>LS997565.1:45827809-46237809 GCA_000469685.2 Haemonchus contortus
ATTTCGGTTAGACTACTTGTAACCTGTTTTCCATACTGTGTTGGAGTACCAAGAACCCATTTTCCTAGTGTAGTTGGGACTATCCCCTGCTGAGAGGCGTAAGGAGCATGTGGTGTAGGGGAAACTTCCTAGATGAAGAGGGCAAAAAAGTTCGAAATGACACTTACATAACAAAATTGCATTTCTTCTCTGGTTAGGCGTAACACAACAAGAATTGCGAAAGTGAAAAAATGATGAGCCTGGATGTTTAGGTCCCATTCACTAGCACCCTGTCCATACCGCTTCCTTCCTTCTGCCTCGTGCTAAGTAACTGATTATATTATTTTTCCGATCTGACTACTCATAGGAAGAGCAACCAGAGCACAGTGAGCTCCTTGTGTATGAATGGATCATTACGGACCGACAAATACTTCATGGGAATCATGGATGTACTTGATTAGCAGAATATCAATATATTTATGCAGAGGGTGAAAAATTTTCCAGAATTCCTATTAGCTTGCCCTTGAATCTCTGAATGATAGATCAAAACTGAAATTTTTGGCTTTGAACAATGCCAATTCTGGGATGCACCCAGCATTCAACTTCCATTCAGGATCGTATTGGCTTATTGAAGGCGTGTATGGCCTAAACAATGTCATACAGTGGCCAACCAATGTACAAATCAGAGCATTTAACCTCTCACACGAGTCTGGTATCAATTACTCGATCCAAAAAGGATGGGAAAGTTGGTTAGCCTGGGCGTGTATCGATCCGGAATTCGCTTTACGGAACGGACCATGCAGGTAGACGGGACCATGCTCGCAACTTATCACTACACCATCTCCGATTCTCTGTGAAGGAATACTAATAGAAACGAATATCACCAAAAGACCTTTTTGTCGTTAACTAATTGACAGGAACACAAAATCGTAAGAATCCTTGTTCTTAACGTAATCCAATTAATGTCTTGTACCAATCGAGGGCAGTGGTATTTTGATGCCATCATTAGAGAGAACACAAATTCATAGTGAATCCTCATTTTTACCATAATCCCGTTACGAATTACGGTTAAGGGTAGAACGGGATAAATGACATGAACTGGTTACGAAGAGATGTAACGAAGCCCAGTGCGATTGGCAACAAGCTGCTCGGACCGTTCATCTATTCAATACAGTGGTGTAAACCAGGGGAAGGCGGTCCTGGAACTTCATTCCCATAAGGTTTCGCCAACTCGTAAAGCACATTCCAGATTTCTCAATGTTCGGATTCATCTACTGCGGTATAAATTTCATCTTGAATAGCCGCTGAGATAATCAAAGCACCTCTTCCTTGCGTATACGGAATTTCGGACTAGCGCTGCATTTTCGTTCTCGCGTACCAAACAGCGCCATTCCATATTTTATCGAAAGCTGAATACTTGTAATCGTCCTAACGATTTCCATTTTGTTAGAGAAATGTACACCAACAAGTCGTTTTTGGAGAAACAGATTGCAATCTTGCTTTACCATTACCAACACCAACCTGACAGATACCGCTTTATTTCCGCAGTTTCCATCTATGCCTGCCTACAGCATTGCGATTTATGTTTCCTATAAGAAAAAACAAACAATCCAGCGACAATTGCGACATATTGATAATGATCAAATAGAGAGGCATCAATCATCCGGAAATCATATCACAAATACGCAGCAATCAAAAAAAAATGTAATCATTTCAAATTCCATGAGAGAATCTCTTAATATTGCGCATCACATATACCAACCAATATCAATATTAACATATGATAAAAGAGAATAAAACATTACATTGTAATTTTCCTGCCTGATATGAATCATTCGCCTAGAGAATAACACAAAGTTTGGTCAGCAAAACTTTAACCATTGATAATAAGAGTTAAATAACTGTACAGTTTAAAAGAGAAGAAAAAAAACTCAATCTTACTGAGGAAAATGCTTCTTCATGGAAGAACAAAAATAAGGCAATCGCACAAGAATAACACAAATCAGAAAAAAAGATATAAGAAGTATAACGCGTATCCATCTCACAAATGCTCACATGTTACATTGGATAATAAAACTTACAGACATGAATACATTTGAAAAAAGGAAATTTGATGCAAAAAAAGAAGTAGAAGGATTTTACAGATGCGTACTGACTGACATTTAGGAACAAAGATAGGCGAAAAAAAGGTGTAGGAAAATAAGAACCACAGAGAGTAAGATTCATATAACATTCAAGGAGCACTGCCATCACAGTCTTCCTCATGATGGTGCACACCAAACATTGAATAAATTTCTGTAGCAGGTATTCGTGAGTCCAGATCCACTAAAGGCTCACATGAACTAGCACGAGGTCCAATATCTACCGTGTCCACGCACTAAAAATAGCACTTTTTAGAGCTCTAACATCTTAGAGGGTGTTCAAAAACACAACTAACATAAAATGTAGTGACTTTGCTGGACGGTCTACAAATAAGGGCAACTGGCTCATACACCTAAGTGTACTCCTTCTCCATGAGCTCCAAATCAAAGTCAAGTGAAAAAGCTATTGATTTAACAATGGGCAGAAATTTAAAGAAACGAACAAGCCGGATCACTTCTATCAAGCGAGCTGTGAAAAAAAAACACAGAAGGTGAAGAACCCCCAACCCTCTACATCAATTTTGAAGAGCCTCCTAGACATGCCACATGCACATACACCGCTTCATTGTACTGGCTTTAAAGACGTCAAATCTTAGAAGAAATACGCCTGTGATAAATGTTACGCTGCCCACTTCTATATATGACCTTTTCATGGCCACCCCACAAAAAGAGGATAAATAACAAACCTCTGAGGTATCGGGCATGCTACAAGCACGGCTTGCTGCACCAGCGCAACTTTCGCTATCGTCGTCGTCATCTTCATCATCGCTGGCAATTCCAAAATGAGCTGCTCCATCAGGACTACAACAAATGACAATAATTTATTTGTTCAACTATATTTTGAATTCCTCTCAGAAGAGTTGATGAACAGTGAATTCTGCGAGGCGTTGGTTGACGGCTAGCCTTTTTATTTTCCATCGTATAAGACAACAATCAATCCAAGTACTCGGAAATCAGAAAACGCCCTACTAGGCAAATAAATCTCACTTTGGAATTTGACTAAAAAGTAACCTGGATTTTATGTTTTTAATCGGCTGGAGCTAAATTTCGAACGCCTTCGATACTACCACTGGAAAAAATGTTAATAAGGGTCACTTGAAAGCTCGAAACCTCACCGATAACTCGTTGGCTGGCACACGACACCTGTCTCGAGATCGTAGTAGAGCTCGGCGCCAGGGAATACAGCTCTGTTAGGAGATATCTGAAATGCGCTTTCAAAAAACTTTTGTACAGCTACATACTACCAAAATAGCGGACAAATTTTGCTAACCTGGAAATACGTATGTTCTGGGAGATGTTTCGCAACGGGTATATACCGTCTCTGATACATATCCTCCAACCTAGGACGTTTTACTTCCGAACTGTATTCCATGTCGCCATTTTGAGAGCCTTCAGATATCTCAAGCTGCCTCATTATCTGGAAAAAATGGTTCTTAACTAAGTGACATCAGCAAAAAATGAACCCCAAGGGAAAGCAGTGCACCTCAAGGAACTCTTCCTTTTCCGCAATACGCCTTCTTTTCCTGGCTAACTTCGCTAGCGCCATGGTATTCGTCGATTCATGTACCTCTGTACTACACGAATGCCCATTTGTTTCCACGTCCGCACTAGTCTTGACCTTATTTTCTGGAGTGTTTACAATTATAGACATCTTTTGTTGGGCAAAGTGGAAAGAAAACCGACGATGGGCTTCCAGCATGTCTACAAAGGGACCGCCAAGAGCTATACAAATGTCCTCAATGATTTCATCACAATTTCCAAGAAGTTCTATATCCGCCTGATATCCCGATAGCGGTTCCCTGAAACACGATAAATATTACTATCCAAATAGCGCTAAAGACAATGGTTATAGAGAATTTTGCTCACCGATTGATCAGAATCTGGGGGATATTCTGATCGACGCTAAACGGAATTAGCGATACTGGCCGCACTTTCAGTGAAGAACCTGAGCATGTGCTTCTTGAAATAGTATTGCAGCGCATCAAAGATGGGATATATGTAGACGTTGAAGCTTTGGGAGAGTAATTTCGGATAGAATTTGAGGAAGAGTAGGAATCAACGAAATGCAAAAACCATACCGATAACCACTAGTAAATCGAGCTCATCTTTGTCAGCTGCCATCTGAGTGTGAAAGGTTTTTCCGAGTTCCTCGCCGAAAAATACTATGTCTGGCTTGATGATTCCATCCAAGCACTTTGGACATCGGGCCACTCGCTGCAATAGCAATTACATATTTTGCTATTTATACCTTCCTCTGACACCTATGAGTATTTGAGATTCACGAAAAAATTACTCTCAACTCGACCATGACTAGAGCTTAGATATCACTGATGATTATAGGGTCTATCACAATATTTATGGAGTAATTAAAGAGGTTAATGAGGCTCTCCGAAAACGGTGTGGGTCAGGAGGCAAATGAAAAGGGAAAATGTTTTCCACATCACGGTGGCTATAAGATCAGAACTGTTGGTGAGAGGATTTTAACAGAACTTATTGAATACACCAACAACTCAATTTGGATTTCCATCTTACCGTTTCATCACAATCTCCATGAATCAGTATTCAGATTACTCTATGGAAGCTGTGATGATACGGTACGATGGGAATCCTGTACCCAGAGCAAGGGAAACACACAAGGTGATCTTACAGAAAGAAATAGGAACACCACTGGTCCCTGTTTAACCATTTGACTACCAATTAGAGAACAAAATTGACACCATGGAACTCATACCACCGAACACTAAGATTGACTTACTTTTGCCATGACGTCGTCCTTGATTACATCACCGTCGAACTTACTCAGGCACTTCAGGCATGTTGCTTTAGAAAATGAGCCTGCAAGGGATGAGTATTATGATATGCTTTTTTTGTAATAAATCAACAACATCTTCGAAAAAGTACGGTTCCGCTAAACTAAGTTAATATGCGACAAACGAAGCAAAAAAACACGAAAGAGTTTTGTGACCTTACCATGGCATTCGACAACTTTCTCGATTTTCGCCTGCTTCTCAAGTGTATCAATATTTTGAGTGTAGTTTCTTAAGAGTTGATTGTTCACCTCAAGTTGGCGAATGAATTTATGGGATATGGATGGTTCAAACTGGCCGGGAAAGATTTCCTGAAAATATCAAATTTCTGTTCCGCTCGCGCCCACATGACCAAAACGTAGACAAAGTGATTGCGTATTAAGCAGTACTACCAGGGTATTGGAATACTCTAGCGGATTCGCAGGAACCTCATGAACTGACACCTCCCTCAAAAGAAAAAGGTTTTTGCGAAGTGAAAGGATAAGTGATAAGCAAATAGGCATCGGACAAGCGAGGGAGTCGAGACAAACGATGATAACCGTACATAAGAAGGGTGACGGAATGATAGGTTAGGGAATTTTCTGGTATAAATTTATTAGAGGGCAGAGGTGGTGTAGTGCCAAGTGGCGCACTATATCACACGCACGGTCAGGGGTTCGAATGCCGGATCGATGAACACCTAGGCCAACCAAGCCTTCCATCGCTCCGGGGTCGGTGATTTGGTACCAGACTCGTCCGGGAGGATAAAAGCACTGACTTGTACATCGGCTGGCCGCCGCAAGTCACTGTAAAGGCCACATACGCACTCATTACGCCACTACGATTCTGAATGGAAGTCGAGTGCGGCAGTGTGTGTGAAGTCAGTCCCGTCTGAGGGATGCGGCGCATCCCTCAGACGGGACTGATTAACGCCAAAAACTTTACCCTTTAAACTTTTACTTTAAATTTATTAGTTCTCATTGGTCTGAACGAATCAATTAAAATCTTCCGGGAGGTGTCCATGCACCTTAACACAAAGTCAAAGGTCAACACAATAATATGATGGAGAAGCTTTCGGTGGGAGTTCTCATTGAATTGGGAACAACAGTAATATAATTGAGTGAAATCGAAAATGAAACTGACCGACGCAAAATCATAGAATGGAGCCGGATTGTGTATGAAATAACGGATGTCAAACATCGCTGTAGGATCAGGAAGATCAGGAAAGTCCACATGCAAACGAGCATAAATACCTAAACACAAATCATTAGTACTTTCATAGAAAATATTTCATGCTTTTCACAAGGTCACTTCTGCTTTGAACTGAAGTGCAAAGAAAAGGCCACGGTAAGAAAAATACCATCTTTGCTGCGAAAATCAGGGATCCCACAGGAAACAGAAACTCCTGCACCAGTCAAAACAAGGATTCGCTTACGAGATCTGAAAACTGTGTGTTGAGAGACTGTTGAAAAATCTGATTGAAATTTCAAAGGCGTATTTAAGATACCTAAAGAGCTCTACAGCATCCTCGAATGTGTTATATTGTGGTAGTTTACTCCTAGTCGGGGGACGATCCAAAATTTCTGCGAGGATGGACATAATCTTAAGAAAAGAGGATAAAAACGATCTTCAGCAAATCTAACACAATGAAGTTCTATTAACGATAAGGAAACAGAAGCAACCAAAAAAGCCGGCCACAAGTCATTTGCGCACAGAACGGCACTAGCCAAAGCAAAAAAGGAGCAGAAGAATATGTTGTACCAAGTGTTCTGACCAGCCCTCTGGAGGTTCCTTGATTTTCGGATATAGAGCTTTGATCACATCAACAGGCGTAGCACCCGCACTGAACATTGCCTCCATCCTCATTAATGCATCTGATGAATTCTGAAATGAAATAATTACAAAAACTAACTGTTTGAAGAGAAGTGAGCACAGATGATGGAAACAAATTACATACAGGATTTCGCCAACATTCTGAGCCGACAGGGGACGGAACATCAGCACCGTCACCTTCATCATCTTGTGGAATATCAAGGCCACACATACCCAGTTTTGACGATGAGACATTCTGACAAAAAAAAGACCCTTTGCACACAAGGAAAAAAAAGACTAAAATCATATAGAACAACAATGACTGAAACTCGAAAATCTGAAAAATTATAAAGTCATGATGATTGAAGCAACGACACACCTTAGCTCCCTCTTCAGGAGTCAATGTCGACAATTCAGAAGTTGCATCGCAACATCCGTTTTCGCCTGTAGCATTGACCATTGAATTTTATGGGCGAGAACCTCTATAAGCAAGAAATCAACAGAGGAAATAATGGAACTCAAAATGAAATAAATAGCCGAATCAAAAAGGTAAATCATTAGCTAAAATAACACGAAAAATAATTAAGCTGCTAAATGTGAAAAAAGCGAAGCTACGATAGAAAACGACCAAACCGGAGGAGCAATAATGGTTTGAAGAGGTGTAAATAGATTTGATGAGAAAATCTAAGAAAAGCATTTCTATCGAACTTCTGATTTTACTGTCGGCTAGCCTTAAGTGTGAACAAAGCATCATAATAAATTGTAAAAGCTATAAACAAAAGAGACAAAAACAAATGACGTTTAAATAAATGTAAAGTTTTAAACGAAAAAGAGTACTTTAATAGCCCAAGCCGTGGGGTATACACCTAAAATTAAGTGTCATATCAATAGTAAAGTGTAAAAAAGTAGCATCAGAAAAACAAAAGCATAAAATACAAACTACTCGAGCAAAACTATGCACAAAGTTCGTGAAGGAACAAAAGTAAATTCACGGACATTAGGAAATCAGTGATTCTGAGACAAAAACCATAAACAAGAAACGAGGGAGAATGTATGATTCTAGAAGTCAGCTATGACTGAAAAAAGCTTTACAACTCTCTAAAAAACTTTACTATACTCGAGATCATAAAAAAGATGGACGGAATAACAGCGAAACGCACGCAGACCGCCACGCTTCAAAAAGAAATCAGTGCCGTACGTGATGACGGTATCCACTATTTGACGCGCATTTTTCAGAATTTGATGGCTCTATTGCCCTTTACCTATGGCCCCATAACTTCATGACCAAATGCATATCATGACTACAAATGAGGGTGTTGGGAATAGTACTATCTTTATTCTCGGTAGGGCTGATGCTGATCATTGACCTGGAACAATGCCAGATTAAAATTTGATTAACCAAGAGGGTGTAATGAGAAAGTAATATAGGGTTTGTGGCCGATGCTACTATTATTTTTGTGAAGTAATTATTTTTGTATGTAGAATGGCAAGAGTAGTGTTTTTAGTTCGGTTGGTTTCCTTTTTCAGTTCGAGAAACACCCACGCATTCGACATTCGCTCAGAATAGTGATAGTGTTTGAAACGGTATTAGGGCCTACATAGTGGTTTTCGAGAGTCATTTGATATTTAAATCGATTCCTCTACCCACCAGAGCGAAATAGGTAATCCGCCCAAGGGGTAGAAGTATTGACTTATACATCAACAGGCCCTCGTAAGTCCCAATCGCCGTCCTATTCCACCCTAGTCCATCATAGTCAGCATTGGCTGGAATTGGCTCTATCATACCACCCCTATGATATTTCTCACCGAGTCGTCATCTCCCGTACTCTCTTAGAGAGTTGTCGACTGGGGTAGTAGAAGAGGGGGGGGGGGAGGACGTAAATAGCGAACATAAATTTCATGGTTCTTACCAAGTCATTGGCCACCACTACCACTTGACCCATCTTGTAAACACTGCCCTCTCTTCTAACAAAGGGACAATAATCTTTGCTAGAGTTGTTTTGTGGCAGTGACAAATCTCTTTCCATTTCCCTGCTGGTTTGACTCCTCAAACGCCTTCACGATTTTCGGCAGAAGATGGACTCATGGCGCATACCAGCAGACTACATCAATGTTGCTCACCTATGAAGTTGAAGCCGCATCGGTGTAATGGAGACAAAAACTATGGGCTGGATCGCTGAGTCACGCGTTTGGGTCCTCCCATGACTCGCTTTCCTCTACTTACTCGACTGTGCTGGTTTCGAGCAAGCACCAGTTTCTTATACAAAAAAGTGTTTTGCATTTCTATTTACTTATTTGTTTACATATTTATTCACTTTATTTATTTATATGCTTATTGCATTCGTTATAAGATGGTTAATTTAGCATACCTGTCCACAATATGAGGACGAGATTTTAGAGGGTAAAGTCTCCTTTGTATGAGACCTCCTCCATGTGAGAGGTTCATCTCTTGAGGAGGATTGACTGATCGCTACCGTAGTTTCCTGTGAAGATAAGAGCTCTTCTTAGAACTTGGTTAACTGCTCAGTTTGCCACGTACTCTCTCTCCTATTGCAATTGAACATGGGCTAATTCTGAGAGATTTTGACTGATATCGAATGGTTCTTTCTTATTTTTCTGCGCAACCGTTAGATTCCACACTGCAATGATGAGCGCATCAGGTAATTTCCATTTAATGGCACATCACTCACCTGTTCATTTCCGCCGGCTTTTTGAGACCTGCAATTATTTCTAACTGCAGTCCAGTCATTACTTTACATTCCCTGAATAATATCAGTGAGATGAATTTCAGCTGCCAGTGACAGTAAAGTGGATGTAACAATGCTCACGAATGTTTAAGATGCTACTTGACACGATCACAGCACGTAACAATTCTTTGCTAGTTGTCTCATCACGCGCTACTCCCTGCATGGTAGTTCTGATCAGTTACTTTTGTACGTGCCACAAAAGTCCCACTGAGGGATTACCCACTCTCCTGCTTTACACAGATAGAGCTTGCTTGAAGTTGAGTCATCCGTTGTCCTTTTTCTTTCTCCCACCTAGTCATTCTGGGCCTGTAGGAGACCCACCGCCGGGAAGTAAAACGATTGCAGAGACATCATGGTCAGTTGACCCGTCTACCGTAACAGTCCTACCGTTGCACGATGACTTTCAGCACAAATTTGGACACTCAACCATAGGTAGGCGGTTTGCCCGGTCAATCTCCATGTTCCCTCAATATCACTTTCTGAGAGACAGCTCTGCATCTCTATCCTCTAACCGCACGATGGCCTCCTGCTCCGTAACTGGTTGCCGCCAAGGACTTGCTGAGAGTTTGAGCTGTCGCCTAACTGGAGGAGGTGGTTAAAAATGGGAAACCTTACCTACTTTGATGGCTCTAGACAGACCACAGTCCATGATTTCCTGCTCGAACGATGCTGTCAAGAGCTGGATAACCTTGCTGATCGTGTAGGACAGAAAGAGGCGAGTGAACAGTTCAAAAGTGAATGCGAGTCTGTCCGCATAAGGCCGAAGCCTTACCGTAAAGCTACCTCCAAAAACCAACGTCCTAGTCCAAATGGAGCGGCAAGGAACTAACACCGTTCTACCCGTCTGCATCATTTCAGTAGTTATGTAAAGTTATCCCTCGACTTCTCCCCACGGGGAAAGCTTCCCTGAGAAGGGCATCAGGGAGTTATCGCAATTGTCGCGTGCATTTCATTCCACGATTGGTGGCGAAGTCCGTTCCTCCAAGGGGTGCCACTGGAAACTGCCCACTCTGTGGGCTGAGCTGACCACGGACATTCGAATGCAGGCGACAGGCCCCGTGACAGGCCGGCCTACGAACACCCCAGTCACATCAAAAATGTTAATGTCACTTAAAGAAGTTCGGTGTAATGCTACGGCGTCCGCGGGAGCCGACGCGCACTCGCAAGGCCCGGTGAGTGTGAAAAGTATGCGAGGGTCTCCGGTGCAAGGACGGCATCGGGGGGCAACTAAGCTAGTCCGAAAGCCACGCAACGTATGGAAGACCCGCGTAGCGACCTTAAATGTTGGCACATTAACGGGACGCTTGTACGAGTTAGCAGAAGCTCTAGAGCGTCGACGAATTGATTTCTGTGCCGTGCAGGAAACGAGATGGTCCTGCTGCAAGTCCAGGGACATTGGCCTCGGCTTCAAACCGTTCTTTGTGGTGGCCCAAAAACCACCAACGGTGTCGGGATAATAGTCTCTGAACGGTTCCGTGACTCGATAGTAAGCGTGGAACGCTTTGATGACCGCCTAATGAAGATCGTGGTAGTCGTTGAACGCCAAAAATACCATCTCTTCTCAGCTTATGCTCCGCAGACTGGATGCTCCGAGCAGACCAAGGACAAGTTCTGGAACCTGCTAGATGAGAAGACAGCTGAAGTACCGTTACAAGAAGCCATAGTTGTCGCAGGTGACCTCAACGGTCACGTGGGCGCTACGAAAGACGGTTATAGCTGTCATGGGGGTTTCGGATATGGGTCACGTAACACTGATGGCGAGCGAATTCTCGAATATGCAGACTCGCATAATCTCGCCATTGTAAACACGAGATTTCGCAAACGTGACTCTCATCTGATCACCTTCTATAGCGGTGAGAACAGAACACAAATTGATTTTGTCCTTGTCAGGCACCGCGATCAGGGGCTCGTAACAGACGCAAAGACAGTTCCCTATGAAACGGTCGCAACACAACACCGACCACTGATTTGTACGTTGAAGATCGCCCCGCCGAAACCGAAATTAGCAGAAAGGTGCGGTCCTGCGAAAATCAAGTGGTGGCGACTGAAGGAGAAACAAGAGGCCGTCGTTTCCAGCATCCTGTTACCAGCGGTAACGACTGTCGACGAAACTTGGAAGGGAGCTGCGGAAGCGATAACCCGGGTTGCACGGTCGAAGCTCGGCGTAACCAAGCCTGGACGGCGGAAGCTCGATAAGCAAACATGGCTGTGGACGGACCATGTCAGGGATAAAGTCCATGAGAAGAAAAAGCAGTACCACGCATTTCTTATCGAAAAGACAGCGGACAACTGGCAACGCTATCAGATAGCGAAGAAAGAGGCGAAGAAGGCCGTTGTTTCTCAGAAGGCAGCTCATTATGCCGACCTTAATAAGAAACTCGAGTCTCGGGATGGTGAGAGGTACGTTTGCCGACTCGCAAAGACCCGCAACCGCCAGACCGAGGATATAGAAAAGTTCTTCGGCATTAATGACGAGAACGGTCGCCTCTTAACGGACGGCAGGCAAGTACTGAAACGATGGCGAGAGTACTTCGCAAACATCTCAACAGTCGAATTCGCTCATCCCGCCATCCCCTGCGCTCCGCCAGTACACGGACTCGTTCAGAAAATAACCGTGAGTGAGACCATTACGGCTTTGAAGAAGATGAAGTCAGGCAAAGCAAGTGGTCCTGACGACGTAGCAGCGGACCTGTGGAAATCGAAAGGCTGGAATCCTGCAGGATGGTTGACGGAATTCTTCAACCAGGTCGTTGCAGAGAAGAAGGTGCCTGAGAGCTGGCAACAGAGCACGACGATTCCTATCTGGAAGAAAAAGGGCAGCCTTGGGGACTGCACTTGCTACCGTCCGATTCGCTTGCTTTCGCACAGCATGAAAATCTTTGAGCGGATTGTAGACAGTCGTATCCGGGATATCGTCGAGCTGACCAATAACCAGTGTGGTTTTGTAGCTGGTTGTAGCACCATCGACGCCATACACGCCGCTCGTCTCCTTCTGGAAAAGCATCGCGAGAAACGTAGACCAGTACATCTTGCCTTTCTAGACTTGGAGAAGGCTTTCGACCGCGTTCCACGTGACGTTATATGGTATGCCTTACGACAGCATGGCGTACCCGAAGAGCTCATTGAGTGGGTGCGCATCCTTTACACTAGCCCAAAGAGCCGAGTGCAAACGGCAGCGGGCACATCGGCGGAATTTCCCATTTCCGTCGGAGTACACCAAGGCTCTGCGTTATCCCCACTACTTTTTGTTGTCGTCATGGATACCATCACAAAAGACCTCCAGAAGCCGGCTCCGTGGACGCTTCTTTATGCCGATGACGTGATGCTCGCCAGCGAAGACAAAAGCGAGCTCGAGTCACAGGTGCAGACCTGGTCCGACCGTCTGGCAATGTTCGGGCTCAGGTTAAACGTCAAAAAGACTGAGTACTTGACCACTGATTCGAGCGAGCCAGGCTCTATCAAGATCAATGGGACTGAGCTCACGCGGACAACAACCTTCAAGTACCTTGGATCGGCAATTGCGTCTGACGGCAGCCTGGGTTTTGAGACGAATTCTCGCGTGAATGCAGCGTGGTTGAAGTGGCGCTCAATGACTGGCGTACTCTGCGATAAGAACATCCCTGAGCGTCTTAAGTCCAAGATCTACAGGACCGTCATCCGGCCGGTCGCGATATATGGCGCTGAATGCTGGCCTGCAACCAAAGAGGTTGAAGCTCGTCTCAGCGTGATGGAGACCAAAATGCTGCGCTGGACAGCCGGAGTAACACGCTTAGACCGCATAAGTAATGACGCCATCAGGGAGCGATTTGGTGTTGCGTCCATTGTCGATAAAATGCGCGAAGCTCGTCTACGATGGTATGGTCATACTCTTCGCGCAAAGAACGACAGTGTCCGCAAGATCAGTCTCAACCTTGATGTGTCCGGAAAGCGGCCTAGAGGACGTCCAAAGCAGCGGTGGCTCGATACGTTTGCACGAAGATCTTAAAGCGGTCAACATCCACCCCGATCAAGCGTTCAATCGGGAGAAGTGGCGTCAACATATCAGAAAAGCGGACCCCGCTTACAAGCGGGACAAACGCTAAAGAATAAGAAGAAGAAGATTTCATTCCACGATTAATGAAGGAGTCCGCAGGTTGTTATGGAAGTTCCGATGAATTCTTTAAAAAATCTCTGCTCGCGGAAATTCCTGACCATTGGTTACTGACCCGAAATAGAACCCCCTATATCGTGTTTCAGGAAATTTCAACCTTTCCCTGGTGCTTTTCGAACGCCTTGTGCTGACCGAGCACAGAACATTTCCTCGTTCATTAGATTGCCAACCCAGCGAGCACCACTTGATTCGTTAATTAGACGCTTAGGCGTGCCTCGACGAAAAGGGCTCAGCTAAAAATGCTCATATTGCTCTGCCCACGCTATTGACCGTCCTCTAAATGGGCTATTAGACGAACATCCAGCGACGTGGGCATATAAGTTCGTTTTTCATCCGCTTGCCCGTGTCTGTTTTCATCTCCATCACCGTCTCTACTAGCCGATTTCAAATTACCCCTTTTTATCGTTAAATAAGTATCGTTGCCAAAGGAAAGGCAGAGTTTCCGGTATCCGTTGTTCTTTCCTTGGGGCCATGCATACGAATTGCACTAAAAACCACACCAGCATTTGAATGCTCGATTGGCTTCGAAAAAACAGCCCTGATCTATTGGATGTTGTTTCATTTTCGGACAACATCTAAAACTAATTAGCTAGCTCAGAGTAATGAGAATCTCAATTCGCTTGAACGAGTTCTGATCCACCCGAACGAAGCGCAGCGCCTCTTTCGATAGTTTTGAATTGAGCACTCGAAATCGCTCGGGTGTGCTCTTTCACCTTCCTGCCCTTTTCCTCGAGATTGATGAGTGGGATTATTAGACCTTGGAGTTTTCATTGCGCCATTCTCGTCCGATAATGTCTCTACCTCACTCATGTCTCCATTTTCCATGCTCGAGTAATAGCATCCAGAAATAGAAAGCCGTCGTGACGAGTTACTGCACCTATTTTCTTTTCGGCATACGCCACGCATCCTGCATTGAATCGGAATCGTTTTAGCATTTCAATTTCAATTTAGGCTACTCAGTGGATTGTGCGGTTTAGCCGTTAAGAACTGTTGATGGAGTTGTTTGATGACCATTCAGTGGCCACGGGAATGGACGGTCCAATTCCTTTGGACGGTGATTAGTGGAGAGGTGTGTTTTGAGGTACGAAAGAGGTTGACCAATGCGGTATCTCTCAATCTTCCCACCCACTATCTCCCTCAATGCTCTATCGTATAGCTGTTTTTCGATGGCCTGTTGATGGTCTGGCTTAAAAGTATCAACTTACCCCACCTTACAAAAAACATTGACATGTTCACTGGCATCAGCTAAGGAGTGACGCACAAGCAACTCATCTGATGTTCTAACCAGATCATCTAAGCTTCTATCCAGCTTAGCGAAATGACAACCATTTACCTCATTGAGTGGTCGATGGCCCTGCTTCGCTTAAGCGTTCTGGTTATTCTCTGCTGTCGTGCTGGCATTGTCACTTGAAAGATCGACAGTTGAAAGACTGAAATAGCCAATTTACCATTCGCATCCATTCCATTTCATGCATCCATTTGTTAGAATGAGAATTTCCCAGGAAAACGAGCCATTTCTTCTAAATTTTCATCTTGAATTGGGTTTAAAAGGTTATTTGTCATGGTTGTATATGTGTAGGATACGGTAGTAGAATCATAATTCAAGCTGATCTGCTCTTACCAGTTACAAAAAGTGCTCATCAATATGTTCTAATCGAACTATGGTCCCTGCCGAATCGCTCTCTAAGGCGAAGTCACTTGACCTGAACAGAGTGCTTCTTCATGAGTCGACCTAGGACAAGATAAATAGATGATATGGGCAGATTTCTTATAGCCCTAAGCATTTCACGATTCATCAGAGAATGTTATCTTAACGGCTCAGCACCTCCTCCTTCAGCCAATCGTGGGACTATTTGGTCGAATAAATTATTTACAGACTAAGAAAAGATTGAAAATGTTCTTTCATCATCTGTAAATGCACATAAATTATCATCCCAACTGCTTCTCGGAGATGAAGGAGGCAAAAACTGAATGGGTCTGAAACGAGATCGTTTTGTTTGACTTTCCCATGTCCGAGATTCCCATTCACTGCCGTATATTCCTTCAAACACTATGTATACGCTTTCCCTGTGTGGGACGTGCTAGTGCCTTCCTTTGAGACTTCGCCTTTGCTAGAAAGCCAAACTTTTTCGCCAGATTTTCTTCTAAGTAAACCCTTAGACGAAGGTTTTTTCGAGGACGTCAGGCGGTTAGTGATGGAATTGATTATGTTCAAGCGGCTCTGGTCTCTGTCGAATGCCACTCGCAAAACACTCGAAATTGAATTTGATCCCCTGACAATGCGTGCACTGGCGGCGCCACTTATCACTACCCTATTTCCGCCACCATGCTCCACCTCTGCGTTGATCTGTAGCATCCATTCATCATTGTGCTTATTCTTGCGGCCTATTTTGTCAGAATCGCAGCGCCTCTATCCGCAACGTTTTCCGATATCCTACACTGATGGTAACACTGGGAAGGTAACTCTGCTCCCTGAGAGAGCGCCATGACCATTCGCCCCAATTTATCACCTTTCCTCTACATAGTTTTTCGAAAAGTCTGTTTGTCATAACATTTAAAAGCCTGAGACTGATCGTTCTCTTCCCAATCTTAAATGGCAGCCATTATTCATTGCAGTAAAGGTGACACTTGAAATACACATGTGCTTATGTATGTATGTACTTATGGCGTGTTTACGAGTGTTCTTTAACTACAAAGCCATTACAGCGTTACCCTGAGATAGACCTCAACCCTTTCATTTTCCACTCGAGCGATAGTGGATTTTGCTGCAATTTACTCGATTTTGTTGAACTTCATTGTACACGGTAAATTGCCAGTTCCAGTAGAGAATGATACTTTTGGAAAGTCGTTTCCTCTCACTCTACCGAAGCTTGAGCTCGTGTTCAGTCCCTCGTCAATGAAAATCCTCTATATATATAAACCACTAACTTTGTGTGTCCGTTTGTGTGTCCTCGCAAAAGTCACGTAGGCACGATCAAGAGCGTGGAGATCAAATGAGCGCGGTGGGGAAGTAGATCACAGGCTAACCAGTTTTTTAGAGAAGAGAGAATGTAGGGTAGGAAACGTTCTACATTGGCATCTTTGGTATCAGACATCATCGAACACTCTGCTGACTGTTTTCCATTACTTCTCTCATGCGCAATTAAATGATGTTTTGGGGCGTTAATCAATCCAGTCAGAAGGATCCAGCGCATCCGACTTCCATTCAGAATCGTAGTGGCGTATTGTATGCGTATTTGGCCTATGCAATGACTTGCAGTGGCCGGTTGATGAACAAGTCAGTGCTCCTCTGCACCATCGCAATTTCGAACGAGATTTTCAATATAAATATAATGACAGTTACCCTCTTGGAGGGATATTTTGCTCTTGAGTGCTTAACTCTAACGCGCGATTTCCAGAAATGAAACCTAAGGGGGATTTTGGATGAAGCAGTGTCGTTTATACGGAACATGAAAATGTTCTACTGCTCTTCTCGAGTGAGATCCTAGATAAGCGGTTGTGGACATGTGATGCACGTATGAGCGTGCGTAGCTCACTGGTTTGAAGAATAAAGTATTACAGATTGTCGTTGATCAATTCCATTCAATAAGTTCCCATGCACTCGGCTTCCGCGAATGATCCCCGGACCACCGTGTATAGTTACTCGATAGATACTAATCTTCTTCCGCCTCCTTCCTCTGATAGATATACAGTAGCGCTCAAAAGTATTCGGCGAAATGCTTCTTCAATTATAATTTTCAGTCATAACTCCTTTCCTACTGGATCTAATCAAGCGAAATTTCAATATGTCTAACATTGGTGTAGTGTGAATATATTGACCTGCAATCTGATCATGTTCCAGTTATCCAAAGGGGCTTGAACAAAAAATCAACTAGAAATACGAGTGATGGTCCTTCTAGGAGTCCTTTCCTTTTTGCCATGTCTTAAGTGTACGAGCACTAATGTCGAACCCAGAAGAGAAGAAAAACGTACATAAGGTCGGAGTTACTGCAGACGTCACAAACTTGCTTTCAGCACAGTCTACAAACACCTCCCCATTAGTATGTGGATATGGCTGTTTTGCAGTCAAGTAGTGTTGGACAGTGTAAAATATGCTTCAGCTAAACATATCAAAATTTCATGTGATTTGCTCTTCTGGGAAAAAAGTTACGGCAAGTTAAAGTTGGCCGAATACTTTTGAGCGCTAGTGTATATATGTAGGGTCATGGATAAGTCCATGACGCCAATCAGTCTGTCTTCTGGGATGCGCCGGGCATCCGACCTGCATTCAGAATCATAGTGGTGTTTGAATGTATACGTGCAGCCAGTCGGCAGGTCATGCTTTTGCTTCTAGTCCAGTCTTCTGCCTCTCAGCTCATTGCGGAGGAATGGAAGGCCTGGTTGCTCCGGGCGAGTATTGAATCGAGATTCTATCTCAAAAGCATAACCGTCATGAAGCACCCTCTTAACTCTAACCAGGAACGGGTTCCAGCTTCCCATGAAAGTCATGGTGAGCCCCTTTCTTCCAGTCCTCAGGCGTTGCCCTTTCACACATCAATCTCTGGGGCAGAAAAAGTTGAAGCCACTGCAACATCCATGCAGTCGCAAAGCTCTAGCCGCTTCACTGCAGTTTTCCCCATTCCCATAAGGACATCGAGTAACACCAATGCTACGGATGGCAGGTAGTTCCTATTTTCAGGGTAATTCAAGGAGAAAATATATAGGATATCGCATTTCTCATACTAAAATTAGCTTATGTTGTACTTCGGCACGTGTTGAATCTAAGTGAGTCAAGGAACAGTGGGACAACAGGTGATGTGGATGACAGATGCTTCAGTCAATCGCTTGAGGGGCGAACCGTTTTTTGTTGATCGACTCGCTAGATCCTTTCACTGACAACAATGAACATTCGGAAGCTTTCTTTCATGTGTTTATTGGCGCTTTATGACTGCGATTCCGCAGAACAGAATATTCTCGTTTTAATAATCTATAGATGCTGCTAACTGAATACATAATTCGGAGAAAATGGCAATTAACTTTCTTAACAACTTATCATTTATCAGATTATTTCAACTATTACACTCAAAAATAAGTTAGCGCTATCACAAGGCCAAACTTTTTCGACATCGCTTTATCCCACTGGTATACGCCATGCCTTCAGCATGCAGTCGAGGGTTGTAAAAGTAACGGTGATTTTTTGTAACACGTTATCCCTTCTCTGCCCACCTTTTACGCTTCGGTTGCCTATCAGAGTTCGAGTTGGTGCATTCAACGTCTTACTACTTTGAACATTCTATTCTTCTGCCCCTGTCCCCGTGGCCATGAATAGGCCATTGGAGAACTCATTATTTCTGCTTCAGAAGACTCTCATGGCTCTATAAAAAGTCGATTCTCTGGAAAATATCCCCATGGTAACCGTTGAAGGTTTCCTGAGTCAAGTTTCTACCTACCGTCAAGGTCTCTAATTAGTCAGAAAAATGGCCAACTAATCAGCCAACGATGCTTACCATAATTTTCTACTCAGGGTCCGAAGTTATGTAGAATCGACCACAAAGAGGCTGAGAGAGCCTCGTTCTCGAGCAACTGGTAACTGGCAAGGCTACACCGATTGCTTCGAATTTTTGAGTTCCGCCTAATTTCTTCATTTAGTACCTCTTCAACTTTTTTTTTCTTGTCATGCCCAGCATTCAGTATATATGGCCTCGTGCTAGAAAGCGTACTGAGAGCGAAAAAAGGTATATAAAGGTCCCGGAGAAAGCCTTAAATGTGGAAATAAGCAAAGATGGAAACAAATAAATAAGTAGAAAAGGGCCTATTTAATATAAACATAGCTTGCATATTGTACGTCTCTTCAAATGGAAACCCAAAATAAGTAAGTGTCCCTTAAAGACTTTCCAGTGAATGCTGATCAGTAAGCTCATCATAAGTAGCCCAAAACGTAGAGGTTAGTTGAGACCTTAATGACTGTAATTAATGAAGGACAAGATGGGCTAAGTCCTTGCTCTTGATCCGGGAACGCTTCCATACTTTCGACTTTCGGGATTCCATTCCCTACCCATACGTGAAGAAGTGTACCTTTTGGTAATACTCCTGTTACTAATGAACTGACACCGAAGGGACGAAACGTTTGGCCTGGGTGAGTATCGATCTGGGTCTCGACCCCCGAACGATGTGTGTAAGTGAGCATCCAAACAATTTCATGCACCATGCGAACTTGTTTGACAGGGGACCAATTTGATCCCTTCTTCATTACTATCGGGAGCTGTCCTATGAATGAGAAGCGTTGCAAGCATGCAACCGCGTCCCTATTGTTTCTGCAAGAGGCTCGTTAACGAGCCATTCATATTTCTGCTTATTTTAATTGTAAAATTCTCTTTCATATAAACGGTGGTGTCGATTGTACCTACTGATGCGGAAAGGAGGCCCTTGGCGACCGCCGTCTGCACTTGAGATTGTTCAATAGGCTGTCTTCTCTCAACGTCGTTCGCCCACTCCAACAAAATGAGCTTCTCGTGTAATCCCTCCCTTCGGGAACGGCTAGCATACTTCCAGACCTCCCGAAGTTCTTCTGGAATGTATTTTAGTGAAAATTTTCCTTTCTTCTCGACTTCGATTTCGTTGCTTCATTTAATTTCAAAGACTCAAAGGTTGAAAAAACGATCAGCCCTTAATATCACCAAGGTTTGAAGAGGACTACGAGAAGGAAGAGGTCTTTGGGAATCAATTTCCTGCCATTCTTTCTCCTATTGTAGACAAACTCCAAGGAGAGAACTACTGAACATTCGTCTTGATAATCCCACTGCCTCAGCGACTGAGCCCAATCTAAATACTGAAGTGGTCCAACGCCTGTATGAATGTGTCCTCATCAGCCTCTGATCCAAGGTCCAGGTTAGGCGTGGGTTCGCCATTCTAGGTGACATCGGTGCGCTTATTGAGCTTCTGTAGACCAGAGCCGGAAGGGGCTACCATGAATCGCCTTGACGGGGGTTCAAACCTCAGATTAAAACACAGCCAGCCCGTCGAGGCCTCTCCCTCTGAAGTTGGATAATAGGTGTCAGACACATCTGGTTGGACAACAGCTGCCACCTACACATGAGCTAGACCGGGGGAGCCAATGTTCAGGACTAGTAAGTAGGCAAACGTCTCAAGGACTCTAAATGGAGGCCGAATGGGTAAGGTGCATTTACAAACGGATTTGGAAAATACCGAAAAGTCTTCAAGAACTTCATCACCTGCTTTCTTTTTATTCCTGATGTCAGTACCTACTTTCATCTTCAAGATTACTTCCTACTCTTTTGTGGGCCCAACTCAATAAACATTCGGATGCCTGAAAGGCTTTTGTGGGCACCGTTCTGTTTACTCCAAACATGGGAACTGAGGAAAGGAAATGGAAAAGGATTTCGAATAGTTCATCCCCAAGCCTACGGGAATGAACTATTCGAAACCTCATCAGCTATAAGTACTCGTCTGATATTCAGCAAACGTTATTCACCTGAAATTTCTATTGTTTCCTATTCCTAAAGCTCCCTCGCATGGCTGCACATTTCCCGATCTAGCCGATGTCGTCATTTATTCCGAACAACACACCAAAGTACGTCCAGTGTTTATCGCGTCTACGCTTGCAGCGCGTCAGCAATACAACAGCTGTGATTCCATTGCCCACTCAGTTTCTTATTTCCAGTCCTGATATTTGGGTTTCTTAGTCATACTGTTGTTTTTTCTCGAGAAGGTCATTTTCTTCCCACAACGGGCTTCCAATGGTTCCACTATCGCGTCGTGAAATAGTCTTTTGCTGACGTTATTTCAGTTTTTTAAGAGCATGGTTTCAACTCGTCTTACTTTAGAAAGTTGCCCTTTCTCGGATTGCAAACGGCATTTCCTCGCCTTCATTTGTTCGTTTTTTTGGTGTTTTTTCCACGAAATCTCTGAATGGGTCAGTATGTTTGGGTGCACTTTACGCAGTCTCAAAGGGAGTGGGAGGCCAGTATCCGGTCGAAATTCAAGCATAGGAAGGAACATGGATAGAACTATGGAGCAAATCATGGGCCTCACTTGTAATCGAAGATTTTGTTAAGAACCCTACAGCTAAAGCGGTTTTGAAATGGTTCCAGGGGATACCGACAAACTCAGTTTGGGAACCCTGTCTTACAGCAATGCAGCTTTAGCTCCTCTCTCGAGCAAGTGGTCACGATGCAGCACAACCCCAACTAACAGGGATCGCTTTTCGATGTGTCGTATACATATTTCGTGAAGTTTCTGTATTTAGATAGGTTATGCCGTATAATGAAATGTGTTGCGCATGAAATTCCGCGTCCATTGCATTTTAATCCACCATAAAGTCACTGTAGGAAACGGGGGACGGAACTTACGTGCGTCCGAGGATGAGCGCGGCAAATTGCGCGGCGAAGCGCGTGGGGATTCAAACGACTTTGGAGCCTATCATTGGGGCTCAAATTTGAAGTAGAGTAGATTAGTAGTATCAGATGGCCCTACTTAGCTACTCTACTTCGAGTTTGGGCTCCAATGATAGGCGCCAGAGTCGTTCGAATCACCACGCACTTCGTCGCGCAATTTTCCGCGCTCATCCTCGGACGCACGTAAGTACCCATACCCGTAGGAAACCAGCACCAGAAAGGTGTCGCACGGAATTTTAGTTCCTGTTCGGGGGTGTGGTTCAGAACGGCTCATCGCAACTGTTGTTATACTACACAATGTACATTCCTTAACCCATTGACGACCATGCAGTCCACATGTGGACTGCACCTTTTCGGCCACGTGGGACCGTGCAGTCCATATGTGGACTGCAGTTGCATTTTTTTGTTTTATTCATATATATATTTCCATTTTTTTACAATTTTTCTTCTCAAAACATTACATCAGGCCTAAAAGAGACTACATATAGCGTGGTCAAGAAAATTTTCTAATTTCACAATTGTAAAGGTGTTTTTCCGGAGGAGTACATTACGTCGGTGAATTATTCATTCGTTGAAAAACTTCAAAAAAAGAGATATTTCTGAAAAACTGTCGTCATTAGCATTTTCGCTGTTATCGACCAAAGGCAAAGCTCCCAATCAACGCAACTAAAAGTTCCCCGAAACGATTTCTGGTAATGATTGAACTCATAATTGAATGACCGTTCGAACGAACGCCGTTTCTATAATAAAGATCAATAATCACTCAATGTGGGCATTCTTACCAAACCCATTCGAAGGACTATTCCTGAAAACTTATAATGTTCTCTCATAAACTTGAAAAAGCGGTCATGCTGGACCATGAAGTTCACAAAAGGGCTGCAGTCGCGGGTGGACGAAAAGCACTCTGGTCCCTCGCGGCGTTTTCCCGCAAAACGCCGTGGTCGTCAATGGGTTAATGTGCCAGTACTTCTTTGGGTTTTTTATGGTCGTTCTAGGCCGTTCTTCTCAAGAATAGTTCCAGAATGGGGACCGCTACTTTTTTCCCGGCTCGCAGTATTATTAAAGAATAGGAGTCGGTTGAGGGAGATTTCTCATTCCTCCGTTTCCCATTGTAATCAAAATAAAAAATGGAACTGGACTACCCATAACTTATCCTCCCATCCGCATAGATCCCCGCCCCTTCTATATTCTCCCAATTCTCATCACCCCTGGACTCCCAGCCTTCAATAACAGCAACCCCTTTCGCTTGCCCTCTATCAGTACCCAGTATCTATTAAAATTCGTGCGACATCCAATAACTGGATCTTGTCGGAAGGGAGGGAAGCTGGACAATTGGATTTAACCTGCTGGTTGCTATGCAGCTGATTGGTCCCTTCACATCCAGGGTTTCCGGAGGGTTCTCTTCGAAAAAACTTGTGTCTTTTACTTGATCTACAGGCACTCCATGACTTTGTTATCATTCTCGCTCCATTACTGTCATTAACTACTTTATAACTGCCCAGTTGTTGTTATTGTTCCGCAAACGCCCAGTTACTTTATTATGCTCTGTCATTCACTTGGTGACGTCATTCATTTTTTAAGTCGAAATTTTGCAGTATAATCAATAAGTATGATACGGAGGGTTCCGTACTCTTCTTATTTGCGCTATTTGCACGTCATCATTCGTCTGATATGTTGAATAGCAAAACGATAAGAAAAACAAAATGACGTGCAAGCCAGCCACCTGCTGTCGATAAACTCCTCTACCATTCGTTTGAAGTGGTTTTTTGAAAGTCATATGTGATTTTCTCCTCTCATATATATTAGTTACTTTTGTTGCATACATAATAGAGTAACGGTTCACAACATTTCAGAGGTTAGTGAGGTAGAAACTGCAAAAGCTTAGTACATGACAAGCCTTAGAAGGTTGTTTTACATTTCTTATAACTTCATAGTAGCCTTATTAGGTAAATCTGTCTTTGGTACCCTCTCCTGAAATATGCCAGGCGTTCGAGTTATAGTTGGAATCCTAGTTTAATTCAAGCGTTTGGCCTAAGAACTTCGGAACTTTCCTCAGCAGAGACCTCGCTTACCCAAAGCTTCTTAATGGCTCTTGAGCCATAGCTTATCACCACTCATAGTATATCATGATTAAGTGTCGTCGAGTCAAAGAAGATAATGATTAAGGATCATCCTTGTCTAGGCCAAAGTTCTGCCTTCAACTGAAGGCCATATGCTGATTTCCGAATCGCAAATTGTGACGAAAAACATCGGTCAGACAGAAATCTTCAAGTCACTTCAAAGCTGTGCAATCTCATAAGACCTACCGGCCATATTCATTCAACTTAACATCATTCTAGACAAACTTGATCTTCGAACCTTTCGATATTCAGTTGCCATGCTTCTTGTTTCATCACATTTGCACCTTCTGTTGTCATTCTGGAGCAAAGGTGTCAAGCCTTCTGTTCTCTTTTCCTTTTCCGAAATCCAACCTCAGAAAGCGACTATCACTGATCCGTTCGTTGCCTTCAATGCTTCCTCTTACATTGTTCTTATGAACCATTAACAAGATGCTAAAGAATCGGGAGTACCTAAGCACCGAAATTCGATTCTTGGATCATATCGTGCTGAGTGACGTTATACTTTGTACCACCCTCAACACAATCCTGATCCAGCTTGACTAATGACCCTGTCTCTCCTTTTTCAAGTTACGTTCCTTTGCGTTGCTTGGTTAAGCTGACAGGGAAATATCTGCATTATATTGCATGATGCACTTGCTTATAGATTTCTGTCAGCTGTGTTTCCTTTTATCCTTTCACTCATGTAATGAATCGACGTCAGTTGGTGTTTTGACTGGTTTTCTTTTTCTCTGATTTATCTTGCTTGACTGACTTATGACAGTGATAAAGAAACAAGACTGGCGCCAATCTTCCATTTCTCTTTACATTCTACGGTAGGGCCTTTCTAAAGGTCTCCCTGCTATTGGCTGATAATCTCCATCCTGTCTTTCAATTCAGCAACTTCATTATGCTTATAAAATTACTGACGTTCATACGGAATGAAGCTAATTTAGCTGACGGCCCATTTCACGGGCAGTAATTGTTTACCGGTTGGAAATTTGAGATAAGAAGCGTTGCTGACATCGAAAAATCCTGATATTGATGGAAAATTCTATCAGACAAAAATAAAGTGCTGTATTATTTATTAGCAAAGCGATGTAGCATATTAATCTTTGGGAAATTTTCATTTAAATAGTAAAGAAATCAATTTTCTTGAAAGAGTCCGATGACTCCTGATATGACTTGACTTGGTTCATAATGTTTATCAAAAGAAAAAAGCCACTTTTTGAGGAAGTTTTATTTAAATAAAAGACTGGCTACTTCTTGATGAGTCACAACTTCTTCATCATTATTCTCTGACTGGTAAGATTCAACTATTTGCTGAAATATTTGCTGTTCAAGTTTACACTCAAGCTTCGACACTGATCGGCCATAACCTTGGGTGCAGTAATTCGCAAACATATTCTGACGATAAGGTCGATTTGCACTCACACTCGACCGAAGTGCCAGGCATTTGAAGTGGTAACTCCTCGCGAAGGTCGTGCTAGTGTCGGAGAACTGAGCTTTGATTACGACCTGATTTCGTCGATGGTCTTAACCAGCTTGCTTTTCCTTCTTTCATTGATATGCCAGTCAGTTGGAAGTCGAATGTTCTTCGAAATGGTCTATCTTATTAGTCTCTAGATTACCTACATCAAGCCCCATTTTAACGTAGGGTTCTTGAAAAGTTTGAATATTTTACCTAAACTCATTTATTTGTATTGGCAAGCCTCCAAAAGTGTGCCTGAATAGTGAAGAAAGATTCTTGGGTTCCGTTGATGTATAAGTTATCTGTTTCTTAGGACTACTTTGCTAGCGGTGACTCATGACGGAGACGATCGGTTTGGTTCGTCTGTGCAAACATGGTTTCTGAACGTTTTTAGCGCTGGTGCTCCTTTCGATAATATAATAGGAACCAGCGTCACCAGCAAGTTCGAGCCCATTCAGCGTCCATCGTAGCGAAACTGAGAAAAACGTGTTTAGGGCTTACTCCTTAGTTCTAAGATTGGACATCAAATACTAAACCAGAAGAAAGAAGTAAAGTAATAGTGCTTCATGTGTCTTCTACTCTGCCTTAATCGTCAACCAGCCGCGAAGGCTGCATTTTTTTTTGTGAAATCTCACTCCTTTGTGGCCCAAGACAACTCGAAATATTGTCTTTGCTTTTCTGTCCTCTCGATCTCTTTTTTGATGTTCAATATGTTTTTTTTTTGTTTATGTAACTTATGAGCTAAGGGAGGCCTGTGAAAGATATGGGAGAAAAGCACTTGGGGGAGAGGATGGTAAATGATAATTTCAAAAAAAAAAGTTTATGAAAAGTTGTCTTGAGCACCACTTTGGACTGTTCCCAGCTCCATCTACTCATTTATTGAATTTATGTTACGTGAGAAAGTTCTCATTATCCCAAGATGAAGTGAGAATAACCAGCAGAAAGTGGGCAGCTTTGCCACTTCTTAACTCCAAATCTTTACGTGCGTGGAATTTGTTTGCAATTCTCTAATATCGGCCATTCTTGTCACTGATGTCACTGTCTCCTACGAAATGGGATGAAACGTATTGTTCGCATGCCATTTCGACGGCGTTATCTTTGAGAGTAGAATAGAATTCCACAACAATGTTTGCAGGTGAGGCCAGCGAGGCCTCCCTATGCCAGTCGCAAATCCAGAGGCAGAAGAACCGATCACTGACGCGTGTCTCGCGATCGAATGTTAGCTTTCCTTCTGGGAACGTTATTCGGCGCAGCTCTTGTCCTTTTCATCATCCTCATTTTGGTCGTCGATCCATGGGGACCAAAAGTTTCGCCGCCACCGTTCATCGATCAGTATCGGCCAGTTGAGATTCCAAAAGTGAGTTGTTCCTGAACTTTTCAGGATGCTTTTTCATTCTTTTCCTCACTACCATTTCTGCTTACGTGTATATTGAGTGTTTTTTATATTCATGATAGAGTTGAACGACTGCACAGGAGGCCATATACGTAAATTTTAGGAGAACTGTTGCCAAATTACGAAGATAATGTAATCATGGGGCATAGTGAGCAAGAAGTAGGTGGTGAGCAATGGGTGGGAATAAGTGAGGGCAAGTGCTCTTAACAAGAAAGTCCCTCACTCACATTGCTCTTGCCATCCACTGGGCTGTAACATGGTTTGCCTGCCTTCATAACTTTGCAGAACGAAACGTCCCTAGTTGACAAATCGGCTCAGTAATGATGTTGGTTTTTGTCCTATCCTTATTGCCTTCATAATTACCACTAGATGAGCTTATTATTATAGCTCATGAATGATAGATATTCAGGTACTAGCGAATTTGAATATAATATGCTAATGTTGATTGAAATGTGCCATTAAATAGCACACGATTTGGTTTTAACTTCTTTGGAATATTTACTCTCTGGATTCCCATGGTCATTCCCGAATTGGAACGGTCACTAATGCCATTGCGCTGGAGATCCCTCGGCTACAATCGTTGTACGAAGGGCGGAATGAGCCTTAACACTAGGTTGCATTATTTTGGGTGCGTTTGTTGTGGAAGGGGCTGGAAGTCAGACCTTAATTGGCAACATAGCCACTACATAGCGCCAGGCTTCATCTCCGGCGAGTCAGGCTTCCGATGGGCTAAACCGCGCTTTTTTCCTATCCCTTACGCGTAAACCGTTCATTATTGAGGCTTTCAATCAAGCTTTTATTGAAATAGCAGTCCCTAACGCCCTCCCGGAAATGGTATTAGTTTTCGAAAAATGGATTAGATTTTTTGACAGGCTTTTATTTTGAAATTTTTGGAATTGAAAGGATTTCTTTAGAATCCTAGGCTTCGGGAAACCGAATGTGTGATAGGATGGTCAACCATAATGTATCCGTGTATTCAACCAGTTAAAATAGAGGCGGACGAACTTACCCGTAGGGTCACCAAATGTGAACCCCTCTGACTCTTAAGGCCTAGAAATGAGTCCATTTTATCGGAGCCGACCTGAAAAGTTGCAAAGATAATTGGAACCGGTTTTGTCAATGTCTTCACATTGAGTGCTCTATGCGAGACTAAACTCGCAATGTGCAATAAATATACTGATACCCAATATAGAGGTATGTCTATCTGCTAGTTAGTTTTACACTTTCGGAGCTCCAAAATGTTGGAACTTAATGTTTCAAAATGTCGAGAACTGCTGGATTGTGCACTAATTGTCCTAGTTTCTTTGCCGTCTGAGAACTGTAGCTGAATAGCTGTCAGGAATGTGTGCATTTATGTATGTCCTCGTTTGCTTGCACATGTGAACATCAGAGTTGTGTGATAGCGCATATGATATCTTCTTTCATGAACTTTGCACAACTGTCTTGACATGAGATTCTTAGTGTAATAGTTGCGTCATACTGTACGTAAAAACTATTTTGTTGAGAGTGTTGACACGTGTTCTTGTCTATGATTTTTATCAAGTAAGTTTTCTGTCTTGGTTTTCTGTCTTGACAGAGCTGAAAATGCTCCAACAAATGTTTCTATCACTGACAGGAGGGAAAGACAAGGGCAAAACCGTTAATTTGAGGAAATGAGATGGTGCGGTAATTGGGAGTAAAGGAGAAGCTTTAAAATTCCAGAGAGAGGGAAAGCAATCGTTATTTTGAGATCCGACTAGTTATCAAATATGCATGGGACTCAAAATAATGGCGACCAGGCTATGAGTGGTAAAATGATTGAAGTGTCACGTATTGTTTACTAGATTTAAAAACTCTAATAGATAACAACGCATTTGACTTGTATTGGGGATGTGGTTATTTAAACAATATAGGCTTAAACATGGACTTTTGATGGTCAGCCGCTGAACAAGCCAGTGCTTTTATGTTCCCAGGCGAATTCGGTACCACTTTTCTGACCAGGATTGATGGATTGATGGAGAGCTTGGTTAGTCTGTCGAGTATCGATCCGAAGTTCGGTCTCTGGACCATGCATGTGTGGGAGTGCAACTTTTGCCACTGCACTACCTCCGCTCAAATATTAGTTAAAATTTAATGAACTAGGTTTTCAAAACAGCAGGGATTCCAATTTTCCTACCGAGTATTTATTGTAAAATTTATTTGCTTTACCACCTAATAAAAAAAATGACTTTATTTCAGGAACTCCGCGATTTCTTGAAGACTGGTGATGATGGTCAAGGCATATCGCGATGGGAGTCGTGTCATTCCATTTCTGTTTTTCTGCATATGCTATTTCAAGAGCATAAGGATACGCGACTACTTAGGAGGTAAGCTCATCTCCTCTTTCAGTATTGACATTAAACTTAGTATTTCTGCGACATTTAAAAATATATTATTATATTTTGTCTGGCCTTGGCGCTTGTCAACATTTTATCGACTTCTTCATGTTTTTGTATTGAATCCTTGAGCAATAGTGCAACATTTTGCGATCTTCCGACCACATTTGATAGAGAAACTCTTACTTCACAGTAGGATGAGGAACTGTATGTGTAGGTATTGAAGTGCTCCAATTCAGATGGTTTCATAAACGTTTACAAATCGAACTCAACGACATCAGCACTCGATCTGCAGCTGGTCGATTGATACAGGTTCGTATCACCCTATCGTTTGCTATTTCTGATTTTTCTCCGTTTTTTATTCCCTTCCCTTTTTTGCTAGCCCACCTTCGAAAGCGGCACCTTGACGAAGCCTAATGTAATAATTACCTATTTTTCAAGCCCATTCTATTTTTTGTAGATGGAATTATGATGGGAAAGTTGTGATAGTTCTATTGAAGTTTTTTGAAACATCTCAATGGAAGTGTAAATCTATTAAAACGATGTGCAATTAGTTTTCTGTTCGAGATGTTTGATTGCTTCTTGGATATCACTGACTCGTTTTCGGTTGAGTTTTTTTAAGATCCATTCGATGACTAGTGAAGGGCAAAAGAGCTTCTAGTTTTTCACGAAAAGAACGCTTTCCCCTTTCGTCATCGGTATCGAAAAAGAGTGCCAAGGAATCGGTTAGATGCCTTACTTTTATACATCTTCAATTCGATTGTAGGAGATACGAATTCGTGATTTGTCTCTTGGAACGAAATTTCCTCGCATCAATGCTATCCGGGTTGAAAATGTCGAAATGGCGGAGGACAAGAATATATTTGAGGTGAACATTATCGCTGGCGCTTTTTCTTGCGTTCGTGAGGTTTTCATTACCATTAAATATTTATAATGCTTCGGTAAAGTATTGAATAGACTTGAACTACAAATGAGTCCATGAGGCAATTTTCAGTGGTTAAAAAGTGGTCTGTCAATGACGACAATGAATTGTTTACTTCAGAAAATCACCCTTCTCATCGATATGGATTACACAGGAGGTTTTGAAACGTCCATAGATGTTACCACCGTGTTTGGAAAGAAAGCAAACTTGTCGATTAAGGTAGTAAACCGTTGATTACTTCACAGTTCCTAGTTTTATAAGAACATTATTGCAGTTAACAAAGCTGGCTGGACTCGTTCGTTTGATTCTCTCACGAAAGCCTTACAGTCACTGGTCGTCTTCGTTTATTTCGACACCTGAGTTAGGGACTGAAGTGAGTTGAGGGCATTGTATTCGTTTGTTTCATACTTCACACCATGATAGAATTGCTTATTTTTATGACTTCCATCACAACGTTGCGGATTATGAATAGGTAGAGTATATGACTGACTTTTGATTTATGTAGAGTTAAAGGCTTGTTTATTTATTTATTTATTGGGCTATTGTTGAAGTGACATACAACCGTAAGGTTCGGACTAGCGTCAGTGTTACAATAGAATAGAATAAAGTATCATATCCTATTAACATGAAATAGATAGGAAAACGGAAAAACGAAAAAAAAAGAAACAGGTGGGGGGGGGGGGGGGGAGGGGGGAGGGGGTTGGAAATGGAGAGGAGCAATTGGGCCGCTAGAAAGAGGAAGGGCAGTGGCCGGCCAACACTGTAAGCCGCATGGAGGGGTTGCGGCCCCGGATACCAGCTTAGTAGGTCCGCCAACCTCTTGGGGCGTCCAGATAATACAGACAGCTGCGGGTAAGGGGCTGTTTAGGGGGGAAAAATATACAATAGCAATAATAATAATAATAATAATAATAATAATAATAATAATAATAAAGAGTACAAGAAAGAAATAGGCGAATCAAATACATGAAATAGAATTGTACAGCGCATAAAGTTGCTATCTGTTATCTGTTATTGTTATCTGTAATCACCTTAGTAAGTAAGAACGGTTCGTTTCCTTGAGGTTTCGTTTTTTTAACTTGCTTTCTTTAGGTCAGTTCTCAAATCCAGGGACATCAACTTAAGCGATTGATACCCCTGATAAAAGAATCCATACGACGAGCCCTACAGCGAAAGCATGTTTGGCCAAACTACAAGATCCGCTATCGGCCCCTATTTCCCAACCCATTCCTTCAGCCATCTCCTCCACTTAGTAAGTATAGTTTATTTTAGGGTGGTTACGGTCAGAAGCCTGAGATTCGATGTTTAATTTTTCCTTGTTATAATTTGCAGGTGCATTTGCCCATATAAAGATCGAAGGCGGTCTCGAAGTGACAGTACTGCAAGCTTCCCGTTTGAAAGCCGCTCTACTCGAGAAGGATCCCAGCTGCTATGTTGTTTACTGTACTGCTACCTTAGGTGGAGGCTAATTGTTTTCTGAGATTCACTTTTATTAAATCAGCTTTAATAACAATTTCAGATCATCGACCTTTTATGCAAAGTTCAACTGACTTTGCTCACTCTTTTAGTGTAATGTTAACATTTTCACGTCATGATATGAATACTCCTACCGGGCTTATATTTGAAAAGGTAATTATTATGCTTTTTACTTGTACTAAAGCTCAAGAAATTGAGTTATTTTTGTCCTATGATTTTGGAATCTGTCCGGAATTATCTTGAGATTTGTGTTACTCGTAATGAGAAAGTACTTGCGTAATACGGTTATGAAGTGTCAGTTTCTACTGTTCCCATTGATTGAGAAGTCGATGATTGCCTTCTTTAAATATAATTATCGCTTGCGATCAAAGTAAGCAACACATCGGCGGGCTTGATAGTTTTCGCCATCTATGGCCCTTCATTAGTTCAGGCCCCTTACCATATTTTCGCTGTGGATCTTACATTTCTAGGATAAAGGGAAGGTGAGGATACTTGGTGGTAGGTATTTACGTGTGAGCATATAAATCGTATATTCCGTCACAGTTTTTAGTGATATTGTAAAGCGGCAAGTCTTTGTTGAGAATGTACCCCGGTTCGGCTAGGTACTTGAGTGTTTTGATTTACGGGCTATTTGTTCACATCATGATGAAAACGTTTCAGTCACCTTCAAATGCGAACGGAAGTAGACCTGTGCGAGTGGCTATAGTGGAAGAAGGAAGCCTAGCAGAAAAAGCTGCTTTCAAGCCAGGTGATTCCACTTGTGTTTCTCCTGTAGTCGAAATACTACATCTTCTGGTTTTACAAAAGCTAATTATTATAAAATATCATTTGGATGTTTTTTGACGCTTCCTCATTAAGAATCTTTTTTTTTTGATTTATAGCTACTACTAATCAGTGAATCGAGGGAGGTAGGGCTTGTTGTAATGAGCTCTAAGAACTCAGTCCTTCCATGAAAAAACAACCTTGCTCCGTAGTCCTATCTCCTTGCCCTCTTTTTCTCATAAAGATAGAACTTATTACAGGGGATACGCTCATTGCTATCAATAACGTACCTATCCGAAGCGAGCGGCAAGTAGTTCGCTTCCTTCAGCAAACCATTGGCGATTTATTAGTACTAGTAGATCGAAATCTCGACGACATTGATGATGACGCCTTGAAGGGTGACTGTTTTTTTCACCATTTTTTCACCTTCTTTTTTGTTGCTGACTAGTATTTTATGCTGCCGCTTACGAATATTTTAAAGATCTTTTTGTATATTTCTTAATTTTTCCTTCTCCCTTTCTTACTTTTACTCGTTAGTTTGTGGGATGATGCCTGTGAGGCTAAGCACTGGAAAAGTGCTGTTTCACAGATTTAGGCAATCTCCTTCCTATTTTCTGACAACATTTTGCCGTACTCAATTCAAACTCATTAAAGTCATAATTTGGTTTCAGAAGACCCTGTTGAAAGTACGATAAACGGAAACAATGATGACGGTTTTGTTTGTTTGGGAGAAGTTCCTCCTCCACGTCCTACAATTCCTGAGCGAAGAAGTCTTTCACCAGGGTCGGATTGTAAGTTGTTTTTATCTCGGGTTTCTCTTCAGTGAACCAAGTGTTTCACTTTTTCAAAGACACATATTTTGTAGCAACTTTATTTGAGCTGTAGTTATATCTTATAAGATTTATGTTTTGCTGCTGTTCGAAAAGGTATTAACTCTGTGTTCGTTCGGTTGAAAAGGCGTCAGACATTTAAGGGCTACGTTTGAACGGAGTTTTAAGCTTCATTCTTAGTAAAAGCCTCCGCTGTAGGATTGCCTCATACTGGTATCCCTAAGTCGAGATTCACAGGCTCTGGCCAGGCATATCATTACATTAAAATCTTGTAGACGATCCTGGAATTTTCTGTCGTTCTGGAGGAAAGTGAGTTCTACTCCATCTTAGCATTGTCAAGATCTATGTAAACTCGATTTGTTCCTGTCTGAGGGGCTTTTCTCTCCTCTTTCTCTTCTTTCTTTATCTTTTTTTTTACCCTGATACAGCACCATGCAATGTAAACGTATTAATTGTTTTGTTGCATTGCAGCTCACCGCCGCCACAGTATGTCCAATATCGTTTCGGCCGCTTCGATGGTGAATACAAACACAGACTCAGTGGCATCATCGCTTCTTAGTTTAGGTATGACTTTTTTCATTTCTAGCTTATTTTGATGAGTTTTCTCTGAGAGCCAAGGATTGTGACTAAGTTGATCCGCCACCTAGCATACTGCTCTTTCCTCTCTCTCCCCTTCTTTCTCGTCTAGATACTTGCCCTCCGAAGACTTCTTAGCAATGAGATCGGTCCGATCTTGTCAGTAGGCCTTATCCTAGGCCTAAAAATGAAAATTTTGGACATCCCAGTTTTTATGAATGTATCGTCTCGCTATAGTGACGATTTCCCCTTGACAAATATTGCGGTCCAGCACAGTTAGTTGAATGTGTAGGAAATAGGAGCTGTTCGTTTACTGTAATGAGGTGGTATAATGGAGTGCATCGCTACAGTATTCATGGTGTAATGTTTTCAGGTATACCATACCGTTTAGCGACGATGTGTAATTAATTTTACACCAATTGAAAAGGTGTGGTAATGTTTTGAATTAATGGTGGAAATTAATGAGAAAAATGCAAAACTGGTTACACAATTGGGCCACATACAGGTTAACGACCTAACCATGCAACATTTGCGATTCAAGGAATTCGAGAGCCCAAAAACATATTCTGAATAAGAAGTGTCGAATGTAGAGAGAGCGCCTCAAGGATTGACAACCATCAAAGATTCATCTTTTTATGCTTATACCGCAGTAATTTCACATGGTCTCATGCCAGTTTTTCTTTTGGTAGTCATCATTTTGCCTTTTGCTTCCTAGCACTCCTCAGAGTTATCATACATGTTTTGTCCCCTTAATCATCCCTTTCTACCAATCTCTGACCATCATTCCTTCTTCATTTCCAACAAAGTGGGCTCGTCCATCAACTGTCAAAAGTGTGCACGAACGTAGCAGCAATATCGCGTTATCATATTTTTGATGTAGAAAACCATGTATGACCAGTTCTTTGAGCTCACAAGCGCTTTCAAGGACGCCAATTATTGAATTGCAGTTGATTGGCAAATCTTGGTCGGAGTACTTTACTGTGACATCAAGTGCTATGCTCAATAACGTTGCTATTTACTGAATTCTGATGTTTGATGTGGAGCTAAAAGGCAAATTAACTGTTCCGGGAATATCGTTTGAAATGCTGGTACGAAAGAAAATCGCGAAGGTTCTTCTGTGTTCTGAGAAAAACGTCCATCATTCTGATCACTGAATTCAAATTTGCGGTTAATTGGCATGCTCAAAGTCCTGTTCTGCTTGCCTTGGGGACTCCTACCAGGACCAAACCAGGAATAAAGACTTATATCAGGAGAAACGTGGTAGGTGTTTTCTCCCCTAGGCATTGTCCTTGAACTGAATTTCGCACGATTTTCTGTATTATTAGCTCGCATCTTTAGGCCTTGATTACTGTCCATTGAAATTCTCATGTAGATCCAGTTAGGCTGGAAAAGGTTGAATGACCTTTGGTCTCTAGAATTGTAACGAGTGAGGAACGCTCAGAAGCTCTTGGTAGTTTTGATCTCGGACTTTTGAGCTCGTTGAGCGCATGGGATGTATTACCATCATTTTTCTACTGCATAATTATGTTGTTCGTCCTTGAGGACAGGCCCGCTTGAATCACCCATCCCTATTCGAATTTTCGTATTAGTGTTGTCCGGGAGGTGAATGAAGGGATCGAATTTGCATAGAAGTATTCGTGTATTCCGTCTAAAGTTGATTGCACTGCAATTCTGCCTTTCATCTTCGGACCTCAGTCTTTTTTCCGAGAAGGCATCGGCTTATTTCAATACAGCTTATATACTTCATTGCGGATGTGGTGTGGTGGCAAGTGGTGCACTATCACATACGCATGGTTCGGTGATTAAATCCCGAATCGACATCTATCCAGACCAACAGACTATTTCTCCCTACGATTGTTGCTCATCGCACAGTTGTGTGAATATCATTTTCCCAGGGAATGCGCTACCCGTGATGACGTTCGCTTACAACACAGGCATCCTTTTTTACAATGAGAGACAAAGAAGGAATTCTTTTTTCAGTAATAAAGGCAGTGCAATACGCTCTAGTGGACTTTTTAAGGTGGTCTTGGAATCGACATGAGAACTTGTCCGTATGTCATCTGAGTCATTAAGTCTGTCGGAAACTGTTTGAGTATGGTTTTGCCTTCATACTTCGAACGTCGCCGAGTAATTAGGGGATTGAAATTCAGACACAGTATCGTCTTTTCTGTAGTTCCATCATCCTCTCTAAAGAATAAATCATGTTCTATGTGGGTGGGGACTAGTCTTCAAAATTGAATGGAACCCTTTTCATAATGATTTATCACATTAAAAAGGTCCAACAGAGAGATGTGTTGGCTGGTAAATTTAACGTCTACCGTGCAACCGAGTTAGTTAAAAACATCATCGGAACGAAAAGTCAGTGTGACTTAGAATTGGAAAAAGTGGTTTCTTGCTGTTGCCCGCCGTCAAGAACCTGTTACTTGGGTATAAAAGTCCATGGCGTTGAATAGCATCGACTCTACTCATGGACATCGAGTCCAGACTAAAGGCATACCGATTCGTCGGCTATGCTGCCGTCTTTTTCTCCGCTCTAGCTGTACTTTCCATCTGCGTTACTCTGCCAATAGTCTACAATTATGTACGACATGTTCGACGTAATGCAAATTTGGAATTGATGCAGTGTAAGCTATCTGCGGAAGATCTTCGATCAGATGTCTACAAAATGCCGCCCGCAAATCGTTCTACAAGAGCAGTTGATATAGAAGAAGCCGCTATTCCGACCGTCACATCTCTGAATGGAAACGGAAACGGAAACGGAAACGGGGGTGGGAACGGGAATGGAAACAGTTGCCACGGCTGCTGCTTGCCAGGTCCTCCCGGTCCGCCTGGTCCACCTGGTAGACCAGGAAAGCCCGGAAAGGCAGGAACACCTGGACTGCCCGGAAACCCTGGTCGTCCACCTCAACAACCATGTGAACCGATCACTCCTCCCCCATGCAAGCCATGCCCACCAGGTCCACCTGGGCCTCCAGGACCTCAAGGACCGCCAGGAAATCCAGGACCTCAAGGACCTGTCGGTGAACCGGGACCTGCTGGTCCTGTTGGTCCTCAAGGGATGAAGGGATCGCCGGGCAGTCAAGGACCAATGGGAGCAGTAGGTGACCAGGGTCCACCAGGCGAACCTGGAGTGAGCGGAGACCCAAAACCCGGTGCACCTGGACAGCCAGGTCCGATTGGGCCGCCGGGTAATACTGGTCCTCCAGGACTACCTGGAAAGGATGGAGAACCTGGTGAGCCAGGCGAGAAAGGACCTCCTGGACCTCCTGGAAAACCGGGTCTGGATGGTATGCCTGGACTTCCTGGACAACCTGGAACTGATGGAAATGCCGGAGAGCCTGGAGTGTGCCCCAAGTACTGTGCCAGAGATGGAGGCGTGTTCTTCGAAGATGGATCACGCCGTTGAAGAACTTTTGTAGAACATTTTCTTTCCGACCCAAATCTTTAATGATAATAAAATTTCTATTCATGTCTTGCTGATACAGTCTATATAGATAGTTAGCTATATTACGGACGAGATCAATCATGGAAAAGCTCGACTGTCTAATCTGGAGTATCGTAGAGATTGGGAGTGGACTAAAGTTAGAGCTACATCGATTGAATGCTTTTTTTTTTGGAAAAACGTGAAACAAAGCTCTCCAAAAAAATGCTATCGGGGCTTGTAAAAAAGATCGCTACGAAAACATCCCTGTTTAGTGATGACATCATGTTGATCGAGCGTGACTTGGAGAGCGTTTTACATAGCACCGGGGTATGATGTTTTGGTCAGCGACGTCCCAAATATAGTTAAGTTTGTACCATACAGAAGACCTTGAAAAAGATTATATGTCGAGCTGTCAAATTCTCAAAGTCTGTACTATGATCATGTGCTCACAGGGATTCTTCTTCGGTTATCCGGTCAGTCTGTTGTAGACTTCCATTAGAAGCGCCATCTCAACCCATCTAGTGGAAAGGGGGTGACGTCAGGTTCTATCCACAATTCCAATAATGGTTTCACCAATGGTGTATTGAGATGGCCTTGGCGCTTGCTGGTCTTTCAATCCTCGTTTTACTAGACTTTACGATTCTCTCCTAAAGTGCGACTCTACTCTTCATCGTTCGAAGATTACTCTATTTTCTGCTTCTGCATAATCCTCTAAGCCATTCTGATTGCTACCGCTGAGTGCACGGTGGTAAGATACTTTCCTTCTGAACTCATAAGCTCACAATCAAAAGCGAATATTCATGTGGTGAGGAGATCACAGATTCGAAATTTACTGGGGAGTTGATTCTATAGTCAAACACCATCTAGATCATGCATTCTTTTAAAGTGTCAGTCACGAGTCTAAAAAATTCGTCTGCGTGGCGCACCTAAAGGTTATTACAAGGGAACCATTACCTTGATTCTTGAGCTTTATATCATATAAACTCCTTATGGGCGAAGGTGAAATCCCAGCAAGTGGCACACCATCACACATGCATGGTACAGGGAGAGGGTCACGGATCAGCACTCGCTCAGGCAAGCCCAGCTTTTCATACCCACGGACTCGATTAGATGGTACCAGGCTCGTCCTGGAGCATGAACGCACTGACTTGTAGATCGGCCGACCCGCAAGTCATTGCATTGGCCGCATGAGCAATGAAAACGACACAACGATCCTTAATGTAAGTCGAGTGTAAGGTGGACCAAAGACTTTAGGCTTCATTCATTGGAATGACCCTACGAGGCCAGTAAAGTTACTTTTAAGCAGATTTACAGGAAGCTTTGTTAGTCTTCTTAGCAATTAGTCGTCTTTTCTCAGCCAAGATGCTTTGCAATTTGTCGAAATGATATTGATTGGAAACTTTTTCAAGTAAAAATGTTGCCCTTTTCTCTTTTCCAGAAGATAGCTGTCAATTGAATTACGCTATACAATGTCACTGAAAATTACAGGCAGGCTTGATTGCCCAGTGACCTTGATATTTTCATGTTTGGGGAAGTGAAGTACCTAGAGGTGTAAGGTGGAAAAGAGAGAAGATCATTGATGAATGCCACCAAACCCTCATTCGCGTTTGACGGCTCCTACCGTGTTCTCCCTAGCGTTAATCCGCCTAGTAGCAGGGTCCGCTATGACGGTTTCTACCGTAACCCTCGTAAATCGTAAAATTTGGCAAAAGTGAGCGTATGGTTTTTTCCATTTTGTTACCATATTTTTTGGAGCTTCTCTCAATGCAATTGGTTGAAAGGGTGTCGGATGTGAGGAAAATGATCCCGAATAGGACTGGAATTTCATTTATTGTTCCTTGGTTTGTAAAAGGTGATAATGGTGAATTTAATGGGTATAATGGGTGATAATTTCGTGTAGGCTCGTTTCCTTTACTAATAATCATTGAATTCTAACATCAAGTGGTAATAACTTTTTCATACCATATTTCGAGGCCTGCGAGTAAGACCAAGCATAATACATGTGGAAATATAAATACATGAGTGCTGAACCTTATGAAGGTGTTCAGACGGTGTTAACTCCTGTTGGAATGTGTGCACGTAGTTGAATCTGTTGTGATGGTGACGACGAGACTCAAGGTAACGGTGCGGAATAACATTACCCCATTTCTGCTCTGTTCGAAGAGTCACACAGTCAGTCACAGCCCAAGAGGCACACATTCGTCAAATTTCATTGAGAAGCGATCAAATGGATAATCAACGCACCAGTGGAAATACTTTCTGCCACAGCTTGTCATGGCTTTTTTGAATAAGATCGGACTTTTATAAATTTCATTATTCCTACCACTATTACACGCAGCTCTTTTATCGGCTCATGGACCTCAGAGGTGGGAACCCTAGGTAGGTCTGAGCGAAGTTTTGCGTGGAATTGGGCTACGATTATAGGGGCGGCAGAGACCACGACTTAACACTACTCCACTTTTTTGGAATGATTGATTAATACACTCAATCTCCTCATTCATCTTCTGTTACTCTACTGAAAGAGTTGAGATAGATAAGCGCAAAATGTAAATAGCAAATGGTCCCACTCCAACGGTCCACTGATACAGTCCAAATTCAGATGGTCACCTGGATCGACCCGTTGGGGCTTCAGTGCTCCGCACAGAAAGTGATCGTGTACCACATGTTCTTGTCAGTCAGGCCAGCACAGATTTACGTAGAACACGGTGAGGCTCCTAAAACTTACTCTGGTTTTCTCTAATTTGACCATTAGTAAATGCTAACCTTTGTTTAAGTTCCGAAAGCGAATTGTTGCCCAAAGCACTAGATTCCATATCAGTCTGTTCGTCGGTGTCGGGTGTCTTAGAAGATGAAATAATTTCCGTCTACACTATGAGCTCTCTTGGAAGTGAGCCAACCAACGAACATGTGGTTTGTCTTACTTGTACTCATTAACTTGCGATGCAGAACACTGTAAAATCGAATGGTTCAATTCAATTTTGCAGATGCCATCAATTGATGATATTGTTGATCATAATGGTACTCTCACTCCGGGTATACTTACCCCACGTGCGAAGGACGACACCTTAACGCCGGGAATGACAATGGCAAATGTGGAGAAAGAAATGGAGACAGCTGCGCTATTACCGCCAACTACACTGGGAGGTCAAATGGTTCGTATGTTGCGATGGTTTTTGATTTCCTTTTTTCGCACTCGCCCGGTTCCTGATACCAATGTCTGTCCGATCCGTTTAGATTTTTCCTCCCATTAGGGTCACACGATGACGATTTAAGGGGAAGTCTTGCAGGCTGAAAGCATAAGTTCCATAGCTTCGTCCCTCTCGCTAGCAACAGAAGATGGCGCCGAAGACGAGGGTGGTCTCAATCGTAATCGACCAGCTAGCACGAGGAAACAACGTCTTCATGTAAGTCTGTTGCTGACTTTGTCCTAATTTAGTTGAAATATTTGGTCTCTCATTTCAGTGACTTTTGAGTTTCATTGTTCTCAGGCTTTTGCGTCGTATGTCGCAAGAAGTTTTCAGGTAGCTTTACAAGCAAGTAAGCGTAAGGTGCTGGACCTTATGCAAAAGCGTCGTCCTGTAACCCCGTCAACTGGCCCTGACAACGTCGAAATGGGTGCAGACGCTGGAGATTTGGAGGGTCCCGCTGACCCTGATAGGGAGGTTGGATAATCTCGAATCGAATTTTCATCTACCCTTCTGCTTTTTGTTCTTACAGTAAGAGAAAATATCCAAGGTTTCTAAATGTTCCCTCTGAGTTTCCTCTTTTTCTTTTGATTTTGTGGCTTTACCATTACGTTTGAAAATTTTATCTGGTTTTTATGATGTTTCTGTTTGGCTATCACATCTAACTAAATTGATTGTTTATAGTTTTCCGAAACCACTCTGGGAGGAATGACATGGTGAGCTGTTCTGTTATATATTGAACATTTCTTTTAGTCTCCTCTACCATCAACTGGAAAACGCAGTCCAATTGAAATGCAAGTCGTAGATAAGAAGGAAAAGCGGAAGAAAAGTAAAAAGTGGGTTAATTATTTCGAATTTGAACAGGATTGGGACAATCACGTATCGTTTAGCCGTTCCCCAAGTATTCGTCAAGCACAGCCAAATCAGGGCGTGCAAGATTCGCCAACTTCATCTCTTGGTTTTGCTCGATCGAAAACGACCAAATCGGTTCATTTTCGTGAGGTCAGTTTAGTTGAAGTCATACAGTTTTTTCAAGCATTTATCCTTTTTTCCTCTTGCACGAAGTCAATGTTTTCCGCTGAGTTGAACCGTTCGAAGAATTGTGATCAACGGAAAGCGAATGGAATTTGAGAATAGTATTTCATAGTAATGAGAATTATCGAATAATATGAACAAGTCTAAATGTATTTTTAATTTTTTTCTCATAATCCCTTTATGATGTCCGTTGGAGAATTTGCCCTTCTTGCTACGTATGGTCGATCCTTATAGCCGAATAACCTCTTTCAGAATGTCCTTTGGGGCCAATCCCTTCACTACGAATTGGACGGATCTTCTTCTTCTTCTCCAACCAAGGCATCATGTAAATACTTGAACGTCACCATCCATGCAAAGGAAGCTCCCGTAACGACACCGACCGTTCCTACTGACTCACCACCAGGCGGTACCCAGCCTGCACCAATAGCAGAAGTGGAACCGCCGAAGCCAATTCTTCTAGGCTACGTGAGTGGTTTCTGCTGGTCAAACTATATTTCTTTTCACTATTTTTATAACTGCTCATCTTTCCTTCGTCCAACACCCACCACTTATTTTCAAACTCTTTTCAAAATATTTTTCGATTTTTTTTCAACATTTTATAGTGTGGAGGAATAGATGGCCCCGTACTTTTTGATTTCAGACCTCACTTTATGTTCCGCAAATACTTGATGATTGTCAAATGACGTTATCGAACTGCCATCGTGAAGTGTATCAGCTGAAACCTCCAACAGGGATTCAGTCAATCAATGAACCGTACGGTTTTGAATAGTTTTAGATTATTCTTTTCAATGTCACTGGATTGTTATTGCGTCTACGTTTCAACGTTTTCAGCTTGTCGTCCGAGTTTTCTCGCCATGCTGGTCACGATCCTCGTTTATGCTACGGCGATGTCACACTTGGTTTCCGCTTTTTCCCTGGAGGACTACCGGAAGGGGCTGGAGTTGTGGGAACTGAAGAGAGGTTAGTTGACCGCTCGACTTTGGGTTTCGAGAGGGTTTTTCTGGAGGCAGATTCCGCCTACTCTTTTCAATCGGAGTGCTTATTTTCAGTGATGAAGAGTTACGGGTTGAAGAAACACTGGAAGGTGCAAAATCAGGCGTGGTCCCTTCAGCTGTGGTAAATCCAGCAAACCCGCATGAGTGGAAGCCTTGGAGCAGTAAAACTGGTAAGACTGTCTTGAGTGACCTCGTAGCAGCAGTAATCATTGGGAAAGGTAATTCAGGTAGTGCGATATGTTCGATGTGTCGAGGAAAGATCTGGTTGAAAAGTGCCAGTTGCTGTCAACGATGTCTTGTTATCTGTCATCATAAATGTGTTGAAAGAGCCGCAACCGGGATAGCCTGTACGCCTCATGCGATCGCTCAAGCAGATGCCCAATTTGCTGAGGTATTCTAATGTTTTCGCAATTACTTTGGTTCTTTCGAAGGTGCTCTGAAGGAAGCAGGAGTGAATACGTCCTATTCCTGTGTGCCTATTGATAGCATTAATCTAACTTTTTCGGGTTTTCTCAACCTGGGAAACTGAGCTGCCGAGAGTGATTACAAAGTTTTTCTTTCCTTAGTTCCAAATAGCTAACTCCGATAGAAAAATGCTCTCCAGAATTTAAGGAGCTGTTGAAGGTTCCAAGAAATTCACGTTCTTTGTTCAGCTCGATGTCGATGCGGGTGAACAAAAAGCTGAGTGTCCTGTGAGCGTGATTCCCGCAACTCCGCAGACAACACAGCCTCCTGCAACAGCAAAAGGTAAATCTAAAATACCTTTAAAGGGTTGTATAGCTGAAGAGTTGGTGCAGTGTATATCTTGGCAAATTAGCGCTACTGACTGTGACAGTTTAATTTTTAGCCGAGGATGTTGAGCTCACCTCTCGTCGAGTAAGGCTCCGAAATAAAGTGACAGAGAAGTTTACGTCATGGAGACGAGGTGCAAAACCGGCGGCCAAGTTAGACCTGGATGGTCATCGGGATTCACGGGCTTCCGAATCATCAGCAGGGACTGCTTTGGAAGGTGAAGAGATGCTGAGTCCGATGGCTAGCATACAAGTAAGTAAATTGATTCAGAAACCCTTGTAGTTGCGAAGTTTTGGGGATTGTCAGCATTTCGGTGGTAGAGTTAATAAACGTGGTGGCATGAATTTAACATCGATTGATTAAAAATTCTATTGATGAAATTTTTAGGACTGTTTGGCAGATGTGCTGCCGACATTGGATGGATCTCCATTTATTCGAAGTTTATACTTTCAACCTGGCAATGCCTATAATGAACAGACTATAAGTCACGCAAAAGTGCTTGGAAGAGAGATCTTCTCCAATCTCAAAGGTGAAGAACGACGGGCTAAAATAAATGAGCAGGTGGGTGTTTTGTTTGTTCTGCGGTGCTTCTCCACTTGGTAGTTTTCCTCTGTCCAAAAGTTTATTCTTTGATTGCAGATTGACCGAATTCAACTTGCAATACGAGAGACGAAAGATGGAAGACTGGAAGCGATGAAGAAGGAAGGGACGGATGGGAAGTCTGGCACTACATTTGAAGGACTGGACGAACGTCTGCAGGCATTGGCAGTACTTATGCTCCATTACTGTGCAGCTCTTCAGGTTAGCTACTTCGAATTAGTCTAACATTCTGAATTCGATGGTGGTAACTGAGCGATGCGACTGTGGTCACTGCGAGCTAGACTCCCTCCTAGGCTAGGTTCATCTGGGAATCCGTTTCATATTAAATTTATATTTACCATTAGGAATACAACAGTTAGGTTTCCATCAGTCAATGATTAAGTATAGGATCATATAAACAAATCTTTTCGAGTGTTTTTCGTTTGTGTCCAACTTTTTTTTAACTTCTCAATTTACTCTTCTAACTTCTCAACCTCAAGGTTACAATTAAATATTTACTGTTGTTGAAAACTGGTTTGTGTCTTTGGTTCGGGAGTGTATTGAAGATTTGGTGTGTTTCTTAACAAAGAATGTGGTCGGCTTATACACCACTCCGCTACAGTTTGATGCTAATTTTTTCAGTTTTTCGTGCTTTCCTCACTGACATAGATCTTAACTTTAGGATTGTGAATCTCAAGGGCGGGAATCGCCCGTTTATGACAGTGAACTGCCACCTGAAACAACGGCTGAGACTCATTCATTGTCGGTATGTCCATCATGTGAACTCTGTTTTCTTTTTTATTGAAAACTAAAATGATGTTTTCCTTTTTTGTTGGTGCAAAATTCTAATGGCCTTAGAAATAAGTCGTTTTCGTCTTGAGTTATTTATGGTTTATTTCAATGTTTTGGCATGTTGGTTGTAATGTTGCTTGTTCTAACAAAATCAACTATTTTCCCAATGTTTTCGTCTAACTAATGTCAGCCTTGGTCATACTTTCACAGTAGTAAATGTTAGATTGTTTCATCACTGCTGCTCCACTCACTTTAAGGTCAAGCGTACGGTGTGAAGATCATACTAGTACACTATTACCGATCTGCTGAGATCTGGTCGATTTCTTCAAAACTCAAAAGCGAGACGTTTCGTCCATCATCACCATCTCCTATCTCATACCTACGCTTGACCCTGTCACGTAGCCTATCCCTAAGTGTTCGTCTCACCTGTGTTCGTGTTTTACAGCGCATGGTTTTGAAATTCCGTGAAAGGATCAGTAATCATCGCGCATCGATACGAAAACAGGTCGCGAGAAGCCTTCATATGTTCGATGCATCAGTAAGTTTATTGTGATTGCATGAATGCACTCGTCCTTGTCTGCACCTTTGAAGTCTACCAGAGTATGTGAAGCTTCTGCGATGCGGTGCTCTCTCGTGTCCTTAGAGTCAAAGTTGAAAACGTGCGGATGCTAGGCTCCTCTAAGCTTTACCCTCCAGGTGGAACCCAGCGTGGTGGTGGTGAATATAGGATTCTAGAATTCCTACTTCATCTCGACTTTCGCAATCCACGCAGAGCCTAATACCAGTGGCGTGATTAAAGAAATCATCTACATCGCCCATAGTCCCAAAGACCATGGATTCGCATGGGAGAGCACCAGTAGAGCCTCCTTCCATTCCTGTCGTAAGTCAGTGTAGATGAATCTCTGACCCTCGAGTACACATGGATCTTTCCTTTGGCAGTAATGGCCGTCGCGAAAAAGTTTGACATGGCGATCATTCTTGTGTTCAGGTACAGTTCAAATTTCACGTAACACGGACTCTCAAGTTTCCCAGATTCTCGGCGGTATTTTTCTAAAAGACTACGGATTCACACTCCTCTATGCCATCTTACCACACTATTAGTAAATCGAGAATCTTCAATACAATAGCTTTTTGAATGCGGTTTTGCCTTCGCTTTTCTCCAGTTTTCCTGAGGGTCTTTACAAATGAATACAGCGGCAGCGACGAAACTTCTCATGTTTTAGTAGACTTTTGGCTTTGAGGGAATTCCTTGCAATGTGCTTTGTGATGCTGCCAACACCAACACTTCTGGCAACCGCTTTTTTCCATTCTGTCCGAGATCATCACCTTGTTTTTACATTTTTCCCACAATTTTATCCAATTTTTTCAATGTCTTTCCTCTCTCTCAGCCCCTCCCATCAATGTCATTCCTGTATCGCCGATGAAGTTTTCGTGATTCATCGTTTTTTCTAGTGTTAATTACTCATTCGTTTTAGACATCTTATTCCGTATGCAATTAAACTGTTCTTAAGTCAGTTAAGCGATTCAGCCGCGGAATGCACAGCACACCCAAAACGAGCGACTATTGTGAAGCTTTTCACTGCTCCTAATTTCGGTCAGAAATGTCCTCGTCAGGGGTTACCTTTTGAAACTAGTTCTCAAAAGTTACCATAGTACGAAGCATTATACGGTTTAATGCCTTCTTTAGTTCCAATCATTGAGGGTTGTGCGTGATCTTTTGGGTGAGCTTACCACTCAACTCCTTATTGTCCTCTTCTCTCCAATCTATATTTCTTAACGGCTTCTCTTGTTTAGTAAGTAACAGAAAGTGTGAATTCGAGCAAAGGATTGGAAAACCATGAGCCATGAGCACAATTATTGCTGTCTTCAACTGGTCCAAGACTGAATGTTGTTTCTGAGTAAAATTCAAGGCTGAACAGCAGATTCAATCAGAAATAACTTCAGGGTTCATCGCCATCGAAAACCGACACACCCGCCCATCAATCCGGTGGTAGTGTGGTAGTTTTCGAGCCAGCCACACCCCCTTCGGATCATGAAGTGTCAGCGGAAACTTCTGCTCACGAGGACCTGAATCAAACCTTTATTATGGTAAACGAGGAACCGGATCCACGTTTAGAACCCTGACCAAATTTGTAGTCGTTTATGATTTTTGATTTTGAGAACGAGTTCAGCTTTGGAGTTTGTAGAGACGAATGATATTTTCTTTCTAATTTTTTTCACATAATTGAGAACGTTCTCTTCCGCATTCATGTATTTCATGCGGGACGGATCTCCTACTGTGATATTATTCATATAATACTAGTTGTAGTGATTCTAATCGAAATTATTGCTTTATGCTTGATTGAACTTGCCGTAAATTCTCCTTAGTCATATCTTGAAGTTCTTTTTGATTGATAGGTAGTGTTTTACTTAAAGTCGATACATTGCGGAAAAATGAGTTGTCCAACTGTTTTACTAGACGTCAAACTGCATTACGGTTTTGTAGCAGTTTCCTATGGGTCATAACTAGTTCAACTTATGCTTCTAGTACGTTTGAGTGAGTAAATTCAAGCTTGAAGATTTACTAGTAAAGTTTAAACTTGAAAGACTTTCTTCTTTCATTTTTTTTGGATTTGGTTTGTGGGAGGCGACTTTCTCTGTGCCCTTCCAGCCATAGCCTTTATAATAGTGCGAACTATTACTCACCATAATAACGAATTATCTCTTGATTATTTATTGTATAACTTAAGTTTACTTTGTCAATTGAATGTGTAGTTGTATTGTACTTGTATTGAATGTCCTTATTAATCTTTCATTGGCCTTCGTTTTTTATTTGTATGAAATGGATGTTTGTGGTACTGGTTTTGCATTGCCCAAGTACATTATGCCAATGCATTGTATATGATGTACTGGTTCGGTGACCTGTGTGATAAGCCCATGTATTCTAATCATATTGAACTTTGTGCAACAATGCCTATTGAATTGTGATTTTCGCTCTTTTCAACGATATATTCATTTGCTAATAAATACGTCTGTCATTTTTCTTTTTAGTTAGAATAGAGAGAGATTTGAAACCTCCTGTCTTCTTGAATTGTTTTTGTTATTTAATTCCTTTATGCTATTTTTTATCAATGGTAAAGAAACAGTCGACACCTGCACGATTTATTCTCGCTGTGGGTCGTCCATGGGTTTGATCCATTCATTGGATAGTTGGTAGTAGGCTTCTGCGAGGATAAAGCCTCAAGGATGATTGTTGTGGATCTGAAAGTTGGTGAAAAGACCTGTTCCCCTGTCGTCCCGCTGGTCATTAGTTTGATCGTGAGGGTCCCATTGTCGTCTCCTTTCGTTACTATCACCATCCAGGGTAGTCCACTGAACCTTCCCCTTTGAAGGAGGACATGAGCCAGAGCTTTTGTTTCGGTCAGAGCTGTGGCTGTTGAGCTGGTGGTCGCCCTGGCATTCGTCTGACGTGCTTAGGAATCTCAAGGGTGGGATTCCAATGTAAGTGAAGATAGAAAAGAGGAAAGTAGTATGAAAAGGATGCTGAGAAGTTAGCACCGTCCTCTTCCAACCACCATATGAGAGTAGGCATTATCTCCGTAGTCCTTTGTTTTCGACCACGTGTTTTATGCTTCCATACCTAGTGGTTGACTTGAAAGGAGGACCTTGAGTGCTAATGGCCTAATGCCAACTTGATAATCTTGACCTGACTCTTCGCAAGTCATTCTTTTTCTATTACCGGAACAGAATCGATTTCACAGTCCAAACCTGCTCTGACTCATTTCCCACATCCATGCATGTCGAGCATGTCTTACAGTGACTTCAGTGAGAGTTGCCTCGGAATCAAGTGATTCAGGAGGAACTCTCACTGAAGTCGCTGTAAGTTTGAGTTTGAGTTCAAGTTTAAGTGAAGTTTGGTCCCTCCATACTTTCCTCTTCGAACTTTTTTTGGTTTCTTTCGCTTTTTTTTCTTATCCATAGAATTGGATTGATTTCCCTGCCGCTTCCCAAACAATGTATATCTTTTGAAGCAAACCTCGTAGAAATTTCATAACAAATATGAGCCCTTAAAGTATGTGTAAGGATGCATTACGGCGATACAGAACAGCTCTATTTAACACTTTTATTGAAGTTCATTTAAAGGATGAATAGTAGAAATTGTGTGTTGTGTTTGTTATCATCTTATTCAAAACATCAATAACACCACCATAAATCGATTCCACACGTTGGGCACTCCACTAATTTGATTTGATATATTTAATACGCTAGAAATCAATACTCGCTTTTTTTTCTGCATAAATAGGCTTGTTGGGTAAGCGACATAAAGTGAGCAGTGAAACTCCCTTTAGGGTTTGGGTTCTTGAATAGCGAAATGCTAGTAAAAACCTCTTGGGACAGGATTTTTCGGATCTTGTTGTTGTTGTTGTTGTTGTTGCTGTTGCTGTTGTTGTTGTTTTGGTGGTGATTGTTGTTGTGGTTCCTGTTTTTGAGGGTCGTTTTTTGTCCCGACTTTGGCAGGTGCTGGCTGACGATCTTGCTGTGTTTTTTGTATTCTGGGCGTTGGAAGAATATAGTAAAAATCTTTGCCATCCCAAACAAATTCCTTGGATCCCTTCTTCCGTGTACTTTTCTTCCGCCGCTTAGAACTAGGGGTCATACTACGTGTGTTCGCTTTAACAAATTGCTGAGCCCATGGCTGTTGCATAGGCCATGGTGGTCGTAGTTGAGGTAGTGGAGGTTGTTGAGGTGGTGGTGGTGGTGGTGGCTTCTCAACTGGTTTTTCCCATGCACTGGCACATTCGTCAACTGTCTCGTTATCGTTCGGTGGACGATATTCTGAAAACTTTGATATTTTTAAATTATCTTTGTCCGGAACTTTGAAATTTCGAAGATTTGAGATAAGGGCGAAAGCTGATCGGCCCTCCTTTCACATTTGTGGTCTGGAATGAATTTTCGGTCAAGTAACCGCTCATTCCCATCAAGCATTCCGTCGAGCTGACTGCTATCGATGGGCCATCATGGTTCGGCGAGCGAATTCCAGATTGCTACCTCCCAGGCCGACCCAACTTTTCCCGTCTCCCGTTTCCGTTAATTGGCATCAGACTCGTCTAGGACACCAAAAGCATGGTGTTTCAGATCAGCTGGGTACAGCGAGTGACTCCATAGTCTTAGAGCGGCATAGACTAGATCATAGAGATATACAGTAACCACTCACTTTTCTTTTTTCTATCACCAGCTGCCGTAGTCCTTGACTCGCTATCTTCTGCGGATTCTTCACTGCTATCGTCGTCGTCGTCGTCGATCTGACGTTTCTTCATGAAAGGCTATAAGATGGGATCATTGAGAGTGGAATGAAACATTTTTCTCTCATGGTTGTTGGCCTGACGAGCGGTTGTTCTCTTATTGAGAAGTAGTGAGTGAATATGGGGCTTTGCCTACACTTCGGAAAAACGGCCCAGGAGTCCAGTCGAGGTTGGTGTACGCACCGAGACTGGGTCACTACGCGCCCTCCTCTATTCGGTCGCACGCGATGACCCAGTTTTGACGCACGAGGGAAACTCTTGACCCCCGTAAATGTGATGCAATGCATCCAATTGTTAGCAGTATCCCATAGTTTCTGTGAATTATATCTTGCAACCGCGGCTCAAAATATCCGGCCTTTCTTCCCATCAGGCGGAATGTTTTGATAGATTAAGAGAAACGCTAGAATACTGTCTAGTGTTATTACCAGTTGGAAGATGTTGAAGTAGACGACATTGGCTTCCTCATCTGAAAGTCAGCTTGTGACTGTGCAGAAACGCCGATACAAAGGTTTGTTCTGCTCACCGTTGTCGTTCTTAATCTTTACGCATATGATCATAGAAAGCAGCAAGGCGGCTGGCATAATGGCAACTTTGAGGAGTAAAAGCCCCAACGGCATTCAACTACTTGTAGACATAGAATATGAGAAATGAGTAGCACCTGGTGCAGGTCTTTTATTTTGGCAATGATATTGGCTATCAGTCTTTGAATAGTTTCCATGGAAAATATCGCTCACCGTAGTAGCATGCTATTGCTGATGATGTAAGGGGGAGGGGGGGGGGGGGTGCAGTCGCGTCGCGGCGAGAGGTACGCCGCGCGCGAAGGAATGTAGTAGAATGCAGCAGCAAGTTAGAAATACAGGAACAAAAGAACTAACAGTAAAATCATGCCAAAAGTAATAATCGCATAGCAATTGAGCTGTATGAAGAACGCTAGGACTGTTATGATGAGGCGAATAGTTCGCGACAGCCGCGTGCGACGTATCGATTACACGAATCCGTTCCTATCGCCCGCCTTCTGGGGTGGGGGGCTTGAAGATAAGGTTTCTAGTGTTGATCGGTACCACTTCGGAAGTACGCCAGTATGATTCGATTTCTTTTAAAATCATTGCGATGTTTAAAAGTGGGGCATTTGGCCTCCACAATGGCATCCGGTCTCAGTCGACGCCGAGTCGTTCTCCCAGACGAGTCCACTTTTGTAAACATTATTGAAACATTGAGATAGCAATGCGGCTCTGAAGCTTTAGGAATAAGTTGTTGAAGGTTATAGTGATCCCTGGAGTGGACTATGCTTCTGATTTGGGTAGAAATCGTAGCAGGTAGTGGGAAAAGGCCTAAAACGACTCACGCAGCGGTTTTTTTTTTCGCAAAAAGTTGGTTGTAATTTTAATAGTGTATTGTAAGTGGTTGAAAATCCTGGTAAACTTTTATAACGCTTCTTACTATACTATAGAAAGCGCCGGGACAAATGATGACAAATATTCTCCCAGGGAAAAGTTTAACAAATCTTCCAAAAACCTTTATGCAGCATCCCCATCAGTGATTAGGATTTTCGGTCGATGCAGTGGAAGAATAACAAAGCCTTTGAACGTAAACTGGGTGGGTCTTCTGGTATCATACGTCCCGGGACGAGGTCGTACTAGGATGCTTGATTATTTGCTCAATGGGCGTGTGCTGTCTTTGGAGTATCTAAGAAAGACAGAAGGGTTCCCTTTGTAGCATCGCTGTGCGCATAGAAGGGTTCTGATGAAGTATCTACCGCATCGCTGTGTCAATATACGAATCGCAGGTTGTGCCGTGACGTTTACGAGATGCAGTTTGACTGTGTTCTCTCAGGAATCCTTCTACTTATTCCACTGTCAGCCCAAGCTAAGCAGCCACCAGTAGGCAGTCCTGCTGTGGGTCTTCGATTTGAGAGCGTGACGGCAAACTATGACGAGATCAATGTTTACCTAAGTGCGCCATACCGTTCAGAACGCTGCGAGGGTGTTTCCCTACTATTTCTTCCTTGAGTATCTTTCGGGTGTACTTCATGGAGTGTGTTCGATTCAGTTTTCGTCAGCTCCACTTTGTTTTTTTTACAAGCCATAGAGAGTCGAAGGACAGAAAGGCTATCAATAGTTCACTGAATAGGTGAGCACTGTCAGCCTCGAAGATTTTTGCATTGAGATATTGCTAAGATGCCTTCCCACTGGAGTGCTCTACGAGATCCACAGCAGTTGGAGCACTGCTGGGGGCTAAGCCACTCGCCAGCGAACTCATTTCTCGCTATTTGGTCCGTCACCTAGGCAGCGCTCAGTGTTTTTTAGAGATTGATAAATCTGGAACTAACTTAAAATTGTAGTGAGGTAACCAATAATAATCGTCAATAATTAGTGATGATTCAAGACCACCTCGGAAGGAAGGAAATACCGGCCTCAGTCCAATCGGTCACCACCGACCGCTGCTTCAGTGAGAGAGCTGAAAGTACAGGAAATGGGTGTGGCTGTGCCTAGCTGTCGTTCAATAGAGACTCTCCGAGAGCATTCTCTTCTTTACCCAAATCAGCTCTTATAAGGATCCTGCTTACCGAAAACTTTTAGGCCAGTACGACTACCATTAGCTGCACGATAGCCTATGCTGTTGCAATCAATCGCTGGCACCCTCGCCGGCTGCGTAGGATGTCAAGCGGGTGTCGAACTGTTAGAGAGGTAAGATAGATGAAATTTACCGCATCAGTTCTTAGAGAATCTGCCTTTTTTCAACTTTTTTTTTTGAAATTAGCTTCGTAGAAGACCGCAGGTAATTGTTGAAGATATGTAGGCTTTTTAGAGAGGTCAAAAACAGTCTGAACCTTTTTACCCTGGTGACATGTATTTTTGTCGCATTGGAAGGGCTGATCTTCCATTCCAAGATGTTCTCCGTGAGACAGGCGATTCCTACACGGTACGTTTATCACTTGCTTTTCGTACATTATCTGAAAGCGACAAAAATGTTGCAACTGTTTTGACCGGTATCATAACTCGTCCAGTTCTATTTATCCCTGCACTCTAATATTCCATTCTCTACTCCCCGAGTAGTCTTACATGCGACAGTTTCCCTACTGCTGTCTTTCAACCATTTTTGCTCGCACAATGCTTACTTTCGAGACTGGGTGAATACTCTGGTCCTTTGCTTGACCAATTACTCCCTTGGTGATACCGTCCCTTTTGCTCATCATCTGAACATTTCGTGGAAGCTTTTCATATGTAATCATCTTGTAGGTTATAGGACCATAGCTATTGGATGTTTGCCAACTTCCAGGACACTCGCGCTACTTTACTCTGCTCAAGGACATTGCCGTGACATACATCTCTCTAGGTATGTCACGGCGATGTTCGTGCAACCTTTCACCCGAATTGGATATTTGCTTTAAAAAATCACAAAATATACCATAATCACCTGGAGGCTGAGGAATTGATGCACCAATCAGATCAAGTTTTGTCCTTTTTCAGAGTTTATCTTAAGATTGTGGTCATCTTTTTTATTGTAAATCTGTGTAATAATTATGCTATAAAATGTGATATTTATTTTCCACTTTTTATCATATTCAAATCGGTGAGTATTTTATCTTTTGGATATTTTTGAATAGTTTCAACTATGTAGTGCCTTTTTTCCCCTAATCACTGCAAGACCAGTAATTCAGGGTTCCTTATTGGCCAATATCATACTTGGATTCACATTACGGAACCACTTCTATACCAGGAAACAAATATCATCTGTAATAGCTGTCACCTGTGGTATCGTTATATTTACCTTGGCCAGTTATGAACCAACGACATATCCGAATTCAGCAGAATCCGTTCGGTTCTTCTCGATTCAGCCGTTTTTCATTGGTAAGAATGAACAGCTGTGGGAAGCAGACGAAAGATATTTGCGCCTTTAGCAAAAAAAACCCTTTGTTCAGCTTTCCTCATAATTAATGCACGATATCTTGTATGATGTATCTTTACTATCATTTTGATGGCAAGGAATTTCACTAGCAATGCCATGTAATATCTCATTATATCCCTGCACTTTTCCATTTTTTTCGCCCATCGTTTGGCTACCTTTCGAAATAGCTGAACTGTAAGAAGAAACCACTGAAAACAACTTTTTGTGCTTTGATAGCTCGAATCCGAATCTTCAGCCACAAAAAAGGAATACCCTTCACTGGGTAATTCATGTCCCTTTTCTGGGTATCCCATCAGGCATCGTAACTGTAACTGTACCACTCCCTCCGCTCGATCGTACGCAAGGTTGAAAGCTCTGCTGTTGATTTTTGCTAGTGATGTTTTTTTTTTTTTTTTTGAAAAAGAAAATCGTTGGGAAGAAGACGTAGAGATTAGCATGATTGAGCCTAGAAAATTTAAGCCTTCCTTGTATTCCATGGGTAACTTCATATTTTCCCTCAGAATCCTAAAAAAAAACTTTTTTTAACCAAAAATTATTCATTCAGGTATTTTCCTCCTCACTGCTGCGCTAATGCTTAGTGCGTATCTGGGAGTTTGCCAAGAGGATATGTATAGAACCTATGGTGAACATGCCAAAGAATCCATGTTTATGGTGGTGAGTTTAATTCCTTACTCTTTCGTAAGATATGGCGAAACCGTTGAAAACCACGTTTCCGAATGAAAACTAAGCCAAGCGTGTGGGTGGGGCATACAAGCCACATAGACTTGTGATTGGCTCACTATTTGCATATCCAATCAAAAAACGGGCGTTGATGTCTCTTCCATACGCTTCAGACGACTTCTGCCTTCACAAGAACTGATGTCAAGTGTACCACAGGTGAGAAAGGCCTACTGTTCAAGCCAGAAATAGCTAATATGAGGCTTTTTCGAGGGCTTTTCTTCTGCCATCACAAGAGAGGGCTAAACACGACGAGCAAGAAGGGTCAATATACAGCCTGATGATCATAATTAGGTCCATTTTCCTATTCAGTGATTCATCTAAATTCGATGATCACGCTTGTGGGTTGGGTATGTTGAGCCAGACCCGCCTTGTTGGTTTGTAGCGCCTCTTCCAAAGCCGCGCACTAATAAGTGAAGACGGGAGTATTGAGGGATTAAGGTTGAATCTTCGAACCGACCCATTTTATGGAGGCAATTTTTTAATCATCTTTAATGTAATCGAATGTTTCAGCATCTGCTTTCCATTCCTGGATACGCACTCCTTGGACCTGAAATCGTCAAAGCTTTTGATGGTGCAAGTCGCACACCTCCCTTGAACATCTTTGGCTATGATCTGCTGTTACCCAAAGCTTGGAGCTATATTTTAGGGATATGTGTATTGCAGTAAGTCTCTCACCCATTTTTTTTTTTTCATTTTGCTCACTCTTTTCGTAGAAACGCCATGAATATGAGGAATGATGAGGCGCCGCCTCATCTACACTCCTTTCATGGGCCCCATTTGGTGTTCACGTCGGTTTATGGTCCACTTTCATGCCCGTGCCCTACCTTTTTAGCAGTGCCCCCGAATTAGGCTTAGTGCTGGTATATACCAGTGCGCTCTTCATTGAAGGATTTTCAAACTAGGCTCATATTACCCTGAATTGTGCAGCTCGACACCCACTAATTAAGCATGGGCTAAAATGGGAAGGACTGCCAACAGTCACTCTGTGCGACCATAGTTATAATGCAACATCCTAAGCCCTGAAGCGCTTTTTTCTGATCGAATTGCAAAGACCAAGCATACATTCAAATGAGTCCACTGATTTTAAAAGAAGCCGGACGCATGGCACATTCCACAAAAACCCGACAAGACAAACATTCAGATGAGTGGACAGTTAGGCGCCATTTTTCTTCTCTTTCTACTGCTCAAGATTGTTTTTTACAGATATATCTGCATCAAAAACGTCTATCGACTCACTGCGTTGACTTCGTCGTTGAATGTTACTATGGTGATCACTCTTCGGAAATTCCTTTCACTGTTCGTCTCATTTGTAGCTTTTGGGAATCCCTTCAATGTTTTTCATTTCTTTGGAGCCGCCTTTGTATTCATAGGTTCATTGGTGTTTTCTAATGTTATTTAATACTTAAAAAGCCCTATCCATGGAGAATTTTTAATTTATTGTGTCGTAACCTGTTCTGTCATATGATGACGACTCTCTAATTGAGGTTTATCATTCCTGGGACCCTTTGTGCTCTAACTAGGCCATTTAGTCACCAAATAGTTGTTTTGAGTCGTATCGTCCCTGCTGATAAAGCTCTTTTGTTTATGGGCCAACTCTGTGATCCTCTGCACTTTACAAAATTCTAAAGAATCTGAAAGATGCATGGCACATTCCCAGTATCTCTGTTCCATAGTTGCGGTGTTTTTTCCTGTATGTAACATTACATTATGTACTATTTTCATGCTCTCATTATTTTTGGCAAGGCCTGACTCCATAATGAGCATATCCTAATGTATTGTGTTTAAGAGATACTTTTTAAAGTTGTACATTTCCTCTCAAATAGTTGATTTTGTTTAACGAAAGGTGAAATGAAGCCAGTCAAATTCAATAGGTTTGATCAGCAGGAGGAACGTCCTTTCCGCGCGTCCGTCGAGACTGGGTGCGCTTCGTTGCGCGCGTCCGTCGAAACTGGGTCACATCTTTGACAAACGACGCAGTTGTCGGCAGGGCATACGAATTGCGCTTGGTCCACGACAGTGAGCCAAAGAGAAGAGAACACGGACAAATGCAAATCATTCGCTCCATCGACACTTGATGGTACTGTAGCGGCGACTCGAGACGCAGAGGGGTGCACCGCGCGCGAAGTGGGCGGGGTGGTCCTACTTTCGACGGTTGCGCGCAACGGACGTTCTCCGTCGAACTAGGTCACCCCACTTACTTTGCGCGCGGCGCAGCCCTCTGTGGCTGGTTTCATAGTCTGCCGGCCGGGGACTACTCGGCCGGCGGTATCGGCCAAGATTCACTTTCAAACAAGGGGCAAGCGCCGCCGGCGGACTATGAAAGCAGCCTGTGATCTCGAGATGACATTACAGTACCACTAAGTGACAGAAATGATTCGCACGAGTCCGTGCTATTTTTCCTTTGTCCCTTAAATATCGTGGGCTAACGCGCAGCGTCCGACGGCTGTGGCTTGAGCTAGTTTCGACAGACAAGTGGAATGAAGTACACCCAGGGTACGATAACGGTAGAATCTTAGAGCCCACTGAACTTCGGCTTTCATATGGGTTGTTACTGAGGCTGCTATGCACAATCACTAACCAGCGTGCTTGTATCGTGGCACTCAACTATAGTCAGCGGAGAGAAAAGCTCAGGGACCGCTTTAGAACAGTGATAGGGGGAGAGCGAGTATGCAAGCAGTCGAATGGCAGGACAAAGAGGGTGGTACTATTGGAGTAGTCCTTTGAATGAGAACAGAAGTGTCGCCTACTAGTTTGGCCATTCATTAAGGTGATCAATCAACTGCTGAAAATACCACATAGACTTCTTGTACGTAGTGAGAGCACACGGTAAAGCTAGTCTATCCTCGATATCGCCATCTTTTCAAGCACCACTTTTCTGCGAGAATCGAGGAAAGTGAAATTGTAAATTATCGATTTTTTGGTCAATTTCAGATATTTCATCACCAATCCATCTATTGCCACAATCAGAGGCTCATATGTGCTTTACTCTTTGAATGGCAATTTTTTGTGGGGTATGTGTGACGCTGGCATGGCAAACACGATCGCAGTGGTGATCGTCTCGTTATCAGCGAAACCTCATGAATATGGACCTGTTCCGCATACCACGTACGTTCATGACGCCTTAACGGTTCTCTTCTACGATCAAAATGTCCATGATAGTAGCTGCTCGATTCAATAATTTACAAAAAATATTGGTCTTATTATCGCCTTATTTCTTGCTGTATGGATTTATTATGCTTACTGAACCGTTTTTCTAGGCTGCCGGATAAATTGGTGTGGTTCTCAGGCCAAGAGAACCCTCTTTCAGGTTGGTTATTTGGTAGCGGACTTGGCTGGGAGGATGAAAGCACTAACTTGTACATCGGCTTACCGCCGCAATTCATTGCATGAGTCCATTACCCATTCATACGCCAGTACGCTTGTGAATAGAAGTCGAATGCGGTGCGCATCCCGAAACGGGATTGATCAGCACAGGAAAAACCTTCTCCTTCACCCTTTTAATGAGTGAATACTCACACGAAGCGTGACCGCTGAGGCTTCGTAGCAGCCAAGTTCCTTAGGTGACCTCTATTCTTACGGGAACGATGAAAAATTAGATGAAAATGTACTTAGATAGGATCTCTTGAGACAGGTCCCGTTCCTATCAAATTTTGTTTTCACCTTTTCGCGTCAATATCGTAAAAGCATCAAATTTCCATTGAAGTGACTTTCAGCTTTAATTTGGGCTGTTGTGAGGCATCAGGTGCCGTTGATTGCATCCCGTTGGAACTAGGTCAACCACGGTGACCTGCAGCCTTCCATCGCATCAGGACCCTTCATCTCCGATTCTTCTGTCCCTGTTGTTGAAGTGCAACCCCTAGTGGTCTAGGGTTGAACAAGAATGGGAAACCACTTATCATTCGAAGGGTGCTCGAGGAATACTATTTTCCTATTGCTTTATTTCAATTCCGGTATAGGCTTAACACTATCTATTGCTGGTTCAACGGTAAGCCAACAAGAGCCAAAATAGTCCTTAGGTTAGCCCTTAGAAATCATATGAATGCTTTCTGGATACGTACTCATGAGATCCGTGTTCCGCCTATGAAGCAATTCGTTCTTGCTTCGTTCATACACTGCGCTCTTTTTCCCTGTATAAGGCTTCCGAGACTGATTTTACACCATCCATCCCCAGCTGACTAAATAGCCGACATGTATACTAAAGTGCACAGTTGTTTCCTTTTCCATTCTGATTCAACTCTGTACCACTATCGTTATCCTTCGGAGTTCAAACGTTCTCAATAAGCGTTCCGATAGCAATTGAAATAATTTTTGTGTGAACTCGACTCTCTTTCACTTTTGCATCAGCACAATCGGAATTCTCTTTGTAAAAACAAGATCCTACAGGCGTCTGTTCAAACGTAGACTATCCATTCCAGTGAAAGAACGAGGTCGGGAATCGATCATTCTGTGGTAGCTTCGTTGAATGTTACCGGAATCTGTTTCTAAGGAAAAGTCAATAGACCTTTTGCTGACCTTAACTGTTTGCAGTTTGACGTGGTTCATTATTCCTCATTTTAGAGATCTCCTTCCTTTGCCATAGCCGAACGCCCTTCATTTCCCTGAACCTGGCACCTTAAATTATTAGGTTGGGGAACATGTTGTTAGCAATTTAAGTAGATGCTTTTGAATCATGACCCTAGGATAAAGAAATCCACATCCCGGGAGAGACTATCACACACGCACAGTCCGGGAATCTTGTCCCGTTTCAATGGTCGCCCAGGCCAGCCAGGGCTTTCACATTTCCAAGGCCGCTTTACTGGTTCCAGACTCGTCTGGAAGGATGAACTGACATGTACATCGACTGACCACCGCCATCACTACATAGACCACATAGGTATCCAAAAATGTCACTACAATTCTTGGAGGGAAGCCGAGTGAGGGGCGCATTCCGAAACCTGATAGATTAATATCGAAGACTTTACTTTTATGGACTTCCATGCGCAATGGTTCCTTAGAGGCGTCACTAGAAATGAGGTAGCAAACAGTGCTGTCATGAATTATGGTCCTCTGTTCACTGTAAGGGTAACTGGTACCTCCGCTGTATGGTACCGTCCCAGTGCAGTACCATCCCGTCCTTCCGACCGGATCTGATGCTGGCCAATCAGCTCCGATAAAAGAAGCTTAAGACTGATTATCTTGGACGATCAGAGGTCTTTCACCCTTATCAACGACCTTTGAAGGTAAACTTTTGAAAGTAAACATTTTTTATGAATTTCCAATTTTGCACGGTGACTCAGCTCAAGAATTCTTTTGACGATTGTTCGTGGCATACATTTTTTATGAGAATTTCAGTCGCTTCCTATCAACCGTGCCAGAAACAGTTTAGGCCCTTCGAACTCTAATGTTCATTGGTTTGTACAAAAACAGCATTTCAAGGTGTCTGTTGTTGATAACTCTTATCGGTGCTACTGTAAAGTTATACAAAGCATAAGTAACTTGTTTTTCACAATCGCCCCTCGCCACGTGTCCAACACGGGTCACATCCCGATGTGAATATGCCAGAATCGAGTCCATTGTATGTACATTCCGTGGCTCAATCGAAATCTCCGTTTCCATCGCTCTCTTTTATCCGCCTTCATATTTTCTATTTCGATCTAATCGTCAAAACTCAACTTTTGTCCATATTGACGCTGTTCAAGGATCGATTAGGCTATGAAGTTCGTCTCGGACTCCGGTGATAATACTGAGGTGGGTCGTGTTTCAATCGACTTTAAATAGTTCGGCCTTAGAAGTGGTGGCGATATGCCAGTTGAAGAAGCCTCAGCCTCTACTGCTTCATATTACTGTAATCCCACTAGGAGATGTTATTTCACCACATTACAGTATTACTTTGCTTCTCACGGATTACGAGGAAGTTCACCTGTAGGGAAGATCGGGAGAGAAGGGGTAGTGGGTAACGTTTTGGACCTATTCGCCAAGATTGGATTTGGCAAACCAGGTCACTCGCCCTCAGGCTAAATCATTGTATGGATGTCGGTGGTTCAGTTGTGTAGCTAAGATGATCGGAGAGGACCTTAGAGCCTGTCACTGGGGCTTTTTCGAGAATAGAGTTTCTCTAGCATCAAAAGAAAACCTAGACTAATAATGCGCACTAACTGAAAATAGGCAGCCGTCCTCGGTAATGCCGTCTGAGCCACTGCTTTAACGAAAATAAGGTTCCTACAGGGTTTAGTGATCTACGGCGTACTCATTTTCCAGTTAGGACCCACTTCATAATTTATGTCGGGGTTGTTTCCATAGACGCGAGAGTGTGGCAGCAGAACGTTTGCAACAGCGCTCCGATCGATTTTACCGCACAATGCCACGCGTTAATGGCATTCGTCCTTGACCAATAATGTCTCCATAGTTTCACCTTTATTTATTCCGTGAATTTCGATACAGCTCAGTTTAAAGGGTAGTCAGTTGTTTTAATTAAGGAAGTATCCCGAGGATTTATAGTAAACTATTAAGGGAACTGTAAAGGGAAAAGTTTTGCGTGGATTGGCTCTGTTTCAAGAGAAACTCCTTAATCATAGAATCCCATCGCAAACAATTTTTCAACGTTATTCCCTTTCGAAGATCGGCTGTCAGATAATGCTTCAAACCTCGGTGCAGTTTTTTGACCTAATTTCATTGGAAGGAAACCAGTTTTATTCAAAAGTCATTGTTTTTGGCCTCTGCCCACAACAATATGCTGATTGAGCGAATGGGAATGTAAATAAATGGTTACCAGTTGTTCAGAGGCTTGAAGCCTGTCTCGCAGGCGACGGAGTCAATTCTGAAATGGCTTCCGATGCCGAAATAGCAGCGTTCCGAGCTCGGAAGGTGGCACTAATTACTGGCATTTCCGGACAGGTGAGTGCTGGTTTCGAGCAGATCGTTGAAAAGAAAGGCTCGAGTTGGAAGAAAGCAAAGTCGATTTTAAGGATGGATCTTATCTGGCAGAGTTATTGCTTTCTAAAGGCTACGCTGTGCACGGAGTAATTCGCAGATCTTCGTCCTTTAATACGGCACGTATCGAACATCTTTACAGTAACCCCATCACTCATCGAGGTTAGTTTATAGCTTATTTCCGTCGACAGCACACAAAACTCAGCAGGTTTACTTCCAAACAGGACTTTTTGAAGAGTCGAACTATTAAAACGTAGGCACTAGCCTTTTGTATGATTATGGTTGGTAACAAAGAAAGGTGTCACAGCTGTTCCACCTTGTGTTTATCTTTGCAAGTAAAACGGGCTCCTTTATTTGCTCTCCTATGTATTCTCTAGTGGGGTCCCCACCTGATTACGCAGGTGTGGATTACATCAGGGTGCCTCGGTGCTTTGATTCGAGAAGCATTGTATTCGTCGCTTTCGCTCAGCGGCGTCACATTCGGCAGTGTGGCTGCATTCAGAGTCTGCGTTGGCCACGCCTTGCTGCTATCAAAACTACCGGTATCGATTGGCTGCGCTTGGTATTCGGCCGCGTGCATACCACCGATAGACCATTGCAGATTCTGGGCGTGGCTCATGAGGGTTTCTTTTTAATTGCTAGATAGTTTTTAGCTCGAATTCTGCTTACATCCACATCACCTGTATTAGCTGTCGTACCGTTGCTCAAAGGCTTGCTCGAACGGGCACCACTCACTTCTCCATTCTTTCCTGTCACTAGCTAATGTAGTCCCGTGACTCGGAGGGCCTGTGGCAGACCATTCCTTTTATTCGGAGCTTTCGTGAAAATGCATGGCCATCGCCGCTAGCGACCTTCCTGGTGTTCATTGCATTGGACTACACAACAGATTACAACTTCATAAGTTATTTCAAATGAACTGGGAGTAAATCCTACCTTGATTCAAATTGAGGAGTCCTCTTTGTACTGCGAACACGAGTAGCTCATCTTTCCCAAGAAGGGTTGACGTGGCTAAAGTTCCCTGGCGTGGGCCCTCACGCAGTAGGTATGAATTGTCATCATTTTTCAAGTATAAACATGTTTCACGTGGTCAAGCCACGCTTCTTAATAAGCTTACAAGTAAAACGCTCAGCCACCATGTGTTGAAAGGTTGTATTGATCGATTGTTAACAGCTTGAGACACGTTTGTACAAGAAAAGAGGTGTGAATGTCATTGAGCAAAGGAAGAAGTGGGAGAAGGATGCATTGGACCCGCGAGGAGGTTTTCAGAGAGGGTTCAAAATAGGAATTTTTCAAAGATGAGCAGGAAATGCAGAGGGTCGGTACCGTGGGAAGAAGAAGAAGTGGTCACTTTGTTCGGTCGGGACGGGAGATCTACTTGAGGAACAGTTTTGGATAACAGTCATCAAAAAGTGTTGCTTACGTTCATTAATACCCTAAGTATCATTTTGACTGCGTAAATCTCAACTTCCTGGTGTGCTGAGAAAGTATGAACTCGTGATAACTGACTACTGATATCGTTTTTGGGTTTCTGCTTTTGAATTCTATAATCTTTCAGGAGACTCCTCATTTGCGTTACATTATGGTGACATGACGGATTCATCTTGCCTGATTAAGCTTATTAATACAATTCAACCTACAGAAGTCTACCACCTTGCTGCTCAGTCTCACGTTAAGGTGAGGTTTAGGTGGTCGTCCTCCTGGAACATTCTTTTAATTGTCCTGTAATGCTTTCAGGTATCATTTGATTTGCCGGAATATACGGCTGAGGTTGATGCCGTTGGTACATTAAGACTACTTGATGCAATCCACGCTTGTGGACTCACTGAAAAGGTTGGATGATTGTTCACGCTGTTTTTTCTTTCGATTTCTATCTGGAGAATTCGCTTGAGTAGTGAATTTCGCTAGTTCCTGAAAAGCAGCTACGGGGGAAACAGTGTTCCTATTTTGATTTTTACATGTCGGTTACAAATTTTTGTAAAGTGGCAATTTTTTTAATTTTAGCTTTCAACCAGAAGTTATAAGTGAATTAATTGGTTCAACATAGTTAACTTTCCATGTTCGACTTTTTTTTCTCTTCAATAATCTTCCCACCCTGTTAATATACTATTTTAGGTTCGCTTTTACCAAGCATCGACCTCTGAGCTGTATGGTAAAGTGCAGGAAATCCCACAAAAAGAGACGACGCCGTTCTATCCTCGTTCACCTTATGGTATAAATTCTCCTTACCACTAACAGTAATCAAATAGAGCTATGATTTACTTAGCTGTTGCTAAAATGTACGCCTATTGGATCGTCGTCAATTACCGCGAGGCTTACAACATGTTTGCTTGTAATGGTATTCTTTTCAATCACGAAAGCCCTAGGAGAGGTGAGTTTCTCAGATGATCATATTATTCTCGTATAGGTAAAGAACTTTCAGACTTCAAATTTTCACCGGGCTCTATAGGATGGAATACTTAGCGCCGATCGTTTACTGTCAGATCTTATCTTTCCCGCATAGCAAGGTGCAAATTCCCGCTTGCACAGTCGAATAAGTTTTAAATATTGAGAGATAACGCAGGCCGCACTAGGTAAACGCACTTCATGCTAATGCCTCTTTATAACACCAAATAGCCACTGTGCTGTGCACCTGCACGATAAACTACACCTCAAGCAATTAATCAGCACTCTTAATCAGTATGGACAAGATGCTACATAACCGGGATCTCAAAATACCTTCGATTTTACGAATATCTACCAATGTAGTGGTCATTTCAGGTGAAACATTTGTCACCCGCAAAATTACGCGGTCCGTTGCCAAAATAAGTTTGGGTCAACAGACTTGTGTTGAACTTGGTAACCTTGACTCTCTTCGCGATTGGGGACATGCCAAGGAATATGTTGAGGTAAGCTGTGGGGCTGAACTTCATTACCTTTTCATTTTGTTGGGAACAGTCACAGAAATTATTCAATTATTGTACCTTTGATACCATCGTATACTACTTTAACGGAGTGCCGTTTAGGCTATGTGGAGGATACTCCAGCACGAGAAGCCTGAAGATTTCGTTATCGCCACTGGAAAGCAGACTACTGTCAGAGAGTTCTGTAACTTGGCGTTCAAAGAAATCGGGATGGAACTGAAGTTGGTCTTTGGATACTTAAACTTACTTTCCATGAAAATTGCTTTGCCCTGAGTTTTGGATGCAATGGATTCATGATGGAAAAATAATGTACATTAGTCTCGTATAAGTTCGGGCGTAATAGTGAACATATTTTGAAAATGTGATTTTTCCAGGTGGGAAGGGGAAGGTGTCAATGAAGTTGGTATTGAAAAAGGGACCGGTATTGTGCGAGTCAAAGTCAATCCTAAGGTAAATCATGTTATCATTCAGAAAAGAGCTTTAGTCCCTTGTGGCTATCATCACCAACTGTATGGTAAAATTTTAGTACTATCGGCTTAAAGAAGTAGAAACCTTGCTTGGTGACGCCAGCAAAGCAAAGAAGGTACTCGGTTGGGAGGCTAAAATATCAGTGGAGGTAACTATAACATGATTTCAGCGCACTGTCTATTTTTAGCCTTTCTATTGAATGAGTGTTTTTGCAGGAGCTTGCCAAGGAAATGGTTGCTTCTGATGTTGCCTTGATGGCTGCCAATCCCAGGGCTTAATATCCTTAGAGATCACGGAATATAATTTTATTGGGTGTTCATTTTACGTTTGCCATATTCAATGTGGTTGCAATTAATCTTCAATGCTTTCATCGTCAAACTTCACTGAACTCGAAGTATTATCTATCTCAGTCAAAATTGTCTGTGATATTTTTTATATTTCATTATTTATGGTGTGAATAAATCTTAATAATGAGATGCATTGAATGTAAGTTGTTGTACAAACAGGTGCTATCGAAAAGTAGAACGCTGTAGCGATTCACTCATCAACAGGATATTGCAAATTTTCTGTTCGAGATCACGATAAAACGGTGATCGTTTCGTGAAATGATACGCAGCATGATGGAATGGCGGCTCTTCTGCCTCTGTCGAGGGCTATTAACCATCCGCTCTTATCGGGTAGGTGTCTCCATGAGTCGTCTTGACTCAAATGCTTCCCGTTTTTGTTACATTTCGAATTTTGCATCACTAGACAAAAATCTTGCAAAAATTCACAGTAGTAGGGTCAATGTGCGCAGTGCTCGAGAACTTTCCATGGCGTTCCTCCCTTCCTTTGGGAACCCTGTCTTTTTCTTTGGACCTAGGAGCAGTTTGCGAGCTCTGAGCCTACCTCCAATACTATGCTGACTGTGTTTTGCATAAGATTATGTTGTAGTAAAAGCTTAGTTATGGTATTCAGTGGGTGAGTTTTCAATCGATACGTGCGCATTGGGTAACCATGGCGTTAATTTGTATCACGTGTTGTTGCTCAGAATATTCTTTCACTATGGAAATTGGGTTCCGAAATGTTTCAAACAAACAATATCGGGCAGGAACAGCAAGTATAAACTGTTCAAGTTATGTTTCGCCCCACATTAGTCCCCATTTAGTTCATCGGTTCAACTCTTTCCCTTAATTCTTGCTCATGTACTGGCAAGTTAGGTAGGTGACAAGTCAAAACCGGGCAGGAATACTCAAATGGGAATGGAAACACTACGGAGTCGGTCTAAAACGCACGTTTTCCGCGGTCTGTTCGTGTTCCAAGGGGGCGTAACACCGCACCACCGGTGTTCCGCCACCGTAATTCGTCGCGTATCCTGCCCAGGTCCGGTCAGCCCTCTATCGGCTATCCACGTTTTTGCAGTAGTGGCAAGTTCTTCTCCATTCTTGTAACGTATCCCTTATTTCTTGATCGTGTTCCTATACCAATATGCCCACTATGCTGTTGAACAACTCGCAGACGCTCAGCAACCCCGCTTTCTATTGATTTTTGCCGTCGCCGTATTCCGCAGACCACACGACGATATCCGTTCGCTATCTCAGACCTTATCGTTGAGTCGTTTGTAACAATGAATTGCTCGGTTGCATTTTTTATTTCATTTCAGAATACCAACCTCAAAGGATAGTCTAGCTCTTTTCAATGGAATACAACGTTGGGGACGTTGTGCGATGTATGTGGGGATCGAAACCGGTTGAATACGAAGCCAAGGTACATTTATTCTTTGAGAAAACTCTTCCAAACACTAGAGAAACAAGCAAACGAAGGATCCTTTTACTTGCTTTTCAAAGTGAGAAATTTGGTTTCAATAGAGCACATAAAAGCTGTACATCGCAAACGAAAAGAACCACTTTTTCGTGTTTCTGAAACTTGTTTCTCGAGATTTAGAAGCAGTTTTTGTCGTGATATAAGCTGCTTCAGCTCTTCAATTCAAACAGTTCTGAAAAAACCGGCACTAACTGGTGTATGATCATTGAAACCAGTCTCTAAATTTAATATTCACCTGGTAAAGACCACGGATTTAGAAAACCGGGTAAAAATTGCCAAGTCTTTTGTAGTCTCAGTTACCGCTGGTCTTGCCCAAGCTCTTAAGTTGGGTTTTAAGTTGATCGGTAATATTTTTTTCCAACTCTCGCCTTCCGAGTTCCATTTCAACTGCTCTTGTGTATGCCTATAGAAAGATGCGAGTTGATTTTTATTTTCGCAGGAGTGACCAATCTCGTATTGGTCAGCAATTGAGTTGAAAAGCGTAAAGCAAAAGATTTTTGTTCAAATTTTGTCTATCCGACTAGAACATTTAATAGTTATGTCTGTTCTACCTAATGTGCGGCTAATATGTACTTGAAGGATTAGTTTGCATCAACGATTGCTTCCCTGAGTATTCGCTATTACAGATTGTACGCGCGAATTTCGCATCAAAAGAGTATTTTGTTCACTATCAAGGATGGAACAAACGCTATGACGAGTGGATTTCCGAGAAATCCATTCTCGGGGCCTCAAAGAAACAACAAACTCCTTCTCGTTGTGATACACCGAAAATTCGCCATTCGAGGAGAGGTAAAGCTGAACCACGCTCATTGATCTCTACATGTTCAGTGAACATAACACTACATTTTTTCTTCAGAAAAGAAGACAAAGAAGCCAATAGACTGGTCCCCGACTCCATGTGCTTCAGCGCACATTGCAGAGAAACCTGCTCCGCAGAAGGTTCCGAATAAGGTTGAGTTTCCATATTATTTTGGCCTGATAACTTAATCAGAATTGCGAAGAATCGCTCATTTTTCTCATTTCATTGATTTATTTCATTTTTTTCGCTATGCTTGGTATTAATCTATTTATTTTCTTAATTTCACCAATTTAAGCAGCATGTGCCTATTTCGACCAAACGAAAACATTCACCGGCTTCTAAAACTAAAAAGCCGGCACACACTTCACCAGATCTTGCAACCGTGGATGATTTGACCGAAGAAAGGTGCAGTTTTATTTTTGTTCATAATAGGACGGTTTTTTAACCTTAACTTCAAAATTCTGCCCAAGAAATGTGTATTTCGCAGCTTTGTTGTTGACGTTAGGGATAGAAAAATCATAATGGTCATTACAGCGTGACCAGCGACGAGGAGTATGGAGACTACCCTTTGCCTCGGTCCTACATTGATGTTTTGGCCAAAGCAAAAAAGCGAGCAGAAAGAAAAGCTCAACAGAAAATGTCTCCAAATGAAACAACGTTCAAGTCCACAAAAGTTGCAAGGTTTGTTCACCGTCGGTCCTGTTAGAAGTGAAGGAAATGACCGATCGCTTTTCCGGAAAATACTTCTTCGCTTTCAGTACGTTTATGGATCGAAATCAAGAGGAAGCTGACTGCGGAAGTCTTCATAGCGCTCAGCCAGTAAGTTTATCGACAATTTCACGAGTTTTAGGGCAATCTACGTTTCTTGAAATTTAGCTGTTGCCTTTGATAGGTTCGAAGAAGAGCATTTTCACATCCTCTGATCCAAGTATGATCATGAAATCGATTCTCAGAAAATGTGAACCTAGTAAATGTAGATGCAGAAAAATTACTAAATCATTTTACTTGTAAAGAAAACGTAGGAATAATTATTGTATAGGCTAGGCGAAAGCAGAATATTTGCATTAAAGTCATTATACGTTCACGGATTCGTTCGAGAATTATATTTCGAACGAAGTCCTATGTCAGATGGCAAAATTTTGGCTGCGATAACAATGGCACTGAAGCTTCGTCCTCAACCTGGTTCTGAAATTTCGTTTCCATTGGTCGATCACGGACAGCCAAAAAGCAAACATAATTAGTATTTTGGTCCATGTGCTTAACTAAGATTGTGGGGTATTGCTATCCTTCGCAGTCACTGTGATCATACTCTGAGAACACGCTCCTCAGACTTTCCGAGTAAAGCTTTTCTGGCGCGCGTATTCTTAATGAAGTTGCATATCATGTAATGGTTAATGTTCCTTTTGAAATAATACTTTTTTATTTACATGAATCGGAAACGAGTTTGAGTTTGGCAACTGCCTCATCTGACGACGTATCCAGCACTTCAATGGAGTGCAACGGTGTTACGGTTTCTTCAGTAGGTTAGTTCCCTGATTTTATCGTTATTTCTAAATTCGTAGTTGGAAATAGCTGTTTTCATTACGTAGTTGGGAATAGCTGTTTTCATTATTTGAAATTTTTTATACAACACTGCCGAGTTCTTTGTTTTGCTACGATATCCAGCGGAGGGCACATACACTTATAAAGTGCTGTATTTACTTTACAGCTCTGGTGCACCTTTTGTTTTCCCTCCCTTCAGCTGTGAATTGTGAATCATTATTTCGTTTGTGGAAAGGTTTTGTCATAAAGATCGCTTTTTTAGGAGGGGACCATAACTACTCAAGTTTACGCTTCCACTATGACGACGACACGCCTCCACCTAGTTAGTCATTTTTCTTCCTAATCAGTTAACCCTGTTCTGTCTGTCGAATTCAACTGTGATATTTGTTAAGGTGCAGCTGAAAAAACTCGTGCCAATGACCAAGTCACGAGTAGCACACGACGTGTTCACATTCTTCCCGTTCGCAAACCACTCGACATAGAGTGTGAGCTTTTCGAGTTTCAGTCGACTAGTTCCTTGAGGACCAGCGAGTTTGTTAGGTTTGATGATTTAATATACTCGCTAGGTAGATAGATTACTAGTGCAAATCCCCTGCTTTCTTTCATGAGTGTCCTCCTAGTGTTGGTTGTGAACCTGATGGGAATCGTGTTTGTTGAATGACTTGAGACATGTTGAAAAATAGCTCGATCCCTCGAAGTTCCAAATCTGAATCGAGAATTGATCGGAGCTCTCGAGTTGTTCAGGAATATTCGTCGGAATTTTTCTAGGAGCAATATTGCAAGCTTGCAAAGAACTTCTACCATCTCAATAGATTCTTGTTATAAGACTTTTTAAAACCTGCTGCCAAGATGTTAAATAAGTTAATATTATAAGAACTTATTTAACATTTTGGCAGCAGGTTTTAAAAAGTCTTACAACATTAATGCAAAGCTATGCCAAGATTCATCGAGAGTCGAACATGGATACAATAGCATTCTGTTATCACTGTTTTCAGACACCTTGCCCTATTCTCCATCTGCCTTCAAGTTTGCGAAGGTGTCGTCGAGTACATTGATCGCGAGACCACCGATGATTGGTCCGACTCGTCGTCCGCGTGTTGATAATCCCCCTAACTTGGGTAAGTTGGCATTACATTTTCCTTCATTTCCAGTGCTAGAAATTGAGAAAAGTCTTCCAAACAGCCCGTTTATTGTCTGTCCTTTCTATGGCTCCCTTTTCCAAGTTATTTGTTTCAGGTTCTCCCTTCACCTACCGTGACGAATACCGTTCAGTAAGTTTCTCATGAATCTTCGTAAAAAAACTTAGAGTAAGAGCGCAAAACATAAGCTTCCAGCACAATATTTTTCTAATAATTTTACTCCTTTTCATTGGCCTATTAAACTAGTTTGAGGGACACTCACTAGTAGGCCTTCAGTTTGTTCAAAAGGCAGTCTACTGCAGAGAAGCTCTGAAGGGCTTTCTAACTATTGTATGCCGCTGTATGAGCCTGTTGTTCTATTCACTCAATTTTTCATGTTTGGGAGCTGAAACGCAGCTGGTCACCTTTTCAAAAGTAACAGGAAATTTTCTGTGGGTGCTCCAACAACACTGCTACAAGTAATTAGATGATACTTCACCTCATATGTGGTTTTATGTTCATAATGGTTAATCCGACAAAAAAAATCAGTGTCGGAAAGCTTTATAGGAATTTTGCTGTATTTCTTTTATGATGAGTCCGCCACGTAATAATAAGTAGTCTGAGCAGTAGCTACGGCTATAATTTGTGTACGTTCTGAAGTTCTTTTTCAGCCCTTACCGATATCAATGGAATGTGACTCAAAAGGAATCTGTGGGGAGCGAGCTACAGCGGCATCGAAGTTAGTTCTGTTAATTATAACACCTTGATTAATATTTGTGCTGAGTAGTTGTCAATGGTGTGTTGTAATACTCAAGTCCGTTCCCATTTTCGAGAGCTCGTTTTCGTTGGTTTGTAAGGCCATCACCTTGATTATGTACTATACAGCTCATTTTAGCTTCCTCAACGTGGACATCAGCGATAGCGTAACGACGAGCTCGTCATATTCCGAATCTGAGGACAGTCTAAGTAGCAGGCCGCAGATCACAGGTCCCAAATCAGTTTCGCCTTTCACGGTATCGACATAGGTTTGCAGGGACCATTTTTCATCACAATCATTAAAAGCCGGTGTCATCTCCCCAACGGTGCTTTTGGATGTGTTCACATTCCAGTTGCTGTGATTTCAACTATGTTTTGCACCATTATATAGCAATTTTTGTTCATAGATGTGTTCATAGTATTTCATTTTTTTTCTAGCATTTGGGTATTTAGATATTAGGTATAGTCGAGCATTTAATCTGCATTTATGTAAGATCTCGATCTTCATAGATACCTTCAATTTTTGCGGCTACCTGAGTTCTTTCCTTTTTTCCAAATTTTTTCCCTGTACTCAAGGAATTCCAGCTTCAAAAATAAGCACATGTTCTACATAAAACCAAATGCTTTAAGTTTGATGGCTCTTTAGAACCTTAGAATAGCTGTCGACATTTTTTGCGGTTGAATTGACCATTATCATTCTCATTTGATACCGTATAGACGTATAATATCGCATGTTGAGATGTTGAAGGTGGTGTCTTTCTGACTACGGATTTGTGGTACGGTTATTGAGTTGAATGGATTCTTGGTAACCTCCAAATTTCCTCCTTTTTTAGGGTTTTCGTGTTGTATATAGTGTTAACGCGATGATTTTTGTGTTAAGATTTGAAATTTCGTTTTGTGTTCATATTGCACAATGCCTGTATTCCGGACCATGAAAATATTCCAATTTTTGTGTTGATCCAACTTTATCTGAATTTTTAGTAGTATCGAGATCAACTGCTGAGAGGGGAGGGTCCGTCTCTTCTTTTGCCTTCCAATGTCATCTCACTGATGCATATTATCAGTCTTACCTCAGCGATCAGCGGTTGATGGGGGGGGGGGGGGGGGGAGGAGGAGGAGGAGGAGGAGGAGGAGAAGAAGAAGAAAGGGAAAGTAGGTATAGGTAATGAATTTAATAACCAGTGCCCGGTAATAGCAGTATCCCTAGCGACCCTTGAATAAGTAGGTTCCAAATATGGTGATTGCATATGGGCATTGTTTTCAGCGCCAATGCCACGGCGCATGGGTTTTTCCCTCTTTGAATCTGTGACAGCTCTCACATGCCCTATTGTTTTGCTTAGCATTCCCATTGTTTCGAAAGGAGACAGGAAAACCTCCAAGCATACCATAGGGTATCGCGAATTATTCTTATCACTAACTAAATAGAGTTTCTTTATAAAGGAATATGGTGAAAGGAACAGTGTCACGTCGATGTCAGGTAGACGAATCGGTATACCAAACAACTGTAGCTGGTATTCACGAAATGTCAATGGCCGAAGGTACGGGGTCAGGAAAAGCTAAAGCGGTAGCTGTGCCCATGACGACTTCAACTGTCACGACATTTCATCTTGTGAGAAAACAATTTTCCCTACACGAATGGTCACAGCTGCCAGGATGACACAATCAAAGTACAGTAGACAAGCTAACGCTCATTAACCCCCCCCCCCCTGTGCCCTCTAGCTGAAGATAAGGTGATGAAGATAACACCTCAAGTGGACGAACGAAGGCATATATTGTGTTGATTACCTTGGCAGTAAGAAGACATGGTAACCTCTTCAGGAGTCAGATGAACTACAAAGGGTGGTAGGGCTCCAAGAGGATAATACTTCTGTGGGAACGCCGCTTCTCTATTTGTCAGTGCTGCTTAAAGATTTCTCTGAGAGTAGTAAGAACGAAATCCGTCTAAAAATAAAATTACTAGCTTGGAAATCGCGTTACACTCGGACTGTTTATGCCCCATGCGGGTTCAAACATCCCCACAAATAGTAAACGAGATCAGCTGAGCTCGGACAGGATTGGCGACAAGAGGGTAGCGGTTGGGGAGAGCCGGAGACGTACACTTATCCATCCTAGTTGGAGGAGAAAGGGGCAGTGGATGATGGCGCTGTTCCAAGTTTGGATTGCCTTTGACCCCCATTTCCGCCCCTGACACCAAGGCCCACACCCTGCAAAATCATTGCTTTCCTTAAGGATGTACAGGTTTGAAGGATCGTAATCTTGAGGAGGCTTCAAGGAGTCGAACTGACTGTGACAAGAACAAATTCAGTTAAAATTCATTTATACATATGTAACAATGCCAATATAGAAATTAAGTAAAACCTAACAATTAAATGTTATATACAGACCAGTTTTGCGAATCTACCCGTATACCATACTGCTCTTGACTAGTTACCATTGGTGTATCATCGATTACTCATAAACTAATAAGTGAATCGCCAAGTCAAGTACAGTAAAACCACTATTAAAGGTGCAACAGAGACGAATTGCCGTGATCCGAACGAAGTGTGCGGTAGAACATCGGACGTGTTCTCGCTGGACTCCGTGGTGTGCAAGGAAACGATCGATAGTGACCCAGATCCTTCGTCCTGAAAATGGAATCGTAAATCGATGAGAATGTAAATGAAGGAGTAGAGAATGAAATTGAGATAGGAATTAATAACTTTTGAGGTTCAGGTTATACCCCTAGAAATAAGCAACAGAACAATTGGGAAGTAGGTTTACCTAAAGTTCTTGAAAGAAAGGTCTGAATTCAAATGGGCTACGGGAACTTACCATGCGATGGGTAAAAGGAATGAAAGCTAACCACATTGCTCGACCATTACCGTACAGATACTTCCATTTATAAGATGACAGGGTAAGAATACCCGTGCCGGATCAGGGAGGCTTCAGCCTTGCCCCAGGACAAGAAGGAGTAGCGCGCTCCAATCGCATTTCGCAGCGCAATCACGCTGCAGACTCCACGCTATGTATCCAAGCTTCAGCTCGAAGGAGGCGGTGCACCATCCTCTCTGACAGGAAAGGGAGTCAATTGTTTACTAGGTTGCGTATTTACCGATAGCTACTATGCAACTCTGATTAATCTAACCACACCCATGCATCAGGATAGAATGCGGCCAAAGGGAGAGTTGCATGGGACGGGGTAATGAAGTGTCTATTTCACCTGATTTCGAAAGAGCTGCCTCCTTCAGCGGTATTCTCCATAGTGATTTGTGGTGAAGTGGTCGTCCGGTCGAAATGGCGATAAGTTCATTACACCAGGTATGAACGCGCCTGTCGCCACGCAATCGGCGACAGGCATCACTTTTCGTAAGGAGGGCTAGGGGGGGGGGGGCATGCCTCATCTTTGCTTTATATTCTCTACTATTACAACTTTCGAGAAACTTGAATAGTTCAATTGAAAAGTGGCATTGTTCGGAGGTACTTTGACAAATTTAATCGAAAAAGTATGGAAAAAAGAAAAAAAAACCCTCGAACTCACATAGTCCTCGTCATCGTCGCTGTCTCCACTGCCTTCGATCTGGTAATTAGTATAATTATGTCCATGAAGGGCGTTCTGGAGACGAAATGCAAGCATTCCCAGACGAAGTCGTTCATCAATGAACACTCCTAAAGAATGAAAGAAATCGTCTGGAAACCTCATTCCCACATATTCCGTCTGGGACAGTCAAAGTGGGCCAGCCACCTGTGAAACTTATTTCGATGGTTCTCACCTCTGTAGGGCAGAATGCGTGCGGCCTGATACTCTGGATTCTTGCCCTGGCTTGCCAATCCATCCCCAGCCAGTTCTTTTGTATAAGATGCCGACTGAGTACCATTCCAACACTTCTCGCCATCTGGAGCCACTAGACCAGAGTCGGAACAGAACGCCTTTGGTAATCCCGTGAACCATCCCCGAAGAACGCTTAGCTGAAAGATTTTATGGTCAAATTCCTTTCCAAATTCTTCCACAACTATCAAGACCACCCCTAAGAGGCTTTGGAAGCTTAAAGGAGGAGCACTTGTTTCGGCTGAGCTTTGCTAAGGCGATTACTATCACTGATAAGGAGGTGAAGAAAAACTTACTCGATCAGCGAACGAATTCATCAAGGAGGTCAGCACTTTGCTATAGTTTTCAGCACGTTCCGCAATGCTTCGCAGAGCCAAATCTCGTTGATTTCTTCGAGCTCGAGATCGGGTCAGTGAATCCAGATGACGAGGTTCCCGGATAACGTCGTCGATTGTATAACATCGGGCGATTACCTAAAAAAAAGACTTCACCTCAAAGAAGGTTGGGTGTTGGAATATGGCCCTTTTGATAGTTCTGGGGCCTTCCAAGATGGCTGCTGTTTGGGATTATAAATCTAGCGGCTATGTCTTTTGTTCAGTGTGTAACATGTCGACCTATCCTATACTATCTGCCAAAGCTAATTGCCAAGTACCCAATGTATTCAGTCCGGGTCACTGCCAAACTATAATATGCACCTTACCCCCGTGAATACTGTATTTAAACGCGATCGATTAATTGACAACGTACAGCAGTGAATTGATCGATTACTCCGGGATTTCAGGGTAGATTATGTTTGAACTGTCTGCGACAGTAATGACGATTGATGGCTTTTATGATGAGGTGTAAAGGTGGATAGGCGTATCTGCAGGTCAATCAGTACATCGGAGTAGGTGTAGAAGAAAGGCTGGAGGGTATCCTTGATATGAACCAGCTTTTTTGGATTTGTACTCCAAAACCGATCATCACCTCTTTTATCCCGATTCACAGCGATGTCGGACAGCTCAGGCCACCTTTTCAAAGTCAGCCCTAACGTGAACCCTAACAGATCTTGCAAAAGGAGGTTGGGGATGGGATGTGCTCCTCAGAAACAAATTGCCTTGGTTTTGTCTTGCTCTTTCCAGTGACCTCCCTATCATTGCTAGTTTCTAGGAGATAAGGGAAGTAGGAGATACCCCTCCCTTTTCCTTGCTCGATTTCCTTTATCGGCCCTAATCCCGAGCCCACGTGAGAATTATTTACTTGTTGTTCCTGTACAGACTGTATTCTAGAAACTTGGCAGTTCTGGACCAACTGAAAGCTGGGAGAGGACGATACTCATTGGGCAAACTGTTTAGACGAATGTAAGATAGTGCTAGGGGTGTTGGGGGCCGACGAGGAGCTAGAAAATCAGAAATTTCAAATTCAAGTATTCATTCACTGGCCTTTCATTGTCCGAACCAAAATCAACCGGTATCAATGCCATCCACTAGGTTTTAATGAGAGAACCCCTGAGGAGCGGCGAAACCATTCACACACGGCACATTTCATAGATTTCCACATGACGGACCACCATCATCACCATCATCGGTGATTGATACGCAAATTTGTTTGCTATGGTCCTTGACCCGTTCGTTTTACGACTTGGTCGCCCACTGACGACAACAAACAGCACATTGCGCATTGTCTTCAGCTGACGGTTTCGGCCGTCATCGCACCGACGAAGATGTACGCCGTTTCACATCAAATGCTGTCATGGGACAGTTTACAGCTTTGCCAGTGCCCAAGAGGTGTAGGAAGCACGGTTAGGGATCAGGGTTAGTGGGTGGGGGACAACAGACTTCCGGTGTAATTTTCTTCATCTGCCAAGCCGATCAGTTTGATACCGTTTGAAAGGAAGGTCAGAAAATGCTAGTCTCCCGTTTTGTAGGGGAAATGAAATCACCTTTCGGGAGGGGGTAAATCAATAAAATCTGATGGGTACTTCTCAGCAAAGTGAAAGGAAACGAAGAGAAGAGTCACTTTACTTCTCCAAAAAGAGTCGCTGAATTCAAACAAGTGCCCATCATTTTCAGACTGGCCCAAATGGTTGGTACTACAGGGGCACCAAATAAGAGTTCAGAATATGAGAACGGCTGTTTTCTCAGTGCGATGAGCACATCCAGTGCATTTCAAGAGGAGTTCCCGTTATATTTTCTTTGCCTACTAAAGATTTACTTACAATCTCGGACTTGGAATGCCTGGGGTGACATCTGGGTGAATAAGTAAGTAACCAAATGAAACGTGATCAGAATCACAACAAACCTTATTAGAGACGGTCACACTTCGTTCTTGCATTTCCATGACAGCCTCGCTAAGCTGAACTGGCAATGGTTGAAGAGCTTGATAGAGATTCTGAGGGTCTTTGAGTCGGGTTGCCATCTTCAACAAGGCCTCTGAAAGAATAAGAATATAATTAAGATCAAGAGCCTGGGCGATGCATTGGAACAACCATAAGAGGGAAGCTTAGGATTACTTAAAAGGCTTTAACTCGGAACCATTTAATTCATCCCAATTGAGGTTTTGCAAAAGCTCCTTGAGCATTTTGGCCAATCTCAGTGGAGCATGTGTGTGCACCTGTGCCCAGTTTTGAGGAGGGTCAACGCCATAGGAAGCAGTACCCCAGCGGGGGAGTTAATCCTCTTACATAAGCGTTGTCGAGTGCTGATTGACAATATTTATTGAAGGTCTATGTAGGAGTTTGGAACAATGCCAACTAGAACCAACAGGTTTACTTTGTATGGCATAACACTCGCCCAGTGCTCTTCCATTAGGGGGGGGGGGGGGGGCAGGTCGATGAATAGACAGAGGAAGCTATCTTCGGAGGCATCGCGCATTCCATTAGACGGTTTTGCCGACAAAGTCTGACCCATTTCGCTTTCAGTAGAAAGCCAGAATGTGTATGCGTCATTGAATTCGGTCTCTTAAAGCCTTACGAGTGGAGTGTGACGGTCAGAAGCGGAGTAACCGGTCGACGCGGATGTAAAGTTCAAAGCCGTTGACACATCAAAGCCAAGCCGCACCACTTGGTTACTTGCACTCGACAACTCCCAAATGGCAACTTGCCAAATCTCTGTCGACTTAATGCCGTATTTCAATCAACGTTAGCTGGAACTCTTGAATTCAGTAAGGTGCTTCTGGGTACTTTGAAGAACACCCCAAGCTTTAAAATTAATAAATAATAAAGTAATTATTTCGACGGGCTCTCCAAGCTTCGAAGTTGATAAATAATATAGAGAAATAAAGTAATTAAAAAGTATTTGATAAAGTTTTGAAACGGAAAATTTTGGAATTTGTTTCCACTCAGAATCTCAATAAGAGAACGACAATGAAGGAAAGAAAAGGAATTCAATAAGAAATCAAATGAAATAAAAAATATCAGAAAAAAACGAAATGAAAAGGATCAAGGAAAAACGATCTTCCTCACATGTATGCCACTCAGGCACTTACAAATTATCGAAAGAAATTTTTTGAGACTTTTTTAAAATTCATTACAAACACATTGGGATTGTTTACTTGTTTACTCCTTACTCGATGTGATTTTCTTCTCTGTTTTCCCCCTTTTCGCTTTTATTTATCATGCATGTGGGAGTGTTTGTGAACTTCGTTTTTATGTCTATTCCATTTTGTTCATATTAACCCAAAATCTTTTGCCTGAGGGGCCGGTTAACCTTACTTTCTTTATTCGACTTCTTACCACATCACTAACTCTTATCGTAAGTATAGGTAAGCACTATATTGATCATTGTTATTGATTGTTTATACTAAAAATGAAACTAACCAACAACAGCATTCCATTGTTGATCCACTTCAGCCCAATCGGCAAGACATCCTTTCATGACGTTTGAACATAGGCCTGGACAAGGTTTTGATTGTGGCTCTCCCGAACACAGTGAACAGTCCCACATTTTGGCCAAATTGACCCGACACTCGTTCGATATCGATACCTGAAAATTTCAGAATTCAGACAACAAAAGAACTGGTTGTACGAGTTCATTCAGCAGTTTTTTTTCAAAAAAATAAATAATTTCTGAGTTGGTGCTGTTATTCATGGTGTTAGTTTTTCATCGGAAAGTGAAGTTTGATTGGTCCGAATTTTCCAGAGTTCATCAAATTATTTGGGTTGATAAATTTAGAGGCTGCACTTCCACGATCAACAACCAGTACTCATCCAGACCGACTTATCTGCTGACTGCATTTTCCAGAAATATACAGCTGATTGACTTCTGTTCAACCGGCAATCTTGAACTTTGTAGCACTCAATTCATCTCGTTTGTCTCTTCCTCTATCTATCTTGGATAACTCGAATGCACGGCACATTCCAGAGGGGGTGACTAATGACTAGGTTGAGTGTTCGAACTTCCTATTTGGGATCCGGTTGGTAGAAAAAAATCTCGAAGGTTCATAAGCTTTTAGGGATATCCTGGTAACCTCTGAAATGATCTCGAGTAGCAAAGACGGGTCCCAGATCCTAGCGTGAACTAGTTTCTAGGAACAGATAAATAGCTAGCGGTTAAATGGTCATTTTTGAGTGTAACTGGTGTCATTCCCAGTCCAAAGGTATCATGGCTGACATCTGCTTACGTTGGTGTGTGGATGATAGATAACCAAGTTGCGTCATCGCCAAATAGGCGGCTGATCAATAAACCTTCTGGTATTGATCGATAAGACGAAAGGGAACTACCACAGATGGACCATCCGTACCTTCTACCCTTTACGGATCACTGGTCCGACCCGAATCAATCAATAAGCATGCCGATTTCGAGTGTCTCGCAATTACTTGTGGCTTCATCTAGCCGATCACAGTAATGAGGCAAGTAATCCGGTCCAGATTCTGTAATTAACTGCTAACCGCCAATAACAGGTGCATCATTTCGGAGGATTGGGGTTACCGAGAAAAGGAACACTTAAGTATCTCGAATCCAGCATACGGTAGGATTACAGAAGCCCTCAGAAAGCCATATTGGAGCTTAGGGGAAGCCTAAAAGGACCGTAAACCAAAAGTACCCTGGATTATGAGGTGACCGTAATCTCATGACTTAACCGTTCTGCACTATTCGATCCTCCAGAGGGATCTGAAGGATCGAATAGCGCAGTGCCCTGACCAGCTGCGTGGCAACTTCACGAAGGCTTGATTAGCCCCGGTCTCAAAAAGTAGACTTAAACTGGTTCAAATTAGAACCCACTTGTGGTGAAGTGAGGAGAACAGAGGTATCGTAAAGTTTTTCTCCCAGATTGGAGACACTGTAACGATTAGAGGTACATTCTTCGGGATCGACTTTTTCCCGGAACAGTTTCGATTACGACCGGCAGTTATAAGAATCGTCTGGGAGACTAAAACTAGTTGCACAAAAATCAGCTGATATTTTTAAACATCTTTTTCTGACAGATGAATCATCAAATAAAAATTAGACAAAATCAACCCAAATAATAAAATTTAAGTCACTGACGCTTGCCAAGATGGTTGAATAACCACCGCATACTTCCACACCTTTACCCCTCATCTTCTCTTCCTTCGCCTCTCCCAATCACACCGTTTTGCTTTGCCTTCTTAATTCCGAATCCCCTGAACTCCATCAGATTTTACTCAGTTTTACAGCGGACAGCCCATTCCAAACTAAATTTTGAGAGATTTTAGACATTCCCAAGGGATTACCTTCCTTTCGACGTAAGGGAAGTGCAACCAAACAACAGGCCGGAATTCGCCCGTCACCGTAGCGGTGACCTTTAAACGAATCTCCCATGGCTTTGCAAATGAGTTCGGGAATCGTGTAATTAACGGTACGACAATGTCAGAACCCTTCTACCCAGTGAAGGACGTCTGAACCGATCGCAAGGGAGGACACCGATGACGCATCTCAGGCTGACCTGCTGTACATGCTGCGTGCCTGCTATGACATTTTCAATGGTCCCTGAATTTAAATGCCATCATGCTCGGTTACTGTATCGCCCCTCATTGTTGGCCTGCATTTCAAGTCAAAATAGTCGAAGTTTCCGGCCCGACAATTGGGCACCGTTTTAATGAGGTGCACGAGGTCGTTTCAGGTGCTGAAAACTTCAGAGTACAAATATGAAGGCTAATTTTAAATTTTCGGAACGGTCACGGTCAAATTAAAGTGATTAAAAATTTAAAAAAAATCGAAAAAAATCTATCTCGAACAGAAATAGCTCACATTCATAAAGCCATCGAAAATATTGTGCACTTTGTCAAGACCCGTGACGAAATGCTTCCAAAACGTCAACGATTTCTCCATATGTACGGTGATCTGTAACTGTAGCATATATCATACTTCTTCTAGAAAAGACCCGAGAGGATACGGTAGCAGAAAAGAATACGTGTGGGAGATTAAAGGGTGGAGCTCACCTTTTTTGGTACATCGCCAAATGGCGCGATTTCTTCCATGCCTTCAATCATACAACGACGCTGACTCGCCGACACTGTATGCTGAAAGCGTTGAGATGGATTTGAATCAGGCTGGGTCGGATGAAAAACTTGACCGAGGCCGATTGAAGATTCCATAAAAGGCAACTTTGTGAGAACAAAACTGACTAAGAGGAATTCTCGGGCTTCGGATTCCGATGCAAAAATTCTGATAGTAAGGCCAACATTCAGGGTTAATCTAGGTGGTTTGCGAGTCGGGCAAGTGCATGTTTCTTGTTTGTTTATTTATTTGTAGGTGATGCTCTAGAAAGATAAAGTTTCGGGTGTGAACTAGTCTTGGAATGTGCCCACTCACCCGATTCCACTTCAGTCAATGGGGGACCATCTAATGAAGCTGTCAATGTCGCTTCCATCCTAAACAGGTCCATCCCCTTCGGCTCATCCCAGCTGAATGTCTTAGTTAACCTTGGGAACGAAATCTAATTCAGCTGATGCTCCCAGCCTTTGGAGTTCGCCGCTCTTTCCTACCCTTTAGATCCTCAGAACGCACTAGGCGCCCTATAAAACATGTAACCATCCTATCCCCTATAAAACAGCCGAGTCTGTACCTCGCGTCCTCTCACAGACCTCAATCCTCCTCCCCAATTTCTCGGATCGTATTCTTCAGTTTCCAACCGAATTACGCCTTTGGAATTTACTCCCTCCCTTAGGAAAGAAATAGCGTAATTAAAATTAGAAATCTCAATTTAAAAAAGAAAAGCAAAAAAATCACCTAAGAATTCACAAAAATCCCTTATACTTGGACCAAAATGAACAAAAAATTCAGTCGAAAGAGAAGGGGTGAAGCATAAAAAAGTAAAGAAGCTTACTGTGAAAGAAGAATCAACAAAAGTATTCAGCAAAAAGATCTACTGAACGGATTTTCAAAAGAAAAAACAGTTCGAAGAGAACAGGGCTCGAAAAGTGTACATTAACAGCACAAAGTTCGACAAAAAAACCAAATGGACTCAGCCTAATGATGCCATCTTTTTCGTTGTTTCAATTACTTTCAGTTCTCACGGAAAACTTGATTACGGTTTCAAAAAAATTAAATTTGAATTTGAATTTATGTTTTTGAAACTTCTGGAGCCAAAATCACTAAAAAATGGATTATATCGGTCACAATGTTCATAAGCCACTAGATATAAATAATAAATAAATAAAGAAAATGGTGATTGTATTATTTTTCTATTTATTTACTGATTATTATTATTACAAACTATTCAAAACTACCCTAATTTTGTGTCGTTACGTTCCGTTTTGAACTATTTGCTGGTTCATCTCAATAAAGGCCTGATATCGGAATAGGATCCAGCATCTTATAATATTACCTATTACGTCATAAATCCCCTATCGGTTTATTTATTTAATAGTATGTTTATGTTTATATTATTATTATATATTATTATTATTATTATATTTTGTTATATTTTGTTTATATTATTATTTTTTTATTTGTTTATATTTATATTTATATGTTTATTATTAATCACTTCAGTCTCACTTTGTTTTTTTATATTTTTTATTTTATTTCAAATAAATCAAGAGTTTTTCAATTTCACTCTTTCCGAACTATTTCAGTGAACTTACCAAGGGATTCATTAATTGAAACATGATGACGAACATTTCCTCAAATAGCTGACCAGTAATTTGTGATACTTTGGCATCGGAAAACGGTGAAGAGAAAGCCCGTAGTCGATTGAAGAACGTATCGAAAATCTGTAGATGAAATAGGCTGTATTGATTTTTTCGAGCTCATTCCCCTTTGCTTTCATTCCCACGATCGATGATGGGTGATCGTGAGGGAAGAATGAGGGGGAGACCATCAAAGAGACAATAAACACCTGAGAATTGCTCTGATAGAATGCTCCATAAGTACGATCGAATAGTGTATCCAAGTGTTCATGACAGGCATTAAGTGAATTGTAGAAGAATGCTTAAAGGAATCGATAAATAGCATCGATCAATTTGTCTCTGTTACAAAAAAAAAATCAATAGCCTACTTCTAAAACCGTTGAGATGTGAATTGATCATATGTCGTAGTACAAGGAGTTTATCTTCCAGTTGAGATTTGAAGTTCTTCTCCGAACTTTCGAGAATTTCATCTTCAATTTGCTTTGTACAACAGGCGTTTTTACCAGTGCAAATCTTCAAATCGGAAGCTAAAAAGATGCATATTTGAGAAATTACTTAAGAAGTTTCTTAATAAGCAAAAGATAGGGGTGACTATGGAAAACTTTTCGAAATTCTTATATAGATTGCTTTCTCGTACGTTTCGAAAAGTGGAAGAAATATTTTCTACATCAAGCTAATTGCAGCTGAATTTTTACGTCTTCAAGCTTAAGAACACCTTGTATGTCATCGGAAATGTTTGTTGCTATAGAAAAACAACGTCCTTGTGCAATCTGTCTTTTCACTCGCTCAAAGCAAGTAATCAACTTCTCAAATAGAAACGCAAAATCAAAAATTCTAAGATAGGCAACTAAACTGTTGCCTACACTCCCTATGGATCGTAAATAATCTGCTATTTGATTGTTGGACAATTGCCAAGGACCGATACTACCAGTGATATGGGAATTGGGATGCCGACAAAATCATCCGTAACAGATGCACTTCATCACGGGATCGAGTTTCGGATACTGTAGGACAAGAGGGGAGAACACGCAACCACAAAAATACTGTAAATTATATTTGTTTTACTAAAAACAGTCCTCTACTCCCATTTTACCAGCACGTTCACAGCATCAAAGCCTCGTTGCCGACCGTCTCGTTGTGTTTTTGTGACGCATATGGGAGCCGACTAACACACAATACTGGCTAACATTCCCCCACAGGGATCTAATTAGTATTAATTACAACATAGTTACAAGGCAAGTTGCATATAGATTACCTGTTTAGGTAAGCAACCCATAAAAAATTAAAAATCAACGAAAAAAACCGACCAGCGCCTTTTTTTAAAAGCGTAGAATAGTCATAGTGAGACTTCTTTAACATCTCACATGACGTTGAAAGACAGACGGCAGGGAATAGCAAGTAGATGAGCCATGAAAACGGTCTCATCCTCATCTTCGATACCGATGTCGTTGGGCACTTACTATCTCTGACAGTGATGGCGTAAGCACGAGGAGGCGGAGCTGAGGGACGAGGCGGGGTCAGATAAATGGCGGCAGCGGTGCCTATGGCCAGGTCGTCACGACTGAAACACCTCAGACCAGGTACTAACGCTAACTGTTACCAGCTACCGATAAAATTAATTAAGATGGACGAGTTATCAGGGTTATGGGAACGTGCCTGATGAATTTGGACGTATTGATCGGCTAATGGAATCAGATCAAGTTGGTGGTCCCAGACATACCAGAATTTTGTGAATTCTACTAATGATCAATGAAATCCGTGTCCGTGGACGAATCCGAACCTCTCCAGTATATCCATACCCTCAACTGGAAGTCGTTGAGGTTCTCGGATTGGGATGATGATGATCTGTGCCAGTCTCCAGCTTAGTTGTTCAATGAGTCGATGATTTTACTTACTTCTTTGACTCGTTTCCCTCCCTCTGCGGAGGAGAACTAGCTAGACTAGGGGGAAGCACTGTTAGGCGAGCCTCCTAGTCGAAAGGCGTCTAAGAAGGCCTGAAATTTCAGAGAAGCTGTTTCTACTTCTGGGAAAAAAGATGAGGTGGGTGGGCTCTGGAATGTGCCACGAACATGATTTTTTGACCTGCTAGACACTCTGAGTGATAGAGTGGGTCATTGCCCTGCATTTTGCAGAATGATTCATCGAGAAAATATTCCTAGACCGTTGTCCGTCAGTGGAAGGTCTGTGGGCTATGTACGCACAGGTCGAGAATTGTGGCGAACTCGCCGAGATTTACAACCTCGTTCCAGCGACCGTAATATCTCCCTGCGCTCAGTTGCCGGTACACTCGTTAATTACGAGATATTGAAGTGCCAGTTCGGTGTAATGAGAAGTTCGCGATTCAAAAAATTCAAATGTTCAAAGGACATGGTTTAAAACTATCTCGCAAACTTACTGGGCTGAGAGGATTGGCAAACGTTTCGACGTCCTCCTCCTCCACAGAGCCTGACTAGTCAAAGGACAAAGGGAACTGCCCCTTCCAGACTTGGAATAAGATCGGACATACAATTTTTTCGGAAACGGCGTAGCTGATAGACATATTCGTTATACGAATTCATTAAATACATTCACCCCTTCACTCTCCGAGTACTTTTGCAACATTGACATAGTACCTCGGCATAACTATGCAATTCCAAAATCTACTCGAATACATGGCGTCACTACGATAAATGATAACTCTATCAATTCACCATGTTCCAACAAACCTACATTCCGCTCCATTGCGTAGTACCAGGTCTACCTGAGAGAACGAAAATGTGTATATGAACATTGTCTGGCCACCTTAGCCCTTGTATAGGCCAAGTAAGCATCGAAATAACTCAAAAACTAGAAATCGAAGGCGAAGTCTTGGCTCATTCCTAAGGGACTAATCGATTTCAGACCACTCTCAAACTTTACCCTCCGTATGCTCATGATTGGATATTCCGGAGCAGAATTCAAGAAGTAGGTGATTTCCGAAAAACCTCTGACTTGTGGATACCGTAGGCCTCAATCAAGTCAGCTTGACAGGTCCAGTGAGCTTTGGTAATTATTTGAACTCATTTTGGATTTACCCAGAAGTTCTTACTAAAAACTGTCAGTTCCTCGCCGGAAAACTGACAGAGGCCTATAAAAAATCCCCAGAACCAAATACTTCCACAGAAAAAAATCCTACGGTGTACAGTTTGCTTTGGACGACCCGACCATTGACACCGCACACATCTCGGATCGAACAAATATCGTCACGGCACATTGACAGCTTCGCCCGAGATCTGCTATGTGATTCCGTCGGCATAGCGAAGCACTTGGCTCAGAGCTGAGCTGAACGTCAATGCACTGACCTTTGAGTGCCTCATTATCACCCCTTGTCAGTAATCCCGACCAAAAGCAAAAGCCGCTTGACGACTATTTGTCACTCGTTATGAGTTGACGACCATGGGAACGTTGCTCAGCCGTGCCCAGGCTGGCGGGAATTTCACCTGGGGATAAGTAGTGTGCAGTCTACGGACCACCACCGATCAGCTGGGCATAGTCAAGGCAGGAGCATGGCAACGATGAGGAGTTCCCAGGAATTTCAGGAATGAAGTGAACGAGCTGTCAGACAGTCAATGATGCCTATAACCTCAAACTACGAAAGTAAGTGATTAGGGAAAACAAGTGATATTAGGACCAGTAAGTGATAATTAGGAGTACATGTGAAAGTAACTATGCCTCACACATATAGCCCCTAGGAATTCCTTCCTACAAATTCACCTTCTAGAAAACTCTACACGTGCCCGGACAGCTTAGAAGGTCATTTTCGGGCTAAAATGACAAACGATACTTAGAATATCTCAACATACCTTCATATATAGAGCTATTATAAGAAGTATCTCCTGTCAAACGTAAATAACAACATTTTCAAACAGACAGCGAAAAGCACCGGATATCAATCGAGAAAGGTCTACGCAGAAAGCTTCAACGAGCATGAAAAGAAGACGAGTCTTCAAGGTTCCGGGTATGTCCACGGTACTTTTTGGAGACTACGAAGTTTACAGCGGAAGAAATGGTCCGTTTAGAGGAAATGATCCTTTTCGGGCAGAAGTATTTCTGCCACACCCGCCCAGCCTATTTTTAAGATGGAAAGACTTTTCCCAAGGGGACTCACGAGAGGATACTCTGATTAAGTAGTTGGCCTTAATCACTTTTGGAAATCGTCGAGCACTTGACCTTACTTGATAACAATGTTTTCATTTACCCAAAAGATCGTCATAAACATTCAATCTATCACTAACTACCTCTTCAGACTTATCAGAGTGCAAAAGCTCATTACTCGCATCTATAAAAACTCACAGGCCCTTGTGGGTTCCACTCTGAGTCAAGCAGGCTTCCACACATCCCCGTTTCTGAAATGGACCAGTATGTGTGGCGTACGGGATTTTTTGAGCACCTGATGAATTGCCATTTTGTTTTTTCATACATAAATTCAGTATAAAATTCGTTTTGCTTTGGCGATCTCTCCCATGATCCCTTGGAGTGGGAGCGACACATCTACCCCTTCGCCAATAGCCCTTTTATGGCAGTTTTTTTCTATTCTCTACCCGATTCAGCAATTGCTGTCTACAAGGCAGTCTGAAGGTTTGTAGATGTGTTGCCGTCGATTCGGTGTGTCATACACTCAGCAACATGAACCTTGCAAAGGTTACGCCAATATGAGCGAACGGCAATGATGAAAATCGAAATGTTAACATAATATCGGCCCAAGTGACTCATAGGTGATCGTGCTTTTTGGCAAAAATTCGGTTTTTTCAAATATGAAAAGGGAAAAATAAATATTTTGACGTTGAATCATTCACATTCATATCAGCCGTGGTCGGATTTATTCAGCATCATTTACTGCTTTGTATACTAATTTCAGTAGCCTTTCCCAGTAAACAGTGGTCCACGTTGAAAAGAAGTGATAAACGTCTTTCTTTCGATTTCTACCCGACCTCAAACCACAATTATGACATGGCGATTGCTCGAATAGTATCATTATTGGTTGCTTGAGGATACTGTAGCCGTATAAGTGCTACTGAAGAGGCTAAAACCACTAAATCAACTAGCACCCACTTCCTCCTGTGAGGCTGAATTTCCTGGTCCAGCTCTATGAGGACCTCTGAATGCAAGTAGGACTTGTAGGAGGTGGAAATCATAAGGGAAGTAATTTTTGGTGGTAGATAAAGATAGTGCGGTAACACAAAACTTGATGATCACCCGATTCAGGTTGGCTTTCTTTTCAAATCTGATTATTGTTTGCTTACTTCCTATGGTAATTTTATTCCATTTTTAGTTATTAATCGGAATAACCTCGTGATATCGTTAAAAACAAGATGATTTCACAAAATGCCTGCTCTGGATGCCACAGGCCCTCGAGATCCATTCGGTATTTTAAGCCTACACTCAGACTAATTGCGAGCGTTGACGACCGATATCGTCATTGTTTCCTATCAAGTTTTTGGACAATTATTAAAAGCGATAGGTTCCACTAACGAAGCTTCAAAGCCGTCTTACATCCAGTTTAAACCCCTTAACCTCAAACTTCAAACCTCTTAACCTTCCTATCAGAAAATAAGTCTTACTGTAAAGGGCCACGCTCTCTAGTGGCAGGTGCCCACTATGTGCATGGTACGGAGATGGAATCCCGAGGGAATACTCAGTGGAGCTACCATTTGAACATAAGTAGGAGTTCGAATCCCGGATCGATACTCACCCAGGCTAACGGAGCCTTCCATGCCCCTGATCTCAATTGGTTGGCTTGTCCATCAGCTAGCCACTTCAGGTCACTGTATACGCTGCCGAACTTGCACTATGATTCTGAACGGGAGTCAAGTGCAGTGGCACATTCCAATAAAGGGTTGATTAACCCTAACGAGTTAAACCTTTATAGGGTATATTAGGGAAAATGACGCCGATACCACATTTGTAGTCTAGGAATGCCCACACAACCCCACAAGCATCGACCTGAGTCAATTCAATTCTTTATGACAGTATTTCAGTTCTAGCTTTTACACTGTCTGACCTCACGAGTCACTGTGCAGGAGAATCATGCAATAGTTAATACAACTCATGAAAGTTGAGTTAGTGAACATATCCCGGAATGGGATTGATTAACTCAAAAAAGTTTACAATCTATGGCTTCTGCTGTGATTACCTCGAAAGGCCTTTCCCAGAGCAGTGGGTCTGGGCAAAAATCCCGTAGTGGTTTCCGACAAGTCAAACACTTCATCTGACCTTAGCAGATCCGACTGGATGTTTACGAGTAATCCTGTTGAGTTAATCATGCATGACCTCATTGCCGACCGACAAAGGCGGCTTGGTCCTTGTATCGTCGCGTGCGATAAAGAACAATCAACCAGAATCAGTAGGTTTTACGACGACGTTCACTGACATGCGGTGACAGAAGTCGCACTTCGTCGGTCAGATAGCGCGTGTTCTGTTTCTGACCTTATCAACAACAATTAAGGGGCATCATGCTTCATAGGGCACATCTTCGGCCAGCATTCGAGGTACCAAACACTAGAAGGGCTGTTTGATCAGGCTAATTTTTAGCAGGTAATTAATGCAGAACATTTTCAAGACCTACCCAATCAGAGTATATGACCACAAATCGGAGGAAGGCCAAGATATCGGCTCCAGTTGATGGTTATGAGATCCGCTACAACGCTGTTTACAACCGTTCATAACCACCAGAGCATTTGGACTAGTTCATGACTGAATAAATGAAGAGGTTGGCTTAAGAAAAATTCCCTTCTCTTCCCTTGGATTTATGGTCCCGGAAAAAATCAACCCCAATATAAGCCACGCTTGAATAGCATGAACTGAGTTAGTTTCCATGAGCAGCATGTTAGGACCTTCGTGATTGTACTCACAGCAGCGATCAAGGTGGATAAACCGGAAAATTGATTTGTAGGGTTAGGAAACCTACACCTTCAATGTGAACGAATGGTTCAGCTTGCTAAGTTAAGTGCTTTTCTGTATCCAATGCATAGAGCCGCAGAAACAGACAAGCCCAGAATCCGAAAAAGCTTAAGGCCTGTGATGCTAACTTCCCCTTCCCTCACCCCCGCATTCGGCTCCCACTTACAATCGAATTCAATTAGTATGTGGCATGTCCAATCACTTTTGGAGGATAGCATTTCTGACTTCCCAGATAAGTTTGGTATGAATTTCCCAATCCCAGAGGGATGGTAGGCTTCCTTAGCGTGAGCATGTATTAGACAAGGAATCGATCCCCTGACCTCACTCGCCCTCTCACCTCCTCCCCTTAAGTTGGCTAAGAAAAAAAAACAAAAAATGCTTTCTTGAAAAACTAATTTCTCGGTTGACACTACAATAATAATTGAGCAGTCGCTACCAGAGCTGATGGGTAAAGCGGGCTACACCACTGTCTACTTGTTACTCGTTCGATAGCCCTCGAATTGTTCGAATCGGTCGAGTTGAGTGCCTAACAGAGCGCCAAAGATTCCTTAAGTGCGCCCCGGCAACAATAGTCGTAAGTGACTAATGAGTGCTACGCATCTATTGTTTGCCCTTATGCTTTTGTCTGGATCGATGTCAAGCATCATAAAGCTTCTCATACGATTCCGCCCTCGAAAAGATCTTATTTACGAGGATATCTGATTCATGATCATTTGTTATCACCTAATATCTTCAACTAGCATCCGAAACCGTCCATGACTTAGATTTTCATCTTTTATCTCAGAGACTTTTATCTCCGTGTTTCAACTGGGGGACAAGTAATAAAAGTCAGCCTGTATATACAATTGAATCTGTAGTTGAAAAGGGGGGATCCAGTACCTAAAGCCGCTTAGATTAACAAATAAATCAGTTAGATGAAGTTACATTTCAGTATGATTAGCTGTAACCTACGAAAAAGAGATTGTAAAAACAGAAAGCGTCTCAACGGTCTTCAGAAGAACATTATTCATTAGCTTCACCTGGATCCCATAGGGTTCTCAGTGTTTGGGGTTCTTTTGAGGCCAACCGCAGATTATCATCGAGTACTGATGATATTATGATGTCGTGACATAAGTAAGTGTACTTACAACTGTTAGTAACCCATCTGTGGCGTCTCAATGGTATAACAACTTCCGGGTATGATGTGAAACAGCCTGTGTTATTGAAATCCGTCTATTTACGCCTTTTCGCGCCTGTCGTCAATCTTCTTGGTTCTCACTGTCGGGTCTTGTCAGCATGCCTGGGGTGGTAAATCTCAAAACCACGGCCCGCTTCTGCGCTTGTGCTACGGATTAGAGAGATCACATGTGAGACAGGCAAGGGTCGAGAGCTCTGTAATTCTACACCGACCCCAAGTGCTCGACGAATAGAAAGGGATGAAGTGCTGTCTAGAGCAATTCTAATATTTTTCGGTTCATCGAAGAAAGGTCATACTGGCCGGCACTTTGAGACACGGACAAAGTTGAGTAAAAAATAACTGAAAAGAGGTTCTCTCCTGGGCTAACAACAGTCATTTGCCCCATAATTTGTTCGAGTATTCAGTTAAGGGTTCGGTGTAGGCCATCGGGCAATCCTCCCACAGATTTCATCTAAAGCCTCTCTTTATGCTGATTGGACATTTCTGAAAAACTTGGCCCTAATTCTAGTGGATCGCCAGCATAGCAGAACTTTAGGCAAGATTCTTCAGAGTTCCAAAACAACAGCTATTCGAAAGGAAGGTTCCCTGGGTGATTTCCAGGCATTTGTGAGCCCATAAGCAGCACCTATGCTCAAGAAAAGTAGAAAGAAAATGTCATAATTGCGGAATATATCTACCTTCGTATTGCTTGTTTGAAAGCAACCAAATGGTACGGTTTTTTGAGCCCCGGTACATATCGAAACCCCTTCTTACTATCTTACAGTTCACGATAATTTTGAGGGCCCCTCTCCATTCAAGAAGCGGAAGTATAGGTTGGGAGTAGTTCACTGGTAGTGAAGAAAGCCAAAAAATTTGTCAATTCGAGAAAAACAAGGCTCCTCAGAAGTAGGGAAAATGAAGGTTGGAGGAGATTATCATGGCGGGAATAACATGGAAGGGGTACCTGGACGAGATTTCAGTTGTTGCAGTTGCACAAAGAGCCGACTACATCAATCCAAAATGTACAAAACTGCCTTTCACTGTCGCTTGGGACATGACAAGTTGTTTGAACTTCCTACATGGGTTATCTTGTGAACGGTGCATCCTCTACAATGCGGGTGAAACTCGTCCACGCATACAAACGGGCCAATCTTTAACCTTCATAGCTCCCTAACCAGGCCAATTTCCAACCTGACAGCCCCAGCTATGGTATACGAGGGGGTCTTGAACACATCCTATGGGGGGGGGGGATCTCAGAAACCATTCTTATCGTGAACTGTGCCTTTAATCAGTTGTTCCGGGCGTGGCGCACATAAGGAAAACAAGGCCACCTTTTTCCAAAGCCATAGCTATGTGTTTCTCAACTTCATTCGGATCCGTGAATGAACAATCCGTTCAATATCAAATTTGGATGGACCAAAATATTTTTTCAAATTCGCTGTGACGAAAAAAAAAATAGAAAAAAGTTTTCATTCATAAAGCAGTTGTTTAAATCGTATAAATTGTCGTGTAATACAAGTTGTAAGATCACAAGTTATAAGGCGTTTAGACAGATACTAATTCAATAACTCTTTTAAATGTTGTATCACAGTAGTACGATGAGAACCGAACGAATTTCGATTATCATAGCATAACACGTTCGAAATGTGAGTGTTAGGGACCAAAAGACATTTCTAAGTATTAGAAAGCTAAACATGGTAAACAGCTTCTCTACTACAAATTAAACCAACAATTTTGTTAAATGAATTAACATAATCACAAGCAAATGGAATGAACTAGGAGAAAGCGGTTGAGAGAATTCTGAGATGTAAAAATAAAAAATATAGATGCTTGGGACAAATTTGGGATGAATTATAATACATAGTAGCGTTTATGAGCACAGGAAGGAGCAATCCAGTATGCGTTGTGAGTCTCCCGTTTGAAAAGGTATAGCTGATAGTGTGGAAAGCACTAGTGCGTAGAACCGACCTGAGTCAACTCGTTCACCCTGAAACACGATTTATCGGGGACATCAAATATTTTTCGCATTATTTTCGATGATTTGAAGGGCAAAAAAGTCTTTGAGCATTAATCAATTTTGCCTGAGTGATGCGGTCCCACATTCGATTGATTTCCATTAAAAATCGTAGTGGTGTTTTGAATGTGTATGTAACCCATTCAATGTCTCGCCGTGGCCAACCGATGTACAAGTCAGTGCATTTATCCTCCCGAACAAGTCTGGCACCAATTAGCCTACCCCGGGGGATGGAAAATTTGGTTGGCATAGGCGGATTAAGATTCGGGATTTGAACCTCTGACCATGCATGTGAAATAATAAACCGTCGCTTGTCACTACTTCATGTAAGTCCTTTAGGGGGACGGAACATTCACCCAGAACTGAATGGACGCGGCAAATGGCTCGGCGAGATTCGTATTGTTTAAAGGCACCATTCACAAAAAAGTTAGGGTACCATTTTTTGACGGGAGTTCATAGAACTACTCTAGAATAAAGCGATAACAACGAAAAAAGCGCAGAAAACGATGAACAAAAAGAAATAGAAAGGGTCAAAAAAGAGCTGGAAAGGGGGGTTGGACGAGTTTCACATTGGAAGAACGGCGTTTAAGGGAGTGTTCGGGCGAGTGCAGTTATGCGACGCAATGTCTGCAATAGCAGACAACACACCTAAGCAGACAACTTCGAACAATGCGAAAATGATGAACGGCAATTAGATTTCGTAGTCAGCCTAGCGAGGGGCGGAGGCCTCCCGTCCCTCAATGTTCCTGCCCTTATTGTGCCCTATCCAGACCGTTTTCCGACCTCATTCCTGCACAAATGGTATAAGAGGGGGCGTCGAATTCAAACCATGTACAGATCTCCGAAACCATTTTTTTCGTGAACAGTGCCTTTAAGACGACTTTGGCACCTATCAATGGATGGGGCGCAAGCTAGAAGTAGGTACATTACTATGGTCAGGCGGTCGTACTAATCAACTGTACTTCGAGTTTGGGTCCCAAGGGTAAGCGCTAAAACCGTTAAAATCGCCACGACTTTCGTCGTGCGATTTGCCGCGTCCATCCAGTTCTGGGTGAATGTACCCATACCCAGTCCTTTACGGTGAATTAGCATCATGATGTATGAAGTAACTGGACGTAGGCGGAGTGGTAAAGGGCGCACCATCACACACTCACTGTGCGGAATCGAATCTCAGAACGATACCATCCTTTCAAGGCTGCTGAGTTGGTTCCGGATTTGTCTAGGAGGATAAAAACACTAAGTTCTACTACACCGATTTCCAACAAGAATGAAGAAGGTAAAGGAAGCAGGGGTTAATCATTTTGCTAACGCCGTAAATATGCTATATCACGCGTGGGACAATTTACAGCCACAACTTGAATGAATTTCCTCGAACTGCGACATTTCATAAGACCCGTTCACCAAAATTTACAATAGCAATGCTGAGGTTAGTTACAGCACTTGGCACTTTCCAGATATTTATCCAAAAATTTCATCCAATCGAAACTTCTCAACTCTTAGGAGCCCATCTGATTTAATGAAGTTTCCCGACCTTCAGCGACAAAGAGACAACTTCGTTTTCGAATCAGTTATTAATGCAGGTGTTATGTACCACGATTCCCAGCTCGGGACCACCAGAAAAAGCTTTCGACACAGGTCCATGAGTAAGTTTGATATCTTCGGAGACTAAACTGTAGTGATATTCAGTGATGGAAAAAAAACTCACGAGTGGCCAAATTTGACATGGATTCCAATGAAAATAATGCCAAGAACGATAGAAAGCGAACCCACTACTATATAAGCTATTCCTGAAATCAACGATTATATTAATATGGCAATGAGGTTGGAATCAGAATGGTGAAAAATACATACCGAGAAAAGGGTTTTTAGCGCCAGCCCAACTTGTTGTACTCACTACGAAAGATTTACGTCCACCGAAGACCACCACCGGATAATCTAAAGATAAAAGCCATTTCAACAAGTTTGGCTGTATTTTATTTGACTCAAGATATGGAGTCTAAAATCGCAGCATATTCCATTTAAGACCGAGATTGGATACGCTGTGCAGAACAGCAGCAAATACTTGCTATTTTCTCCAGGAGAAGGTTATTTTACTTCAATCTCGGACTCTTCCAGGTGTTCAACTATTCTCCCACTTTAGAAGAAAATGTAAGTGGAGTTGTGGGGGATCATCTCATAAACACTCGTTAAGATGACCAATGGAAGTGAGAGAAGATAGGAAGAGCAAGTTATGAAAGAGCTCTTCCGATACGATAGTCGTTTCCAATAATAAAACAACACTTCCACAAGCAGGGCGAAGAGAATTTGAAAAACCAAAGAAGAATGTTAAAATTATGAACAGAGAAGCAGGAAAAATCGCTTTCAACTTACTGGAGTGCACAGTAACTTCGTATTGGCCCGCGGGTAAGCCATCACGGAAACGCTGACCAGCCAAAAGGTTTTCGTTAGTGCGATCCAGCAGCCTCCAAAGTTTCCGGAAATTCGGGAGCGCAGCTGTGCGCATCCAAACAATCAAATCGACGTTTTCAAAACCGTCGTCCAGGCACGGTTCGATTCTCCAGTTTGGCGGTTTAGCGGTTCCCTGGAAATATTGAAAAATGATTGAATAGTACTTTACTGTCCAGGCAAGTTACGCAGAACAGCCAATAGCGAAACTCGGAAGGATTTGTCATACAACTAGCCGATGTTTCCTCTTATATCAATGGAAGTAACTAAAAACAGACTCACTTTGAAAGCATCACACAGCGTTCCGCCCGCTGGTATGGGAGGATTCTTAAACTTCTTGTCCTTATCGACATCCCAGAGAACCTGAAATGATTGTTAGGACGAGAGTCCAAGAGATTACCAAGAAAAGAAAACATACTCCTTCTTTAGTTACAGGTACAGGTATTTTCATTCCGTTATCATAATAGTAGAGCTCGTAAGTATCTAAAATGGAGCATTTTTGATAAATAGATAAATACGACCCTCTCTCTACCTTGGCCTTACATTATCGAGACACTAAGCACTAAGTTAAATGCTGACCATTGAATTTTGAATTGGCTATCGCGCCACATGGAGCTATCGGGACCTTTTTGTCATCGTAGGCAAATGGTTCACAGTCAGAAACATCCTGAAACAGAGCAATTTAAGGCTTCGGAAAAAGGCTTGAAGAAAAGAAACAGCAATGAATTCTCCTAAAAGAATGACGTACCATGACATTTCCGAGATACTGTTTATCGTTTCTGCTTTTTACATATCGCCGATGATTTTGAAAATAGTTTTCCAAGTAGTAGTAAAGATAAACGTCGCCCTGAAATAATTCAAGGCATAACTATAAAAAAGCAGACGTGGGGCAGGAGTCACCTTTGGAGACTGCTCGGATCGGGAGGCTATGTACAAGAATGAACTAGCTCTCATAAGCACGCAAACGACTAACTGGTAGCAAAGAGGAGAAACTTCCAGGTTATTAACGTTTTTTTCAGTCAATCCCTTTTTATATGCCCATGCATTTCACTTCCATTCAGCATACTAATGAAGGGTGAATGGTATGTGAGAACAAGTAGTCTTATAGCGTCTCAGACAAGCCTGGCCCAAATTAAGTGGCTCAGAAACTATTAGGGGCTCGGATACCCTCCATAAGAATTGAAACAGATCTTCAGTGAGCACCATCCTCTTCTGACCAACCCTAAATCTGCGTAAAGCAAAAATTATTACACAAAAGAGATATTCAGGGACAGTCAACTTACGTTCACGGTGAACCTTATCGAATGCAACGTGTGAGATGATCGATTTGTTCGAGAAAAAGGCTTTTGGAAAAAAAAACTGTAGTGAACGGTCATAGGGACGGTCATAAAATGGATGTTCTGACAGCGTAGACACACTCGCTTGTGAAGTACTCATCACGTGATCCCTTCCAAATAGTCTGACCCATTCAGAAAAAACTTTTCTGGATGGCTACAATTTCAACTCCTGCTGGTGGTGTTCTGTCAATTCTTGAATTGCAGGTGCAAAATGATGGCACTGCTAAAGCCAGAAGCCGATCGAACTAATTCCTGATATAAATATAGTAGGATCGAAAACTGACTTACAATCAGATATTATAAATTAGACTTGGTATCTATGGTAATGATTACATGGTACAAAGACAGCTGAAATTGTGCATAACCGATGAAAACTCGGTACACCGGAGGGAGTGCCAGAAAAATAAGAGACAATAGGTTTCGCTCAAGTTACGCCCGATTTTTTTTCACTTTTCATACCCGTATATCACCATGAGTCCTTCAGAATGAACTTCCAAAGTAAGGTCGTGTATAATGATATGTTTGCTACATCCTTTTTAGCGTTCATCCGATGAGAAGCGGTAGAAAGTTTGGAGGAGTTTCAGGTGCAGGATTGCACTACTTCAGCAAGAGATACGACATAGATAAAAATGATATTGAAGCATACCTTCATTTCCTTAGTGATATTGAATGTTAATGAGCACTGAGTATCGATGGCACAGTTTGTGTAATCCACTGTATACTCAACCACTAAAACAAATGGTTAGAACACAAACAATTCCTAAAAATGTAAACAAAAATATATAATTGGATACGAACCTCCTTCAGAAGCGAGGAATAGGGCAACACCTATGGGGATAAAGATTATTCCCACTCCTATGACAGTTGGGATGACGGTTGATGCTGTGAGAATAGGTTGCCATGCTGGCAATTGTTGTTGCCGTAACTTGGTGGCTGAAAAAGGAGGCTTCAGTATGGCTCATGTATTCCAGTATGAAGTTACTGTCGAAAAGAAAACTTCTAAATAAGATTTAACAGGCGAACAGGACCTGACTCTTTCACAGCGTCCATACGAGTACATACACATATGAAAAATGAGCAGCTGAAACTCACCGAAGCTTATCAAATGATTTTTTTGCTATCACAGGATACAACTTATTTTCCCCGCTCATTTCTACGAATAGCGTCGGATTTCTCATATAAAAACAGTCTATCTCGGGAAATGTCAAACCAATCAGACAAGCTCAAGTACATTGCTTTCGTAATAACATCTAGTACAATTACTTTCAGCTGAAAATGGAGCATACGATTTCAATGAATAATACAATGCCCCGCGGATTTCATGAGCACTTTCATTTTGTAGTGGGTAGGTGGAGGGAACCATTCATTTCATGAGTAACCGCGTGTTTTAACTAGGGAATACTGCTGAAGTTTACCCAAGCAATTAAAAGGTCTCATTACTGTTGAGAGCAACGCTCACATTCTGAAAACTAACAAGAGCGGAAGTATAAACCATCAATCAGGCTGCACCGTTTTTCTTTTGCACACAACTCGAAGGCCTTGATTTCACAAAATAGACCGTCACCACGGAATAAGCTCCAACTAAGATGCGTTTTCCTGTTCACAAATTTTTCTAACACTTCATTTTTGTTTCCTTCTTTCAGGAGCTTAACACCTCTCTTCCAATCACTGGAGTACGGTTTCATGACATCACAGGGAATTTCTAATTTTTTCAAAGATTTCACCTGAACACGAACATACCAACTGAACGCAGCACTAAGGCACTGATACTGACTGAATTAAAACTAACCTTTGGGCTTATTCTTCAAGATTTTCTCATCTTGTAAATCTGGTGCTATCCGTTCTTGACCTACAACGTCTTGAGGAGGCATCCCCCGTTCACCAACTAAATAATACTTCGAGCAAATAAATACATCAAGAAAATAACGATCGTTGCAGTAAAGAAGCGTGGCCTGATGATTTTAACAAAAAAATGGGGGGTGACAACTGCCTTGAAATAGATCAGCAATTCAAAGAAGAAAAACAGCTCCTCTAATTCGATTACCGCGCGCTAACGCATGCGTAGCGACAAGCCGATGGTTTCGATCGATATCATATGAAGTTGACAGTGAACCATGAACACACACAGTTATGGTCAAGATCACAGATCATCATTTCCTCAATCAAATCCCTACGCTCTCAGTGACCCGACAACTTAATTCGACAGCCATCTGAATCACTTATTATATTAGTCACCCGATTAGTCTTTAATATTTCCGATCAATCTCTGAGTCGTCCCAGTCAGTGCCACCTATTCCACTACGAGCTTCCTCCACTTGGCTTATATACAGCCAACCTCAGACGTACTTCCTTTCTGATGCTTTCGCAAACCTTTGTTAACTCTTTCTTCAAGTTATCGTTAACCCATCTATTTTCGGAGCCCTCCTTCCAACCCAGCTCTCTTCGTGTTAACCCGGCTCACTGTTCCCCAGACCTAAAAGTCATGAACAGAATTGAAAAGAGGAAACTGTTTTTCAAAGTAGACAAAATCCATAGTTTTTCCACATAGATGAACACTAACACGATTACTCTAACACAAAAATACTTTTTTATGCTTTCGGTATGGAAGAAATCAAAATCGTTCCCGAAAACATTGAGATAAGTCGACAAGAAGCCCACTGAGACACCTTTTTCACCCAACTTATCGTAAATACTTCTTTATTTCATCATTATCTCAATTTCGAGAAAGATTAACTAAGTCTCACTTATATCTTCTCTTCATAGGCATAGTAAGCAACCATCTAAGACTCCGATTAATTTATCGAGCCCCCAGGTGGGAATCAATATGCGGCACTAGAAAACAACTCAAAGAAAACATATATCCGCATCTGGCAAAGGCAAAACTGTGATTAACAAAGACAACAGAATCTTCCTAACACCTGTCTAGTGCTAACACAAGAATACAACTCCATTCGTAGGACGAACAGATTGTTATGAAGCATCGGCAAAGGAGTAAAGATAAGAGCCCTTGTCAATGACTCATGTCAAAGAGAGACTTTATGACTTGGAAAAAGCGAAACCATGGCAATACTTGGTAATATATAAGGTCTGAGGCTTTTTTAGGACTAGTTGGTTCTGAATAACCAACAAGTTAGAGGAAAAGCGGAAATGGAAATCCATTTGACTTCGGGGCGCCGGCATCCAAGAGAGACCGTCGGTGGAATCGATATGGCCCCGCCTGTCGGCTGCTGCGTCATGCGCCCCGTTACCAACCCCTTTTAAACACTCGAATTTCGTCTACACTCACAACTTAAGCCCTTTTTTCCTTTTCTTACCAGCCACTTCAAGCAATTTTAGATATTTTATTGGCCATTTCTCACTTGTCGATCCCGACACTTCCCTCCCGTTCCACCATCGAAGACGAATTTCCGACCCGAAAACCGATTGCTCGTTGCTTGGTACGCTCTCGAAGTTTGCTCAGGTTGAAGAGCCTCTCTTGCGTGAATGCCGTTCTATTATCGGGCAGCATGGCCCCTTACCTACTACCTGTGATGCAATCTTAGTGTACTTCCCATTTGACAATGGAAACCACACAAAAGTTGTATCACAGGCAGTCTTTAGAGTGCTATTGTGTCTCAGGAACTTTTGCGACACTTTTCTCCCGAAATACTTCTACTTTATACATTTCCAACTTTTATTCTTCACATCCTCCACTCCAATGCACAGCCAGAGATCTTTACTTCCATCGGTTGATTATGATAAAGTACAACACAACATGAATTTCAGCATAATGTACAACAATGATTGATGAATATATGGGCAGGTACGGGTAGCATAAGTTCTCAATGTCAATTCCCTTTATTCCAGAAAATCAAAACGACACAAGATTGCAGTAGAAAAAAATGTGTCAGCATGTGAAGTCAAAATTGTAAAGGCATCATAGTTGTGATAACGTAATTAAGTTACAATCATGAAACTGACAAAAACTCCTAGAACACCTAGGGCGGGGGAGCGACTTTTTGTCCCGGTTGCGGCTGACCCTTCTTGTTCATCAAGTAACGGTGAATATGTGGGATAACTCCTGAAAAAAATTGTTCATTAATTCAGATGTGATTTGAAAATTACTCCAGTGTAGGGGACACAAACCTCCTCCAGCAATAGTTGCTTTGATGAGCGTGTCGAGCTCTTCATCGCCCCGAATGGCAAGATGAAGATGCCTAGGAGTGATTCTCTTGACCTTGAGATCTTTAGAAGCATTACCAGCTAATTCTAATACTTCAGCGGTGAGATACTCAAGAATAGCAGCACTGAAAAAAATTGATTATAAATACTTATTTCAACACTGAACTTTACTAAATATTTCGCATTGGTGATTTTTACCAATAAATTCAATAGAATGAAACTTCACCTATAAACAGCAGCAGTTGCTCCTACTCGACCAGTTGATGTCGTTCTTTGCTTGAGGAAACGATGAATACGGCCTACAGGAAACTGAAGACCAGCTCGAGCACTACGTGAAATCACCTTTGATTTCGATTTTCCTGAGTCCTTTCCGGCTTTACCTTTGCCACCAGCCATTTCTCTTAAAAAAATTTAATTTCGAAAATACCAGTACAGCGGACACGGCGGGAGTTGGAAAAAACTTTGGCCATTATGGAGAGGAAATTATGCATGTGAAGGAGAAATTGTTCCTATGAGGCCCAAATGCTCACAAAACCGATGGAGTCAAAAAAAGCGCAGGTGATTGCGATGGAGTACAGGCAGAGACGCCATCGAAAAGCAAATCGGGACACGCCACAAGCTGTGGACGCGCGGGAATCAATGACGCTGCCACGCCCCGTTGGCATGCGGCCAACAGTGTTCAAATTCTAGGCGCGGTCCTGTAGCGAAAATGCGGCCGCGGGAGGAAATTTGGCGCGGTGCCAAGGCTGCGGTCGATCGCCGCCCCACTACCAGTTACCGTTACCGGTAGGTTTCATATTTCAGCTTTTGTTACACTATTTGGTGTAGGGCACATCAGCATAGAGGCGGTTTCATCTTTGAAAGTTAGTAGTGTGAGACGAAAATTTCTATTCGTCGCATAGGCACAGTACTGGTGAATTGCCTTTCATTGTTTTCAACACTCGAGTACTTCTCTAGGGTTGAGGAAGAAGTAGAGTGATTATTAGGTTAAAACAATCTATGGAGGATTGAAGGTTCCGAGTCTCGCGAGCTCTGCCAGTGAAGTGGGGTTGCGATGACCTCACCAGACGTCATACCACCACGACACTCTGCCTCTTAATGAGATTTTTCAAGTAATACTTCAACATCCACGTTTCTAAGTAGCTGCTTGGTTTACCTCTTTGAATTGATAGGAGAAAAACTCGAATTGTGATCATCGTAGTAAAAGACTTTGTCGGCCAGTAATAGTTAACGTATCTCTCCTTCCGTCTTCACGGCTTTTTCATTGATTTTGTCTTGACGTCACATCCTAAACCGTCAAATTTCGTGTCATTGACGGCTTCGGTTTCCATTTCTAGCCTTATCTCCACCATTTAGGAGTGTAAATGACCCATAGAATCCTTCTGAGGGTCCTTTTTTCGTAAAATCATCATGGTAAGGGCTTTGCTTGAACTTTCTCATTGTTATGTTCTCTATATAGTTGCTTTGTCCAAACCAACCAAGCTTGTTTCGGCTTTTCAATTATGTTACTGAGAAGTCGCAGCTTTCCTCCCTAAAGCTTTTATTCGTGAATCAATAAACTTTCTCTTGAATTAGCTTCATTTGTATTCCTTGTGAATGGATCCAAGCCCAAAATTGATGGCTGTAGGAGCTGACCAAGTGGGAAGGAGATTCGTATACCTGAGCTCAAGAAGCAATCGATTTTTTAAGTGAAATCTGAGGTATAGAGCAGGTATTTCACACCGATGAGGACGAAAGCGGTTGTTCACCAGTTGTTGCTCAGGACAATTAAAGTGAACTTCACTTACCTATCAATTCCATATGGTTTGAAAACTTCGTTGCTCAGCAACATATTTCCATAAACATAACATAGCGTATACCCAATCAATTCATATGAAATATTTTGAAATCGGACTAGCTCGAATAGTTTCGTTACTTCAAATAGCTGATCAACTAACCAAGTTAAAGTTAGTCGTTTTATGGTACCATAAAAGATTAGTTCGATTGCTATTTCGGAAACACTAATCGATCGTATCACTGATAGGCACTGCCACCAATGGTTGCGGCGGTGTGACAAAATGTTTCCGAGCGGCGGTCTTACTAAAACAAAATTTTCCGTCCAGGAGCCTCCTCTTTTGCTGCTTCAACCAAGTCCACTGTTTTTTAATTGCTGTGATTGTTCTGCAATATATAGTCGTCATGAGACCGATTTAAATAAAAAAAATTGTGTATCGTGTTCACAGATTTCAGGCAGAGCTGGCTTGGGCACAAAATGTCTCACTCTAAAAGTATAAATCCTGAGCATCGTGCTTATGGAAGTTTTGGGCCCAATTCGAAAGCGTCCGCATTATTCGACGCCGCTTTCTCAAAACCGTGAGTTTTATTCGATACTGTTTCCTATATCCTAGTGCGACTGCCAATTTTTCTTTCCAGTTGTAAGTTTAACTTCTTTAGCTTTCTTCTTTCTTTCTTCTTTTACTTGATTTGCACAGCTGAAGAAGTGAAAGTCAGAACTGTCTTTTTTTTGTAATGGTTCCGTTTTGTTCCTTTCTCGTCTACAAAAGTTTCTAAACTTACTGAAATATTCAAGCAATACTATTACATTATCTGTCGTGCTTTTTAGGCCACCTAGGGTAAAGAAGGATTTTCTTCACGATATGCCGATCATACGCTAAAGAAACTTATGACGCACGATGAATATGATATATCTACTTTTCAGTCTGCCGAAGAAAAGGTGGCAAGCGCAAAAACCGACTGCCGAATCGTCTGTCGTAGACTCCCTCCCCTCAGGTTTGTTACTTGCGCTTTTTGGAACATTTTGGAATAATTGTTTTCCTTGGTAATCCAACAATGTTTTAGTTTCCGATACGGAAGTAACGCATGGTTCTCCTAAACAGGTATTTTCTCCTCCCATAAGTCTTCCGGAAAGCACATCAACAGATGGAACTATTGAAAACGACAACGTAAAAACTGCTTGTTTTGTTTTGCGTTCAGATTTTTACGGAATGTTTTTAGGGTTTATCTAGTAGCGATGAGGACAGCCAACCTATTCCTGTTGAACGTTCGAGCCAACTTTCATCCACTTCTTCCCTTAACAGGTACTATCTGTTTTGCATTTGATCCTCCACTTTTGGCCACCATTTATTTCATCTCTTCTATTATAATTTTACTCTGCCTCCTTTTATTCAGTAAGTCTGCAGCGGTGCAGTTGAATTAAGGTTAGCCTCTTCCTCTTTAACCTGACTATTGTACTATCTTTTCAGTGCGTTCAGTACCGCAACCTTGCATTCCTCTCAGTCTCCCCAAACCGGCGTTGCTCGATCGTCGTCAACATTTGACTTTGATGACAATGACGACTCACCACCACCATCTACCAAAAGAAGTAAAATTTCCCCACCACTTCCATGTGGGTGAACGAAACATCCAGTCATTCTATACTTCAACAAAGCGTTGAACTCGATGTCTATACTTTAGCGCCTACGAAGATTACGGCCCCCAAAGAACGCCGACCAGTCTATCAACATAAGTGGGCAGAGGATGATGATGAAGAAGAAGATGAAACTGGAGCATCTGGAGACGTACGGTCAACGTCGAATCCGAGTTCTTGTACCTCAGCTGTGCCACAGGTTCGGAATGCTTCCGTCTGTTTATATTTCAGTGGTTTTCTGAGCTCTCTTGATATGAATCTTTTGTGGCCTTTTCGTGTGAAGCGAAGCTTTTGGGATTATCCTTCTCTATTTTGGATTACAGGAGCTTATCTGATTTAAACTTCTCGGGCAGTTTGGGAAAGCGGAGTTCGCGTTTCTATTGAATCGTGAAGCATTATTGCTTATGCGCAAACTGATAAGTCCCTCACTGAAATATTGAAAACGCCTGTCCCCATTCCTAATACTTAATCCAGCTAGTAAGCTGCAAGTAGATACTTGCGGATGAGTACAGGTGAGGGGAGTTCTCATAAGAAGGAGTCAGAAATGATGTAACTAATGACCTGAGTATTTTCTAACATTCGTGATTAGTACAATTTTTTGTCTTTGCTAGTCTATGGTGCTTGTGAAATATTTTTTTAGCGGCGTCCCATCTACAGTCGAGGTAGCGAGGCAACAGTGGTCGGGCGAGTTAAGGAAGCACACCAGTGTCTAGAATCCGGAGAACAGGATGATTTTAAACAAGATATCGAATACATTCTGAGTACTATGAAGGGACAGGCTCCCGTCAACATAAAATGTTTGAGGTACGAGTGTTTTTAGGTAAAAAGTCTGTGTTCTGCTAGTAGAAGTAATCAAGATGGACCGTTTTAGCACGCTATCTTTGGCAAGAAAATGCATATCGTCTGAATTCCGCCAATTTCTTCGTAGTGAGGGTCTAATGTCCAATGTTTTCAAAGGCCTTGCTGATGCTGCGAGCAACCAGGTGACTTTCAAATCATTTGCAGATTGTGATTTTAGTTTCACATGTTTAAGTCTTGTTTTGATCTTCTTTTGCTTCAGAGCTTTGCACTTTGTGCCGCTACCGTAATCTATCTTATGTCTCGTGACTTCATTTCGATGCAAGTTGACGCGCAGTCGCTTCGGTTGCTGTCACAGTTGCTCCGTATTGAAAAAATGGAGCAGAACGATGAACAGAAAAAGAACGCATCTTTGGTAGGTGGCTTCTATCATGGAGGTCAAGACCCCATAGATTCAGAGTAAAACTTCATTCCTTAAACATTTACTGGACGTGATCGTGAAATTCAGGTCTGGGAAATCTTCAAAACATACATAGAACGAATGGAATCGACAGGGAAGAAGATTGCATTCGATCTCACGAAAGAACAACTAACAGTAGGATTTCTTGGATTACTTCCGGCGATGTCATATGCTGGATAATTTTTCTTTAGCCGTCATCACTCATACTGGAAGCTTTGGTTTTTGTTCTTGCTAGGTGCACCGATGAAAATTTGAAGACCGAGCTGCTAAATCTTGGTATACTGCAGTGGATAGTAGGGAAAGGTTTGTAGTGTAGCTTTTTATTACGTTGGAGGAGAAAAATCAGTGTATTGGGCAAGCCTTTTCTTTAAAATATGGAACATACTATAGCATATGTGTTGAAAAGTTTTGGGTCTGTGAATTTTGCATATTTTGCGATTAACGATTTGCCGCGGATCTTCTGGTATGATGACCTTTTCCTGCAGTGAATCAGTGGACCAACTAGGAATTTATACCATCTAAATTTGTGGCCTCTGGAAATAGGTATTGACACTTGTCTTTCGCTTATCTTTCGCTTGTCCTTACTAACAATAGGATTGGTGCCCAAATCCTTTGTTTTTCTAGTTCTTTTATGTTTAATCTTTTCGGAAAGCGACTTCTTAACCAAAACATTGAATCGTCTGTTCTATAACTGCATAACTTTCAGTTGAAAAGATTGTGTTGCGACTTCTGCACGACAAGTTAAACGAAGAGGAAACGATTCAGCAGCTCGTTATTCTCGAAAGATGCTTCAGGATTCTTGAATCTGTGAGCAATGCTGTTGATTTTTCATTTGTCTGTTTGAGTATGTGTTTTATTTTAGAGTACGCTATTCCACAAGAAGAATCAAGCGTTTCTGATTTCACATCGTGGAAGCGCCTTGATACAAATGTGTGGAAAGTATGTCCATCAGTCCTTTTCACTAATTTTTGCCTTATTTGCTTTGTTTTTCGTTTTTTTTTTGGCTAGTATTGAAAGAAGTCTAGCGATATTCAGACTAATGACTATTATCCATGATACGATCAGCAATTGTGCCGTTGGGTCGCAGTTGGCCCGTTCTCATATAGCTTGTTTATCTCTGATGGCTCGTGTGCTCATGAATCTTTCACATGAAAATGGTGAGCCGCTCAGCTATACAATTATTTTGGTGCAATAATGGTCGACAGGGTTTAATGAGCGACGTTTTCAGAATTGTGTTGTACCAAGCTGGGGCAGGTCCCGGGTTTTTTGCCACTTTGCCTATCATCTTACACTTTCCTCGCGCCTAAATTCGCACCAGAGGACAAGAAGTTTGATTTGTATGTGATGGTAAGTATAAAATCTCTGCCACACTACTTGTTACCGGGAAAACGCGCAGCTCGTTCAGATGACGTCTTTGTGTGTCAATTTGGTGGAAAGATGTAACTCTAATCGTAGAAAACTTATCGAGACTACTGTGAAAGTTCACGCGGAAAATGGTGAAGATACTGAGCACAAAGCACTCGATGCGCTTGCAATTGTATGAATTACTTTGTCCTTCAACATCATAGCGCCGCAGGTTCTTCTCTAATTCAGTTAATTTAGTTATTCACGGTCCACGAAGCGAAAGCACGGAATATTGATGAAGATTTGGACAAAGATTTGGCTTTCGAGGTACGTTTCCTGCTCCTCTTTTTCTTGCAGAGCTCCACCTCTCCTCCTCCCTATTTCGATGCTGTTTTCCTAGGAACCTGCCGATGAAGACAATAATGACACTGATGAAGAATGTCGGGATGATGGGCGATTGGATCGAGCAAAATTAAATGATATGAATGAAAGTGAGATGTTGCAAGCGGTGCAAAATGCTATGAGCAAGGTATAGTTTGGTAGGTAATGGCTACTGGATTACAAATGTGGAAATGAATTTGACAGGCATCTGCACACATGGAGGACAGTGTCGTTGCTTCTTATGTTGCTCTACTGATAGGCTGCTTATTGCAACAGAATGAGGTACACTTTAAGAATAAGTATTGAACAGTATTTTTGAAAGTAGATCTTCTTTTTACATCTGACAATAATTCAGTGTGGCCATAAGTTAGAACGGTCTTATGCGTGTGAGTGCGGGCTGCTAGAGGGTTCCGCTAGATAGATGGTTAGCGTTTTGTGGTAGTCAGAGTAGAAAGGGGGCTTTGAAGCGATCGTTCCTGTTTTACTGAGATGCGTTTTAACTGTATAGTTATCTTACATTTTAAATGCGGCGGATAGAGATTAATAAGTTTCGAATTAGGTACCTCGCACCCCTCCACTTGCCCACTTATAGGTGCTTTGCCCTTTTTGACCTTGCTTTTTTTGCAATATCTGCCAGACTCAGCTGTGACTGTTTGCAGAAGTTTCCATTGGAAGGGTTGATTAGGGTGTCACTGTCTTAATCTCTAATAGTCGAAGGCTAGAACAGGAAATGTTTCACGAATATTGTTTTCTTTGCTTGAACTTGGACGAGGTTGGTAAAAAAAAACTACGTTTCACGAAAACTTTTCAGGGTCATGCAGCTATAGTGCGGTCACATCTTCAGGGTGGTTCATTTGCAACAATGATTGATCAACTACAACGCTTCTTGGACTTCATGAAAATTGCGGTGGGTTCCGACACGATCGCAGTTATTTTTGATGTATCTTGACTTGATGGTTTTATTTTAAACCAGTATGAATCAGCAAGTTCCCATCAGAACTCAAATTTTCTGCTTTTACTCGAGTCTTTTTCAGAGCAAAAAGGCTGGAGGCTGTAGATCGATCGAGCGTATTATCGATTTACTGGATAGGCTAAATTAATAGCAACATATTTACTAAGTATTTATTCCAAACTCATGAACTCACATTCATTACTTCCTTTCAATTCTCACATTTTTTCAATGATTGTGGTCTGTTGTGAATAATTTTGACTTCTGGGATGCTTTTACTGTACATACGCATTTAAAGTCTCTATCGCTTTCTTTCTATAGATATCGTTAACCCTTATGATTGTCATATGTTTTCGGATTTTATGCTCCGGTTAACTTTATACGGCTTGTTTGAATGGGCTGTTTTAGATGTTACGTTAAGAGCAATTCCAATATTTTGTACTAGTTAACTATGTTGATTACGATTGTCCTGATCTACACTCCCGATCTAGCAAAGCTTCATGCTATATCGGGTGATGCCTGTGCTATACATGACCCCATTCTCCGGTCATTTCCAAAGAGAATTAGAAACCACGTTTTAATGTACTGTTGAACAAATGAAGTTTTTTCTTTACAATTGTTTGAAGTCGTTTTGAAGGAGCTTTCTGCTAGTCCGGTGGAAACGTCGGTGATCGGTGTCTGGAATTTTGCCTGAAGACCTGAGGTACCATACCTGATTTTACATCCGGTTCTGGGCCTTGGGTCAGATGTACCAGAGTTACGTAAAAAGTACTCTGTCTCAAAGCAAACACCGAATAATTTTGGATCAGGATTTTGAAGAAACATAAAGAACGGAAAGAATGAAAATAGTAAGGGTCAGTCTTTGATCAACTTTCCCTTGAACGCTAACCTGGAGAGTCCAGACTTTTCTTGAGCCTAGGGAAGTTTGTTGTCAGTGTTAGTGCTGTAAAGAGTTTTTGAAATAGAGACTGCGTGCCCACTATCAGAAATTGTCTAAAGGCACAGTTCATATACGTTTGAGGTACTCCTTTTAGGTTGAAAAGCGGAAGGGTTGGTGGAGAATAGTGAAACGGTGGAGAGGGAAGCGAGAATATCCGTCGACTCCGTAAACAACACTCCTTTAAAGGTGGAAATAGAGTTTGTACGAGCTTATCATGACAAACAAATTTTCTAGGCTTTCTTAATTGTCTAATAGAATTCTGCATGGGAGTGACTCGAGTAGTGGTGATGTAGTGCCGATTGGTGCTCTATCATCCGCATGGTCCAGGGATCGAATCTCAGAATAGTACTTACCCGGTCCGAGTAAACCCTTTATCGACCCAGGACTATTCGATTAGTTTCAAGATCGCTTGGCTATATAAAAGTACTGACCTGTACATCTGCTGATCATCGCGAATCATTTTATAGGCTACTACGATTCTAAGTGGAAGTCAAGTTTGGAATTCAGGGCGCATTCCAAAACAAACGGGTTTGGTTCATGCCAGAAGAATTTATTCTTGTTATTTATGGGACGTAAGCTCCCGAGAAAGGAAAAATACGTTTTTCCTACAAGATTTGTCTTACGGATTCTATAATATCTCGCGCAAATCTGATATACAGGTTATTCGAAGTTCAGTCCGGGAGATGCTTCAGAGATATGACGCTAGCCATTATACGTGCAAAAGGCTGTTGCAATGAGGTGAGTCACGCTAATTTTTTCTATATCATGGATTTCTAACAGAAGCTCAGTAAAACGGAAAGCGGTGGGAGTCTGTTTGACTAAGAATCGTAGCCTTCCAGTATTACTGCCCCTTGCTCGTGCCAGGAACTCGTAGGGCATGGAACGGCTAAGTTGTGAAATTCCCATGGATATATTGTTTGAAGTATTTGAGAAAAACGGAACAAGCCCATCTCCTTGTTGGTAGTAACCTCCTGAAGTGTAGTTACGGTATGTGTCGAATTTTCGGAATATTCTACCGTAATCCTTTTACCCTGGGAACCTCAATCGTTCGAGGGTCAAGGAATAGGAACCCGATAAATCCAGAACGGTAGGTGAAATCAGCACATCTATAGAGAGTCTTCGAAAAAGTCCAATTTCTTTCTGTCTTTGTGGGATAGATTTATACTGAAGTGATTCATATTTGGTTTTTCATAACTTTTCCGAGTGAGAATTCAGTCCTAAGAGAATTTTTTCAAAGATTCCTGAAATGCTTTCAAAAATTTCAGGATCACGTTCTCCAAGGAGAACAAGCTCTACCTACTGATTCTACTGGCAGCCGCTTTGATAATATTGGGGCTAACATGTTGCTTATCTAAACTTGCACAAAAACGTGTTCCAAATCGGGATGGACAACTCCCCATTTTTGAATTCGAGGTAAGCGTAGAAGATTCATTTTGCATCCCGAAAACAAATTGATTCTACGAAATACAGTTGCCAGAAATTAAGCTTGATATCCCTTCTACAAATCACGGTCAGATCTGAGTGGGAGAACAGTTTAGCGAAAGTTTTCATCCAAGGATCGCATGCAGCACATAGATGGAGCTGAAACAAAAAAGGGGGTGAGAAAGGGAAGGGAGTGGGAGGGAGGCGAGGAGGGGGAGAAGGGCCGAGGCGTGGGGAGGGACGTTCACGACTCTTGGAGATTATTTACGTATATATCAACGTAGACTTGTTTATGTATTGCTCTAATCATGACCCTCTAACCAGCGATTATCTAGCCACTCACGAAGACGAAAATCGCAAAAGCGGCTGAGAGTTATCGCAATCAGGAAAGAACGATCGAACTTGGTGAAAAAGGTCTCGACAATCTTGAAAAGATTCAAACGAAGAATTCAGATGTAAGTATAGCAGTCATACCTGAATATATAGATGTACAGCCGCTTTTTTCAAAGATCTTCATGGTACTCTTGAACCGATTTATGAGTTATCGGTCCCTCCGAAATGGGTTAGCATCAGCTAGTCGAACTGCCCTTGGGATCTTTGTTCCCTACTTTATATAACAATTAGCAGGAGATGCATAAATTCCAGGACAGTAAGGGAACGGATGGCTAATACCACATCCATGTGTGGTACATTACCCTTATGGTTAGATCCTCCACATCCTATTTCAGAGAATACAACTTAGTTACCATTGGTCAACCCATGGCTTATGTAGGTCAGTGTTTGAATCCTTTGAGCTCACAGGCATGGTACTATATTGCCGACACCTGAAACAAAAGTACTGGTAGGCCTAGGCACCTGAATCTCCCAAACCTGACTCTGAATCTCTGTGAGATAGCGTGGTGCTTACGTTGAGCACCCAGTCTATCTTACATAGAAGGATGAGTTTCGGTGATAGAGCAGAATAACATTTATAATTGTTCATTTTTAATCCACAACCCAATTTCTATTTTAGCCATTGCCAAATCGAACGTTTGTTGGTTTCACCGGCACGGAGATGTGCGAATCTGGCCGAGCTCAATGTGTTCAAGCGTTCGCGAAGATTCGTCCATTGATCGTGGTATGCTCACCATAATATTGGCTGATGAAGCAAGACTCTAGTACCTTCTCGATTTCATAGAGATTAACTGAAAGGTGTAGTTCATGTGGATGACCCTGGACTTTTTTGAGGGTCCACAGTCTTCATACGAATTATTGCTTTTTTGGAGAGTCTGGGTATGGCAATCACAACCGAGTATAAACAGCATAGAAATTCTTAGGGGGGTTAAGGTGGGAGGTGAGGGGTGTTCCGCAGTTGCCCGCACTTTCACCCAATGGATCCTCGTTTGTCCTCGTCCTTTCAATCATGAAACGGAGTAGGGGGGAGTGGAAGGGAGGGTGAGGAGAGTTAGGTAGGTAGGACGAGATGGGGGGGGGGGGGAGGGGAGGAGAAGGGGGAGGGATGATGATGTGGTTGCAGCAAACTTCCATTTGAGTAGGTGGAGGGGCTCTCAGTGAGATATGTTCAAAGAAGGTAATGACTGGTTATCTCTCAACGTCATACTTGACTCTAATGATAATACTCTTGACGTTATCGAGAGTTAAGATTTCAGACTGCACCGAATCATCACTTGATGTCCTGTATTGTTCAAAAAAGCATGTCAACGGTGATGTCGGCCATATTCTGTTTTTTGATCCGCGAAAAGGAATTTGTAGATGCGGGCCGTAGTATTCTCAGAGAATATGCTGATATAAGGTTGGCTCGAATATTTTTAAAAGATAGCTCTTTAAAAGTGTATGCACTTCTGTTGGAAGGAAACTAAGAACCACTTATCATTTCCCACCCAAAATTAGTCAGCCGCTGGGGCATACCGGTAACGTTGAATGCCTTCGACGTGCTTGTAGGACATTTGGTCCGTTATGTTACATTCGCTAGGCTGTAATTATACTTTTGATTTCTACGCCTCTGCTAAGCTGAAACCTAGAGGTTATGAAGGATATTGGCAGCTCCGCAACCGCGCGCTCTTCTCCCACATGTTGCGGCCGCAATTTTATTAATCTCTTGACTATGCCAATATGAAGCAACCATTAGAATTGCTCATAGACATTTATTTTTCATGATCGTTCTCTCGTTATGAACTTAAGTGCAGTTTTTAGACTTTGTGAAGGAAAGAATGAATTCAAAAGTGTAAAGGACATGGAAGAACGATTGTATTTACGTCGACGCGATCTTGACAACTGGCGTTTCACTATGGTCACACGAGAGCCTGTTGATAGATTTCTGTCTGGTTTTATCGACAGATGCATACGGTAAGTCAACAATAACAATCGAGTTTGATGCATGGACGCATAAAGTCGTCTTTATGGATACACCATGCTTTCCACAGTTTTCCAAAATTATCGAAGCGTACATGATTTGAAAGTTTCTATGGATCGAAGGCCTGAAGGGCACCGTAAGCTGGAAAAAAAGTTTTTTACCCCACCAAAACTAGTCTGCCAGCGATTTTCTTTGATACCAGTAGGCTAGAGGGTCAGTGGGCTCGAAAAATCTAGCTGGTAATGGCAGGGATAGGAGGATCCAGTTCATTCTTTTTTGAACGTAATAGATCTTTTCGTTTAGTGTAGGAGACTCGTGCTTCGGTTGTGGTACCAATATGACGTGTTTCCTTGAGGAGGAATACAAAAGGTTGTTGACTTTTTTATCGTGGCCGATTAAAATGTGATTCGATCGAGTTTCAGAGCTGGAGAATACGCATTCGCCGATAAAAATTCACTCATTAAGCCAAGGCTGACCTACGAAGATATTCACGTATTCCCACAAAACTGGTAAGCTGCGGTTATTAAAAATACGGCAAAGTTGGTAAATAAACAAAAACCGATCATGTCGTGGATAGAATCGTCGATACCACGTCGTCGCTTGAGCAGTAATATGCTGTTTGAACGAACAATCAAAACATGCGGTCTATCTAAACCATGGGTCAGGAAGTGCCATCGCGTTCTGCTTGCCGCAACTAGGCCACCGCGACTTTGTGCATGAGTAAAAAAATTTAGTAAAACTGACCAAATGTCACATTACCTGAAAGGGACCGAACATTAAAACTTTCGTAATTTAGGCGATGCGACATGGATGCCTTCTATGACAGATATCAATTCATACGGTACTCAAACGATCCGAGTGATACGCTTCTGGATGATCTAACACCATTGCTAAGGTCGCAAAATGTAAGTTTTGCAATACTGAGGCACCCCCTTAAAGGATAATTTGCCTGACCTGAGCACATGAGCAAGTTTCTTTCAAAAAACTCTATGCTCACTCTATAATCAAGCAGTGCATAAGCACCTGGTTCGAGCTACAAAAATTAAACTTGTTCACATCTATGTGAAGCAAAAGAAGAACCATCTATCAATCAGTGCTGTCGCTATTTTCTTTCGAGAATGAAAGCATATTTATGATGCTCTTTTGCTCTACATCTTCAGTTATTTTGATAATTCGAAGTGGCCATGCCACCCTACTCATCCCCCCTATCTACTCTACCTTGCTTGCTCAACAAAAACGAAAAGAATGTTAGCGAGAACATAGTTCACAATGAGTCGGTTAGCTTCTGATTGCAGTACAGCGTCGCCACTTCTTCCTATTTGTAGCTAAGTTTCAGAACAGTGATTGATTTTTCGCTGTCGCCAAGTATATCTGCAGGTCTCCTTCAAATAATGCCGTAGCTCTTCTGTGAAAAGTTTCAATAAGGAATTAGGGCAAAATCAGGTTAACCTGCAAAACTATTTGCCGCCAGCAGGGGTCGAACCTGCGACCTTGGGCTTATTAGACCCACGCTCTAACCGACTGAGCTATGGCGGCTGTTGGTGTTGAGTGCCAGTGTCTCCTTCAAATAATGCCGTAGCTCTTCTATGAGAAGGTAGCTGCTGAGACAACCCATATTCGTTGATTAACAGTGAATTTCTGTTCCGATTCGCCTCCATAACAATTTTTTAACATTTTGCATTGAAGGTGTCGGAATCATCGATCAACTACATTTCGGAATCGCTACGTTCTGGACGCACCGCCCACAGTACTGTGAAATCAGCAGCACGAGAGTTTCTAGAAGATCGAATCCGTACAAGCCCATACCTTATGGAATTGATTGTTCGACTATTTTATTACGATTATAAGTTGCTCAACTATCCTTTGCCAGACTTGGACCAACTTCCTGAGCAGAATTTCGCGGAAACTATTTCAACTATGTGATTTTAGTATTTATTTATGTGACAAATTGTACTTTGAAGAGCTTCTTGTCTTGATAGATTCAGCTGTAATAATTTGGAAGGAGCAATCTTCATGATTTGTGAAGAGCTTCGAAATTTCCATGCTGAAGCGTTCCGGAGATATTTTTATTCGAAAACGATAAACGTTTTTGCCTGTACGCTGTTCCTCCACTCGAGAGGCCAGATTGTTGAAATGAAGACGAATTGACTGACATAAGTTGTTCTATTCAGCGTAAGCCACTTAATCGTCTTCTACTCGATATATTGGGTTGTCCGAAAAGTTCCCGCCGATTTTTGATTCATCTTTGAATGAAAATTCCTAGAAGAAGAAGTCCTTTGTTTGAACAATATATCCTCCATTCTGTTCAGTAAGGCTTCGTCATCTTCCTGTAGATTCCAGTTCCCCTCTTTCATAGAAAGTTTCAGAGATAAAATCGAAAAACCCTTTCAGGTGCTTTTTGCAGGCCTTCAGCGGATTGAACGATTTCCATTCAAGGAATTTTGCAGAAACCTAAACAAGTGGTATTGTGATGGTGCTATGTCTGGACTATATGGGGGGTGTGGTAAGACATCCCACCCAAGCTTTAGCAACTTGTGACGAGTGGCCAAAAAATACGTGTGGTCCGAAGGTACCCTGTTAGAACATTACGCCCTCACAATTGCCACTTCGGGTCGCTTTTGGTCTATCGCTGCCTCCATAGTTTATAGCTAACTATAGCACCTTTCCTAAGTCATCTTTTGATTGTGCGACAACGGCTCATGGTAAGTGATTTCCCTGAAATCCCATCAGCAACTCGGCATAGTCATCCGCACCTAGATTTTGACTTTTGCAGCGGTTTGTGGCGGCTCATTAGGGGGCTACACGATCGTTTCCGCTCCTCATTGCTGTACACAATCCGATTTTCGTCCCTCGTGCTCATGCGTTTCAGAAACGGCCCTTTTTTATTTCGTTCGAGCAACGAGTCACGCATGGAGGCGCGGTCCATCGCATTGCGCTCGCTCCTTTCGTGAGATATCTTTACATCAAGGCGCTTTACAAAACCAAGCGTCTGCAGCCCATGGATGGTTAATTTCGAAACATTAAGCCCTTGTCCTATTCCACGAGCAGTGGTGTGCCGATTTGCTTCAGTTAACATTTTGAGTTGATCGCTTAAACTGATGATAGTCTTCCAAAGGGTTGCCGGTCTTCGAAGGCAAATTCACTCCGTTCGGGTTCCGCAAACTAGTCATGCATTGTACCTTCCTGTAGGGCATGGTCTACTCAAACGTCATATATCTTTCATGAGGCTTGAGCCGCATTCTAGGCCTTGCGGTAGAAGAAATACTTCAGATGCCGAAAATGCGCGCAGTGTTTCTCCATTTTCATACGAGTCCTGTACAGACATACTTCGACATATGTTGACAGAATCTTAATAGGAATATAGAGGAGGATCTACCCTTTCAGAATACATATAACTTTATCAGGTTGGATCCTTGATCTTTTGCACAACGATTGATAAATCCGGGGTATCAAAAATCGGCGGGAACTTTTCGGACAACCCAATAATAATAGCATAAAAGTATATTAGGACTATGCAATGAAAATTGGGCGGAGGTGGTGTAGTGGCAAGTGGCGCACTATATCACATGCACGGTCAGGGGTTCGAATCCCGGATCGATGCCCGCCTAGGCCAACCAAGCCTTCCATCCCTCCGGGGTCGGTCAATTGGTACCAGATTCGTCTGGGAGGATAAAAGCACTGACTTGTACATCGGCTGGCCACCGCAAGTCATTGTATAGGCCACATACGCACTCATTACGCCACTACGATTCTGAATGGAAGTCGAGTGCGGGGGCGCATCCCTCAGACGGGATTGATTAACGCCAAAAACTTTGCTTTAAACGTTTATGCAATGAGACAGGCTTGTAATGTTAGAGTGTAGTAAAGGAACAGCTCATTGAAGTCTTTTTTTCTAACTAATCTGCTTGAGAAGATGACTTGAACGTATTGGTATGTGTAAACAAGATCTTACCATTATGATGCAAAAAAAGTTTGTGGAACCACTCACATGAAAAATTATGTGTATAGAGGCATCTGGGAGCTATGTTTTGCTATCTAGCTGAGAAATGAAAGACGAAGAAATCGAAAGAGGCAGGAAACCTTGAAATATACCGAAATTTCTTGTGGTAAATCATTTTCAGCTTTTTACGAACTGTATAAAAGGCGTGAGAACAGTATTTCTGTGCCCAAAAAGTCCATCCCGTTGCAACAGAAAGCTGTTTGGCGTGTTTATCCGTGGGGATTCTTGGCTTTAGTTGTCGCTTGAAATGTAGAATAAGCTACTGAAAACCCTTTTCTGGGCCAATTCTACCCGGTTTCTGCCTTATTTCTGTCCCTTTGAGAGCAAAATTTTGACTCATTGTTGATAGGTATGCGGCTACCCTTCAGCGAATGTGTCTTTAGGAAACGTAACAGATCTCTCCATGATCGTTTTCTATCTATCGCTTTCCATTTTGAACGGCCCAGTGAGTTGTGGAACATGATCCTTCAGTATCTCCACCAGCTAGTTATGGGACTGAAGAACAGCTTTCGCTTGTTGGAGAATACACCAGTTAATCCTTGATCAGAGCTCTGAACAGTATTGCTGACAGCATCCACTCCCGAATAAGTTCTTTCAGGAGTGAGAAGTCTCTCATGAACATGTCCGAACATCGTAGAGATCATCTCCGAACAACCTCGTATTCTCACTTTCTGCTATCTACTAAATATCGCCGGTAGACGATTCGGTAAAATCGATCTCGTCGATAGCCTACGCAGTTTCGACACTTTCTTTTCAACAATGAGGTAGGTCCAGATACTTCAATACATTCCAGACAACTTTCCTTCGCTAATTTGCATTCTCTCATCCTACAGTACGATCAAACAAGTAGTAGGTATGTGTCCTTGTCGACGAGTTGCGACCAGGTCGAACAAGAACACTTTCTGGATGATGATCCCGAGAAAGGGATCTTCGACAGGTGACCCTTCTGAATTTATCCCGATGTTTTTATATTGTCGACTTAACGAAACCTTCTAGGCTGCTTCAGCGAAGGAGAATATGGCTGGCTCTTCTGTTATTCATCGTTCTTATCACGATGATTTTGTCTATAACCAATTTCTTCGCTACTGAGCAAGCGCAGATGGTTGGTATACTGGAGGAACAGGACGGAAACGAGCATGAATACACTGCGGACGAATTATTTTCTTTCAATGCAAGTACTCATCAAAAGTCCTTAGCCCAAATATCAAAACGATTTTTCAAGTTTCAAAAATCTATGTCCAGTTGGGATTCAATCCTCCGTGAGTAATACCACTGAATATTCAGCCGCTGACCGAACAAAGGCGTGCGAAAGTAGCCGAAAGCTATCTTGCTCAAGAGCAGACGATCGAATTTGGAGTGAGCGAACTCGACAATATTGAACAAATCAAATTGGAAAACTCAGACGTATGTTCGACGAATGCTATGCCCTTGAGATTTTGTGAAAGTAGTGGGCACGATAATCCATGATGCCGGTAAAATGAAGTGAAGTACGGGAAATTTGGAATAATGCTAAATTCCATTCAACTTGTAAATCTCTCCATTTGTGCTGAGAGGATTGAGAGGAATTTGAAGTAATGCAAGAACGTATTTGAACGAGTTCATGCTGGCTGATATCACATAAATCTATCACTGTCTTATTTTATCGCACTCATAAATTCGCCCTAATCGTGATCAACAACAAACTTAAAGCGCTGCGCTAACACGTCTAGTTGGAGGCGGGGCATTACTTCGAAGCGTAATTCTTATCTATTGGAATGTCCTTATGTTGATGCTTTTGAAACTTTTTTCTCAGTGGAAACTAACTGTATGTGGTCTTTGCTTTGGGCAAGATGTCTCTTCTACTATGCATATATTTTTCGAGGGTCCATTAAAAGTATCGGGATCACTGCTTCGAAGTAGCCTTCGTTATGCTTCTATGAGTCAAATTTTTTAAAAGTTTGCCATGAAAAATTGTATTCCAGCCGTTGCCTGGTCGTTTGTATGCCGGTGTTGACCCTAACCAGATGTGTGAAACTGGAAAAGCTCATTGTGCTCAACCGTTTGCAAAGATTCGTCCCTTGATTGTGGTAAGTTTATAATATCGTGCCAATTGACACTACACCACCTCTGCTTTGACAAAACTTCTACTGAAGTATTCATCAAAATCAGCAGGTTCCAGACATCGCCAAATCACCACCTGATGTCATGTCTTATTAATAAAAGCATGTCAACAGTGATGTCGGCAATATTCTGTTTCCTCGTTCGTGAGAAAGAGTTTATGGAAGCAGGCCGTAGTATCCTAATGGAATATCCTGACATAAGGTGGGTCATGTCTATTTTTAGGTTATAAAGCCTTTTTCTTCTACTGAAAAAAGGGCTAATTTAGAACAAAATTTGTCAACTAAGTCATAAAAAACTCGACCAGTATTTCCTCTGATGAACTGATCTCTCTTCTCTTTCATTCTTCAAACCATATCTGCATGTAGAACAAACCTGTGATGCATTGTCATAGTTAATAAGGTACAGGTCAGGAGACTCCATCTCGGTCATCCGAGCAAAAACAGGTCCCCACACAACGCGGTTCTCGGAGTATCTGGGGTACTGCGAACATTGGCAACGTGCGACTTTCTGCCCTCCTTAGACTTGCCCGCAGCCTTGCAGAGAGAAATAATGTGGTCCTTACCGAAAATGGGCTGATGGGAGTAGGCCGGACTGAGTGTGTTCTATTGGTGATCGATTGCTGTCCATCGTACAAAGATTCAGTGAACCAGCATGAGCGAAGATTCTCGGAAACAAGGTGGACCTCAGTTGCAATAGGGTAGCTCAGAGAGGTCCCTACTGCTATGGATATTGCTAGTAGAGCATGATCGCTCGTTTATTCTTCACTTTGTTAACACATCATCTGAAAGAAATAATTTTTTCTTTTTGTTTTCAGATTTTGTGAAGGGAAAAACGAATTCAGAAGCGTTAAGGACATGCAAAAAAGACTGCGTTTGACTGGCCACCAATTGGATAAGTACCACTTTAGTATGGTCACTCGAGAGCCCGTTGATCGATTTCTGTCGGGTTTCATTGACAGGTGTATACGGTATGTTAAAAATTAGTCATAATTGAAAATAGCACTGAAAGACATGCCCTATGATACGGTTTGTAATGAATAAAGTTCTAAAAAGATTTCTAGGCGCGGAGTAGACAGTTAGGTCATGACGCCTTATAGTGGGGATGAAATGCATAGACGCAAATCTCAACGGACCGGACAACTTATCTCAATTTACGACATCCCGCTATTTGCAGACACATGTCCTGATCACGCCACATTTATCGGCTCTTGAAGAAAAGGCTTCGTTGGAGGGCAACTTTCCTAAACGAAAACGTCTCTAACGCAATTCGACCTTTCTCTGACAAGGAAGGTCTTTCAGGGCGTGGGACGCTTTTTGAAAATGTTTTTTTGCATGGTATAGGGGCATGAGCACTGGGTGTAAAACTATGGTCCATTTCCGCTAAATGGCCTTCTGAATGCCAAAAAACGACTGGAAACTATTTTGTCAGAAATCGCCGTTTTAACCCACTCAGCGTCGTTTGTTTCATTCATGGCGTCGACTGTCCGTACAGTAGAAGGCGCCAGTTGACTGCGCATTGAAAATAACGTGAAAGGTAGCCAAAAAAGGGGGCCACATGTTGAAAAGTGCGGGGAAGTTTCATATAGGCTCTCCACGGTTAAGCTGCAAGCAGCGTCGGATGGTGTGGTGGATAGCGATGTGGTCTTCGAAGAAGGACGGCTAGGATGGGTTGATGGTTCGGAAACTCCGGGCCTTGCCGTTTTTGCATTTTATGCTGCCACCTCCACATTGGCTCCATATTGCACCAGGGCCAAAGCAAGTGCCTGACTGGTCATGGTCGTGACCAGGACCAGCCAGGCACACCTCTACAAACCGTTAGAATTGTTGTATGGAGTGCTATCAGTGAAGGAGCTTACAGGCTTCACACTGCCAGGAGTATAAAGGTGCTTTTTAAATTCACACTAAATAAGTGTTGTAGTGGGGGGTCCGAACCTTATAATGTGATTCCTATTTGATGGAAGCTGTCCTCAACCTCGTTCGTCAATGCAAAGACAACAGGATTCCCGATTCCGACCTTCCTCTAGGCGTCCACCGCGGACACCTGTAGGACAACGAATCAGACTCTCTTTCAACTCGTCTTCTTGCTGAAGCATCCATGAGCATTGGGCTTGATATAAAAAGCTGTCAGCCCTGAAGGAAATCATTCAAGCGCCGGATCACTGGATGATGACTAGATGAAGGGTTTCGGCGATACCCGTTCCCAACCTACAATCCCCTAACTTCGCGTCCGTATGAAGGGCTGGCAGGACACGAACAAGAAGGACATCGCTAAAGTCGAGGTCACTGCAGAAGATGAGTTACTGATCGTGAGGAGAGAAGGAAATGGAGATGACCAACCAGAACTGTGGACAAAAACCCTTCAACGGCGCGAGATCAACGGTAGGGTAGAAACGATCGAATTAGATGAGCCTTTCATCAGTTTTGAAGGAATTCGGTCGAAATAAAACAACAATCAAACCATTACTGTACAAATCATCCACAGAATTGTATGGACTGTGCAATATCCATACAATGTCTGAAGACCAGATGATATGATATCGAGTTTTCCGACTACAAACTACGTGAGGAAGTGGGGGGGGGGGTAGGAAAGGAGGACTCGGAGGTAGGAACGGAGGACTGGGAGTGTTGAGCCTGAAGCTCCTTCACTGATAGCACTCCATACAACAATTCTAACAGCTTGTAGAGGTTATGTGCCTGGCTGGTCCTGGTCACGACCATGACCAGTCAGGCACTTGCCTTGGCCCTGGTGCAATATGGAGCCAATCTGGAGGTGGCAGCATAAAATGCAAAAACGGCGAAGCCTAGAGTCCCCGAACCATTAACCCATCCTACTCGCTCTTCCTCGAGGTCCACATCGCTATCCACCACACCATCCGACGCTGCTGGCAACTTAACCGTGAAGAGGCTATATGAAACTTCCCCGCACTTTTTAACATGTGGCCCCCTTTGTTGGCTACCTTTCACGTTATTTTCGATGCGCAGTCAACTGGCGCCTTCTACTGTACGGACAGCCGACGCCATGAATGAAACAAACGACACTGTATGGGTTAAAACGGCGATTCCTGACAAAATCGTTTTCAGTCGTTTTTTTGGCATTCAGGAGGCCATTTAGCGGAAATGGACCATAGTTTTATACTCAGTGCTCATGCCCCTATACCATGCAAAAAACCATTTTCAAAAAGCGTCCCACGCCCTGAAAGACCTTCCTTGTAAGGGCCGTGCCCACACCACTATCACGATGATTTTCATTTCTACAAGTACCTCGTTCTGATGAAACCTCAGACAGCTTTGAGCAATGCCTCAATGTAGAAAGCTATGAAATATAATAAGCAGCCCGATTTGGTGAACCTAAGAAAATATTCTGTTCAGAGTTGGAGATCCGTGCTTCGGTTGTGGCAGTAACATAACATGTTTCCTCGAGGAGGAGCATAAAAGGTGGTCATTTCTCATGTTTATACTACTTGATGAATGTAATAGTCTTTTTTTAGAGCTGCAGAATACGCATATGCCGACAAAAATGGGCTCACTGCTCCAAACATGACCTTGGAAGATATACATATATTTCCACAAAACTGGTAAGATAAAATACCTTCAAATCCACGGAAAATGCAAAAAAATTACTCGGAATCAGGCTTGCACGTATCATATTTTCAAGAGTTATTGTGATTTAGGCGATGTGATATGCGTGAATACTATGATAGATATCAATTTATTCGATATTCAAGTGATCCTTCCAAGACGTTGTTAGAGGATCTGACACCGATGCTGAGATCTCAAAATGTGGGTTTACCTAGCGAGAACTATGCACGATAAATAAGGATAAAGGCTAATGGTATTGAACAATCCCGCTTTGGAATGCGCCCTTATTCTACATATAGAGTCGTAGTGACGGTTTAAATACTTACATGCTATACAACGACCAACCAATTTTCAATTCAGTTCTTTTTTTCCTTCCTAGCTGAGTCTGGTACCAACTAACTTACCCTGGAGAGATGGAAGACTTGGCTGGTCTGGGCGAGTGTGGATCCGGGGTTCTGGACCTCGGCTCGACACTCGCCCAACTCGGACCATGCGGGTGGGATAGTGTACCATTCGCAACTGCACCATCTCCACCCCGATTTTTCCATTGTCAAGTAGTACGAGCTATTGACAGTTGCTAGACATCCCTTCAGAAGTTATGACTTTTTACTATTTCCTTCCTATGTCAATGAGGAGGTCATTCAGGTCTGCCTTCTATCAATTTTCTGTCTTGAAGGTGTCGGAATCATCGATCAACTACATTTCGGAATCGCTTCGTTCTGGACGCACTGCCCACAGTACTGTGAAGTCAGCAGCACGAGTGTTTTTCGAAGATCGAATCCGCACAAGTCCTTATCTTATGGAATTGATTGTTCGGCTATTTTATTACGATTACAAACTTCTTAACTATCCTCTGCCTGAGCTGGTTCGATAAAACATTTCCAAAGCCGCTTCGACCCAACAACAATCTTGTTTACTTTCATCTTAGTCGATGTACTGATCACTTTGATATTTCTATTTTTGAGTGAGAGAATTCTATGGGCTTTATAAAACTCTAAAATTTTCACGTACGGCTTTCTATGAACCTCGGCATAATTGTTCTGTTACTGAGTTGTTTTCTTTAACTCTTCACGAGGTTGGTATTCAAGCTTTATTAGGCTGACGTTTCGGCGGAGTCGCCTTCTTCAGAGCCTAGAAAGATCATAACAATTCGTGACTATCCGACCAAACGTCTCCACTGCCCACACTGAAGTTCGAGACCCCCAGGGCACGCAGGTGATTAAAGGAGAATCACTCACCGTAGCTTGGTGGATTCTTCGAAACCAACCAGCAACCGATGATAATAATCGACCAGTCTCAGCTGGGGTAGGTCTTCATTCAGAGTCTCTATGGGAAGGCTAACTTTATATAAGGCCGCAGCTCCCGCGTGATTGCGAGGCATTCTTCCCTACGATTCATTTTTGGATCGGTGACTTGTATCCAAAATGCCTCGAGGGTTTTACGCGCGCATAATTGCGATTCCTGTGCCACGACCTCCACGGTAACTTCAAAAACGCCTCCGTTGTGCTTTTGTATTCGATGACTCCCTAAGGCAGTGGACTCGTTCAATCGCTTCATACCATCTATGTGCTCCTTAACCCTCACGTGGAGTGGTCTTGCCGTTTCTCCGATATACTCATCCCCACAATCACGGCAAGTAATTTTGTACACCACTCCAGACATGTTGCAATCACCTTCCCTTCCAGCTGTACAAACCACACAGTTTGAGGTTGTACATAGGCGATCGTATAGCCTGTTCCGAACCAGGCGCTTCTTTAGATTGAAGGGTGGTACGTTAACAATAGCAACCGCATTTTCCAAGCCCGATCTCTTTAGACACTTCCTGATAGTGGCACTGACCTCATCAGAGATGAATGGTAGTACAAAAGGAATCTTCCCATCGATCGAAGTACTACCATGTCTGAGGATCACGCCACCAGAAGGTGCCCTTCTTGTAGTTGGAAAATTGCGGTAGCCATTCATCTGAGCAATATCACATGCCATTTCAATCGACTTTTCTCGCTCATCCACCCTATTGCAAACCTTCTTAGCGGTGCGGAACATATTCCTAACAACCGCTCGCTTTATGTAAAAAGGATGAGCTGAGTGATAATGGACAATGATATTTTTATTGCTGGGCTTTCTGTACCACTTCGTAATCATCGTATCGCCGTGTAACCTCACTTGAACATTTATGAATGGAAGCCAGTTTCCGGTCGGTTTTTCCCGAGTTAACTTAATGTGCTCCGATTGTGAGTTCAGCAGATCAAAACACACATCTATTTCTTTCTGTGTCGCACAAACTATGAAGCAGTCGTCTATGTACCTGCAGTAAAGTAATGGCAGGTATTCGTGTACAGGCGCTTCAATCTTGGCCATAAATGCTATAGCCAAGACAGGTGCCAATCGTTGTCCCTAGCTAAGCCTCTAGTCTGAGCGGAATATCTCCCCGACCACTTGAAAATGTTGCAACTGAGGCACTCATTTACAAGCGCCATCAGTTGGGATATAGAGAGCCCTCGCATATTTATATCGCTTTGGTGCTGACTAAGAAGCTCAACCACGGCTTCCATAGCAGACCCATTACTGACATTTGTGTAAAACGCTTCTACATCGAAGGACTCCATGACGCACGAACCACTGAGGTGCAGTGCGCCAAGGCGATCCAGAAACATTTGGGTGTTTGTGAGGTGGGAGGGAATAAACTTGAGGAGCTGCACTAAAATGGTATTAAGAAACCATGCAATTCGGTCAGTAGGGCCGCCCACGCAGCTTATGATAGGACGGACTTTCACGGATGTTGGGTTGATTGAAGCTAAGTCATCTGCATCCAAAAACTTGTGTGTCTTTATGAGCAGATACAGGACGGGACAACAAGGCGACTCAAGTTTGAGCCGAGTTATCAAGGTTGAATCCAATCCTGCTGACCGTGCTATTGAAACCCACATCCGATTCAGTCTTCGAAACTGCGTTTGGAATTCCTTCACAGAAGCTGGGCGGTAGAGAGAAGTGTCTCCCAGATGGTGTTCTGTTATTTCACAATCAAGTTGTCTGGGAATCACTACAAACTCTCCTCCTTTGTCACTGACCGATAACCTTATGGCTCGAGACTTTATTAGTTCTCGAAGTTCCTTAATACCACGTGCTTGCTCCCGTGAAATGTTAGATGGGGTGTTTTGTTTCTGGAACCTACACAGCACCTTAAATGTTTCGTCGGCAAAAATCCGGAAGCTGGCGTCAGAATCAATGTGTGGTTCTTGCTGTTTGTAAAACGTGGCTGGAAAGGGAATGTTGAGCACATTTCTCTCTCGTTCTGCCACCAGGGAGCCATTATCACACCTAGCCTTATAACGGAGTCGGTCTTGAAGCTCGTGCAGACTGCACATTACTTTTCGCATTACAGCTGTAGAAATGGACTGCGAAGTTGAAAAACTTGGGCCCATTTCTAAGATCGATCGAGCGCAGTCAGATAGAGGGAAGCCTCCCAACACAGTGACTCGAGATTTCGATAGATTCCCCTGACTAGTCGTGTTGGCTTCGTGTTTTCTAGAGATCCAGTCAGCTTTAGTGCGCGATGACCCCCCTTTTAAATCACATGTTGAACTGCAGAGGTTATCGAACTTCTTTTGTAAAGCAGTTTTGACCCTAGATCGGATAGAATCACAAATTGAAACTGATTCACTCACTATTCTCTTCCAAAGGTGCTCCTCCAAGTATTGGGCACAAAATTGTTCTTTCGAAACACATTTGTTTAACATAGCAAACATGTTATCACGCTTCGTCCGCAGTGCTATTCGAAGCAGTCTCATTTCGATGTCCAACACCTTGGAGTCACACCGTGGGCCGCTGAATAGATCGCCCAGCTTCTTCTTCGAGATAAACTTCGGAACCACGCGGTGATCCAAACAGCGGCGGAGAAAGTGAGTTCCTTGACGGGCCAAGACAATCTTTTGTCTCAGCGACAGGACTTCTTTTACTAGCCGTTGATACTGAGTAGGTACGTTGCGTAATAACTTCCACGTACGGCTTTCTATGAACCTCGGCATAATTGTTCTGTTACTGAGTTGTTTTCTTTAACTCTTCACGAGGTTGGTATTCAAGCTTTATTAGGCTGACGTTTCGGCGGAGTCGCCTTCTTCAGAGCCTAGAAAGATCATAACAATTCGTGACTATCCGACCAAACGTCTCCACTGCCCACACTGAAGTTCGAGACCCCCAGGGCACGCAGGTGATTAAAGGAGAATCACTCACCGTAGCTTGGTGGATTCTTCGAAACCAACCAGCAACCGATGATAATAATCGACCAGTCTCAGCTGGGGTAGGTCTTCATTCAGAGTCTCTATGGGAAGGCTAACTTTATATAAGGCCGCAGCTCCCGCGTGATTGCGAGGCATTCTTCCCTACGATTCATTTTTGGATCGGTGACTTGTATCCAAAATGCCTCGAGGGTTTTACGCGCGCATAATTGCGATTCCTGTGCCACGACCTCCACGGTAACTTCAAAAACACACAATCACGGCAAGTAATTTTGTACAGCTGGAAGGGAAGGTGATTGCAACATGTCTGGAGTGGTGTACATAATTACTTGCCGTGATTGTGGGGATGAGTATATTGGAGAAACGGCAAGACCACTCCACGTGAGGGTTAAGGAGCACATAGATGGTATGAAGCGATTGAACGAGTCCACTGCCTTAGGGAGTCATCGAATACAAAAGCACAACGGAGGCGTTTTTGAAAATCTACTCGCCGGACGCGTCCGTTGGTGAATGGGGCCTATGCTACTGAGTGTATCGGATGAGTCGGGAAAAGTTCATCACATGGGTAGCCCTGAGTCAGGAAAAATGGATAAAAGGGGAGCAGTGTAAACGGCTGAATGGGTGCGAAGGTGCTTAATTGCGATCGAAAATCCCTCCAGGACCCGGTCAATGCAAAAATACCACATGGGTCACTTCGGACTAAGTCACTGTAGCGTTAGAACAGTCTACGAGCAATACTGACTGGGATAAAGGACATCTACCAACAGTCGCTACTGTAAATATGAAGTGCGTAGTGAAAGTTCTGAACGGACCTATTGTCGTAGTGACCACGAGATCGTTTTCAATTCTATCAAAAAAAAACGAAAGAGAATTCAGTTATTTAAGCAATAAGGGATTTAGCTAAGCAATAGCTAAGCAATAATGGATATTCAAAGTGTAGGACGAGCCTTTATATCCGTTCTATCAAGTACGCTCCTCACGAATGTAGCCTCTACAGCGAGGTGGAGTGTCCTTCTCACAAAATTCGCTCACCTTATTAACACTCAAGTTTTTCTTTAGGCCATTTTCCGATAGTAAGCCAGGTATAGAAGCTGTCTTCATGAAAATTTGATTGGGTACTGGGCGTTTAACTTGTGAGGGCGATGCTCGAGTATTCACAGTGCAGGTCCTCGAGGACCTTTAGTGGATTCCTGTCCACTCAGTCACATTTCAATAATAGCCTCATTTCTGGTAGGATAGTGATCGAAGATGAAGTGCGCATTTGATTTAGTAGATTTCCAAAGTAATCTATAGTTTTGTCCTCAAAAATGGTGCTGGGTAAGAGTAATACTTGGGTCCCCGATTGAGAGCAGTCAGTTAGTCGGTCAGGTCACCGATTTGAAATCGGTAAAGCATCATGGGAACTCTAGGAGAAAAGGAAGAACAGCTGACATCTCCATACAGTTCCCGACTCTCGAACACCCGGATTCTCGTTATCTTCGAAGAATCTTAACCAGGCGATCGGGTACAAATCGATCTCTACGATAACCTACCTAGTTTCAGCTCACCTTTCTCCACAATGAGGTATGTCTGAATATTTTTTGACTCATTTTCAAAATCGAATTGCGGATCCATAGTTCTTCACATATTCGATAGAACTGAAGTATTATGAAGGTACGTAACTCTGTCAACAAGCAGTGACGACGTTGAACGGGAACAGTTTCTCGAAGAAGATCACCGGGAGCCGATTTTTGAGAGGTGAGCAAATATTGAAGTCATCCTTAAGAGCTTAGGCTGGGTATTGTTTATTGATGGCTGTTCTTCTGTTAGTGCAGACCTTTCAGGTTCCTCCAGAGAAAGTACCTACGAGTGGCTTTCTTGGTATGTATCGTTTTTATCATCCTAATTTTGGCCATTGACAATTTTGGTACTGTAGTGCAAGAGCAAGAGAATGATGTCATTGAGGAGCAGGAGAATCATGATAACACGGAACCGATCCATTTCGAGGTGGGTTGTCATCGAATAAATATCCTCATGCTCCGTTACGTTATACCAATTCGTTAAATGAATTTTTTTATACAATTCAACTCGGCTCTAAAAATGGCCATAACTGGGCAAGGGGTAGGCTAGTTTGTCTCCATAGTGTGGTCCTCTAGAAACAGTAAAAGGGGGATGGAAGTTTCGGCATTGATCTGAACGGGAGTTTAGGAGCACGGCGCGCCACGTTTAGTTTCAAGGATTGCAAGAGGGAGGATTCGAATGCTATATCCGATTATTGCTTTTGGGATACGACCCGCAGTTCCTGCATGTGGTATTGCCCACTTGGCACTGTACTACCACCAAGCCAGTAGGAAGTTTTGCCGAAATATTACCTAAAGGGCATAGCTCTAACACCCCATCTTTGAACTTGTCGAAGTAACTCTAATGAATACGACAGGTAAGGAATTTTTAGAAGGGAGAAGAAGACTGTGTAGGAGGGAAACAAATTCGGAATTAGTTCCGAGTTCTGTCATAGGTCATATAGATATGAACGTGCGATGCGGTAATGCTACGGCAAGCCATCGACACTCAGCTGACCGCGTCGCGTGCGCACACTTGATTGTCATGTACTGTACTGCGAGACCTCAGCTTATTAATTAAAACAGTACTCATTATTTTGACTTGATGTTTTGTTAACTGCTGTTTTAACGCCGCAGTGCGCGAAGCGAAAGTCTCACAAGGTTGGCGATTTGTGGGCAAAACTCCAGTCTCGGACGGGACTCGAACCCGTACTTGTCCTTTCCGGGGACCGTGCTCTTATCCCTTACACTACCGAGAGAGTGTAAGGGATAAGAGCACGGTCCCCGGAAAGGACAAGTACGGGTTCGAGTTCCGTCCGAGACTGGAGTTTTGCCCACAAATCGCCAACCTACCGAGAGAGTGTAAGGGATAAGAGCACGGTCCCCGGAAAGGACAAGTACGGGTTCGAGTTCCGTCCGAGACTGCAGTTTTGCCCACAAATCGCCAACCTTGTGAGTACTCATTGTATTATTCCCAACTGTTGGAAATTTAGCCGCTGTCCGAGCTGAAGATAGCACAAGCTGCTAAAAGCTATCGGATGCAGGAGAAATTAATCAAGAATATCTCAAGCCTGCTTGAAAATATTGAAGAGATACAGCGGATGAACTCGGATGTAAGTTGTGATTACCGTTGAGTTTGATGCATATTCATTTGTTATATTTTGAGATTTTTTTGGAAATAGCTTTTTTAAGAGGTCTATGCTAATCCTTTGTTCCAGATACTACCAAATCGGTTATTTGCCGGTCTCAGCGCTGCCCAGATGTGCCAACCTCATCGGAATCAATGTGTTCAACCCTTCGCCAAGATTCGTCCATTAATCGTGGTATGGACCAATAGATTTTTCGAGTAGCTTGAAAAGTCGGGAGCGACAGTGACAGAATTTTTGAGAAGATAACCTGGACAAACTGCTAGAACAGAACACCCCCACCAAAGTAACTCTAGCTGAAAACGGTCAGGAGGACGATAAAGTGCCGCCACCATTTAGGGCGGAAAATCCAAAAGCTCGCCGTAAAGACGTAGGCGATGTACAGACGTCTACCCTAATTTATTGATATTGCCTAATTACCATTTATGCATAAGACTCCCGCCAGGACACACGGGCCCAGGGTTGGGTAGCCAAAGGTGTTTTTGGCGTCGTCATCTCGCTTGACCTCTTCAAACGGTTTTTGGAGCCTTGGTACAATGATGAAGGGTCCCTATACGATAATCAGTCGTCGCAATTTCGGTGCTTCTGGGCGGAAAGGTTCACAAAAAGGGAAGAGTTTGTGGTCGGGTGGAACGTCCTGCAGCACGATACGAGTGAGCTACAATGAGTAATAATAAATTTAGTGTAATAAAATTTAGTATTGGACATCGCTTAGTACATGACCCATCACAGGAGTACAATTGTGGTGATGAAGTTCACGGTAATGTGAGACAACTGAAAAGCTTAGCGGATTTCAGACAGCACCAAACCATAACCTGATGTCATGTCTTATACAAAAGAGCATGTCGACCGTAATGTCAGCCATATTCTGCTATCTTCTACGGGAAAAAGAATTTATAGCTGCTGGCCGCAGCATTCTGAGGGAATATCCTGACATAAGGTAAGCTCTCTTCAAATCATTCACTTTTTATTACTATAAATCTACTTAAGCTATACTAATACTTTATTAACTAATTGTAACAGCGCCTGATAAACATTCTACTCACGTAAAGGTGTCATCACATTCAACCCTATCAATAAAACAAAATCCTGGACAGCTAGTGACGACGCTCTTGTCATGGTAGCCGACATGCTTGATGCTGCCATCATGTGCCAGGTTCAGCGAAAGTGGTCTTCTTCAGCGGCCCCACTACTCTTGAGCAGGGTGAAAGAAGCGGTCATAAGTATTACTTGTAGGGTCCTCTGTTGTGAGCGTAATTGTGCTTACAAGCGAAAAATGGGGACCGTAATATCTGAATGAGTTCTTCTTTGCACCTCCCTGTTGCCTTCCCCCTCATCAGGAGAACGTAGGGAATAATCTCATGAAATAACTTTGCGATAGAAACCTCACGTGAAACCAATCCCACAATTCAAAATTGGAGTGCTCGGAGTCCATTCATCATCTCCAGCCTAAATTACGGTGTAAGTTCAGGTCAAACCTTGAAGATAACCCTCTCTGCACACTTCTTTCGTAAGTGAAAGCTGTAAAAATTAGAATTACAAGTTTTTCTTGAACAGTGTTTTACTTGAGTACATCGTTCCAAGAACGATGAGACTACCTTCCTCCTACTAAAATAGGTTTTTTTTTCAGATTTTGTGAAGGAAAAAACGAGTTCAAAAGTGTCATGGCTATGGAGAGGGGACTGCAGTCAAATGGTCCGCAGTTTGATAAATGGAAGTTCACTATGGTCACCCGAGAACCTGTCGATCGATTTCTGTCCGGGTTCATTGACAGATGCATACGGTACGCTTAGAATTTGGACCCATAAAAAGTCTGCCTCTGCCTAGGAGAATAGACGTTCTTAATTCTACATACTTATCTAGGTGTCTGTGTGCTTGCTTGCTTTCCTGTCAGACTTTCTTCCTCTCTCTGTCTGTCTGTCTGTCTGTCTGTCTGTCTGTCTGTCTGTCTGTTTGTCTGTCTGTCTGTCTGTCTGTCTGTCTGTCTGTCTGTCTGTCTGTCTGTCTGTCTGTCTGTCTGTCTGTCTGTCTGTCTGTCTGTCTGTCTGTCTGTCTGTCTGTCTGTCTGCCTGCCTGCCTGCCTGTCTTAGTTATTCTTAGTCTTATCAGCAGAAAGTAAGCTGTTTCCTGCTTAAATCTAGGCATTTCTTTTTCTTCAGGGTAGGAGACTCATGTTTCGGATGTGGTATCAATATGACGTGTTTCCTTGAGGAGGAATTGAAGAGGTCGCGGGAGGTCTTCTCTTCGCTAACTTGTTAAAACTTTTTGAAAAGAGTCTTTTTCAGGGCCGCAAAGTACGCGTATGGTGATAGCCACGGTTTTTGGAAACCTAAAATAACTATGGAGGATATCCATGTTTTCCCGCAGAACTGGTAAGTAGGATGTGAATTGTAAGGGAAAGATCTAGTATGAGTAAAATTGTAAAATTAAGGCGATGCGACATGGGCACATTCTATGATAGATATCATTTCATACGATATTCAAACGATCCCAGCGAGACACTTCTGGAAGATCTGACGCCAATCCTGAGATCTCAAAATGTGAGTCTTCTCATATCTTAACAGCAATTTGCGAGTCTCAGTTGAATCGGAAGAGCAATTGGTCCACTAGAAGAAGCCCTACCCATTGCGGGTAGAAGTCACTCCGGAGTGGTTCTTATGCGGTTAGACAATCAGAAGCAGGCTAGGCACTACGTTACTCAGTGGCTGGCCATTTAATACACCAAAAGTAAGGGTGGCAAATGGTTTCAATGAGATCTCTGCTATTGGAACCAATTGCTAGAAACTGAACAAGAAAATGTTAGCTTGAGAACACTTCATTACTCGAACTTTCTGTGCAGAACTCCTAACTTTCTACGCCATTTTGTAGGTATCTGAATCATCCATCAACTACATCTCGGAATCGCTTCGTTCTGGACGTACTGCCCACAGTACGGTAAAGTCAGCAGCACGGGTTTTCCTCGAAAATCGAATCCGTCACAGCCCATATCTCATGGAACTAATTGTTCGGCTGTTCTACTATGATTACACGTTGCTCAACTATCCTCTGCCAGATTTGGATACCCTTGCGGAACAGAAGGCTTTCCAGAGTGATTCTACTATGTGACAACTTTAATTAACTTATCAGTCTTTCTTTTTATAGTTTGGCTATCATGGTGCCCTAGGCGATGATATTTTACGAGAGTTATAACTGTAAATCAAGAAAAAATTCTAAAAAATATTGGCATATAAACGATCGGGTAGTACATGTTTTCAAAGCGATAAATGTTTTTAATGAAGCGCTAGTGGATCATGAACCGATCCAAAGTGTTCGATTCAGCTCAAGATCCGTCCAAGTCCCAAATTCTAGGAAAATTGAATTGGGTCAAATTATATAGTAGTTCGAGAAAGGGCCCAGGATCCTAAGCGAGTTTCTACTGCTATAAATCAAGTTGGTACCCAAAAACTACCCATTCAGTCCTCAGTGTTTTTGAAAAATATCATCTATCAGCTCCAAAACAATTCTGATGTTATTTCACTAATTATTCGCAATGAAGGTTCAATTCCGAACTATTTCTTTTAAAACATCAACAGTGCACGCATCCATATATGGTATACTCCGACCGGGCGGCGTTTATAGTCCGCGGCGAGACAACTGACCAACAATTACCGAGCCAATCGGGACTCCAACCACACCTTCTCGGCTCATATTGTTGTGGAGACAAGATAGGACTTGTAAAGCAAAAAAAGTGATGTCAACAAAAACAAAAAAAAACAAAACAAAAACAAAAAAAAAACAAAAAATCACAAGTGAGATTTATGTAGACGTTATACACAATTGCCAGGTATGAATTTCGATAGTACAAATGGAAAAGCTGAAACTGTAAAATCTCCAAATCACTACTACTCTGGGCTTCTTTTCTTAATCCAAAAGATCGTTAATGAGGGCACATGTTCGCAGACCAATAAAACATTCAGTTCATGGTACATTTCTTTCTTTGGAGATGTCCTTTACATCAACATTCGCAATCTACATCGGTCTGCAAACTTCCTGTTTCAGTTTTCCCTTTCCTGTCCTTTCAATATGTTCCTTCCTTTCCAATGAAACTCCTAACCCTTCGATTAATTTTATAATAAAAATTTATTCGCTTTGGGAAATGCTGCTTTCCTCCATAGATCAGAATGAGAGTTCTACCAGAGGAAGGCCAAGTAAGGTATGGTTAGGTAATAAGGCAGAACGTTAGGCCCTTGCTCCGCTTTCCTCAAATTTTCTTTATTGAACTTCTATTGGTTTCCAGTGTTGAACGGGAACAATAACCTAAAGAACAATTTTGAGATTATATGATCCTTTTGTGGCAAATGTGGTGCAGTGGCAAGTGGCGCACTGGAACACACTCATCCTTGATTGACACTAGTCCAAGCCACCCTAAAGTTCCAGCCCTCTGTGGTCGGTTAAACGGTACAAGATTTGTCAAAGAGGATAAACGGCTGACCCTACCTTTATTTATCGAGGGCTGGTCACCGAAGAGGGACTGTCCTGTACGGATCAGACAGTTCAAATAGAGTAGCTGAAACAGCAAAATCTCTAGATCTTTACTACTCTGTGTTTTTCTGATCCAAAACATCGTTAATAAGAGCACGTATTCAGAACGCCAAAGACTTTCCAATTCCTAATGGGCTTAAATTAGTTATTAAATTGTTTGATATTGGCCAAGTAAAGCAAAAGTGTGATTTTAAACTGGTTTGTATATGTCCTTTTCAGATTCAGGCCAAATTCAGGCCATTTTTAGTGTTTGAGAATGTTTGACGAGAAGATCACGACGGCAGAATACGGTCAAGCGGGGCGAGCCACTCCAATCGAATATGCTGCCTTCCTGCCCACACGATTGAGGTACTTAACTGTATAAGTTGAATACTTACTGCCGCTTTTCTGTAGTTGTGGAGGTGCAGAAAAGCAATCACCGTTTTTTTCCAGGAAAAAGCAGGCAATTTTCTCAGCACTGCTTTTCGAGAAATGAATTATATTTCAGATTATCACATATTTTAATGGTTATTTTTATTCTATCCGCTTCAGTCCTTGCATTCGCAGAATATCATAGGAGAGCAGCCGATAGCACCGTATTCGAATCCTCAGTGAGTAAATCCCACTTTTGTGGGAATACTTTTCATATTCATTCGAAAGTTCAACTCCTCCCACAGTTTTCAATGACAGGAGCGAGTTGAAGTTGCCTTGTTGCAGGAACTCCTCTCAAACTGAACTTATGGGTAGACTCATTGGACGTCCTTCCCATTTCAGCTTCCAGTTACCTAATACGATCCACTATTGACCTCATACGACCAGGCACCCTGGTATCGAATCCTTGATCAATACTCTCTCAAGCCAACCAAGCCTTACATCTTCTGTATGAGGTAGATTAATTGGTACCAGGTCTGTCTGAAAGAATAAAATTGCTGTATATTGGCTGTATATTGGCCGGGCACCGCAAGTCATAATATAAGTCGCATACGCATTCAAAACGCCACCAGGGTTCCGTGAAAGTTGAGTGCTTGGCGTATCCTTAGAAGAAGTTGATTAACGTCGAAAACCTTATCCTCCACTATTTCTAAGCCTGTAGTCATGTTATTGTCCTTACTAAAGTGAAACAATAGAGCAGAACCCTATTCAGACGTTATCGAAGGAACGTATCGCTTCAGTGGGGAAACGTAATGTGGAACAGGAAACGACCACGCAAAAAAGTCTCATTCTAGATGACCTGGAAACTATCAAGCTGAATAATGCGGATGTAAGTATTTGCTAATATTTTGTATTAAAAGTATGCTTCCGCTTCTATGAGGTCCAGTGGAAACTAGCTCAGTTTTCTCTATCAGGGGCACTCATTTCCTCTCGAATAACGATTTTTGGGTCGTGTTATCGTGATCTACTATCTCAATAATTGTCTGACTCACTTCAGTAAATTCCTAATTCGTAATATGTCCCCTTGAAAGGAAATTATAAAGGGACCGTCAACCACGATTCTACCTAATACATTTCCTCTGAGACCATCCCTTGCCTCAAATTTTTCATATCAAGAGATGAATTCTTCAGAAGCACTTAGTAGTTGGAACCATTATTCTGATGAATCACTATGGTGTTGGTCACCAACAGCAGTATGTACTCGTTAGCTTACCCAGACCCCTGTTTTCAATTATTCTGTGAAATCCTCGTTTTTTTTCAGCCGCTCCCTCCCAGAATGTTTGAAAGCCTTACTGCTGATCAGTTATGCCAGTCAGCGTCGACTGGATGTCTTAGTCCTTTTATAAGGATGACTACTCTACTATCAGTAAGTTCCTATGACTTTCTTATGGATGAAGGTGGTGTAGGCCTTGAAGGCTTTGCTATCCGCACATGGTCCGGTCATCAGTTGACCAGAATTTGTCTCAGCAAGTCAGGTCCCACCATTTCCAACAGCTCGAAAAGGGTAACCGATGCTCTTTCAAGATTTCGATCCTTTCAGGCGGTCCTCTATTAGATAATGGATGTGTCTGGGGTGAATAAGGGGAACGGGTTCTGTTCATGAGAATGAGTGAGGCAAGAACAGAAAACGCAACAGATGAATTGGCGATAGTGGAATAAGATCTTCTAAACGACTTTTAAAAACTGTCGATCGAACACTTTAAGGCAAATAAATTTTCCGCGGTAATTATGGACTATTGGTTGGGTCAGTCTGAATGTGATCCACGGAAAGGCTATACATTTTATGACGTGGGCACTGTGCTACCTCTACTCTAAAGAATAAGTACTGAGCTGTGACATTTTGAAGGAATACAAAGTTTTATAAAATTTTTCATTTCAGACGGCTCCTAACTATCGTCTGGCTACATGTCTTGTGCACAAAAATATGTCCACCCTAATGTTGAATATAATCTGTTATCTCTTGAGGGGACAAAAGTTCATTGAAATGGGCCGGAGTTTATTGAAAGATAGCTGGGACACATCGTGAGTTTGTAGCCAAAATATGCTTTACCAATTTCAAAATGTTCTCATTTTAAATGATTCATTTTTATCCTACCGTAATCCTTCAAGATCACAGAAAATGAAATTTTGAAGCTGTACATGAGAAGCACCGCTATAAGCTAATCTCTTGAAAAAAAATTCCTGATACCGAATTTCATTTCTAGAAAAACTATGGGTCATACCGTCCATATGAAATATGTATTTAGACCTCGAACAAAAGGAATACTTGGTTGGTTCGGAAGATTTTTCTTTTTTGGCTTAAGAGGGAGGGGGGGGGGGGGGGAGCTCATTCTGCAAGCCCTATTTGTGTGGAAGTTTAGCTATGAGTAAAATCTACACTTGTAGTGTTCAGTAATCGTGAATTGATTTGTTCAATAGAAGGAGAGAGAAATAAAGTTCGGAGCGAGTAAACCTTGAGAATTCTCTCCACGTGCTGTTCCAAGTTTATGAGTTCGAATTGCCTAGCAGCTGTCTGTCCCAGCAGCTTCTCCTAAGAACATTAAAACTTTTAGCTTTTGTGGATACGAAAAGTGTTTCGATGGTGTCGATCCGATGTTAAAATCCCTACAAATTGGAAATCTATCGGAATGGAGTCTTACAATGGTCACTCGTGAACCGATTGATCGCTTTCTTTCGGGGTTTATTGATCGATGTTTACGGTGAGACATTCATGTCTTTTTTCTTTTTTTCAAGTTTCCAGTGTGAGGATAAAAATAGGTGACTTGGTGACATCCCACGCTTCCAACTTGCCTTTCTCCTACTACTTACGATAGCCAACAAATGCACCACCAAACTTTCCTCAACAGCTTTCTCACCCCCTCCCCAACTTCTTCAAGTGTAGTAGCGGATTACTTTGGACTAGAACTGTAGGAAGGAATACTTCATACTGCGGAGAACAGAGGTACACACAATGGCTCCAGGCTTTCAGGTACTTTACTTTCAGAGTTGGTCATAAATGCTATGGATGTGGAAGCAACATGACATGTTTTTTGGAACAGACTTATTACAGGTAGGTCGGTGATTGTATCACTCACATACTCCAAACAACACTACAGAAGTTGAATGCTGTAAAGTGATCTTTACCATTTTCAGAGCTCGATTGTATGCTTTGACTGCTGAGAACAATGAGACGATTTTGCCGGATACAACTAGAGTGGATCGACATGTCTTTCCTCAGAACTGGTTCGTTCGTTACGCGATGTCTTCCATGAAAAATTTGCTCTCTATTGTTCCTCTCACAAGACATTACCTTTCTCCAAAATGAAGAACTTATTATACTTAATTAAGGCGCTGCAATCTGGGTAAATACTATGACAACTACAAATTCATCGAATATTCAAGTAATCCGGATACAAAATTGCTACAAGATCTCATCCGCGTTCTAGCAGAGCAGAAGGTAAGTTCATACTGAGTTTTGAAGTGCTGCAGTTGGTAAGGGAGAGAGAACGATTTTCTGGGAAGAATCTGTGGCACCCAACCAGCCGATGTACAAGTCAGTTCTTTTATCCTCTCAGACGAGTCTGGTACCAATTCACTGAGCCCGGAGAGATGCAAGGCTTGGTTGGCCTAGGTGATACCGATCCCCCTGCCACTACGCCACCTAACTTTTCCTTCCTATACCTTTTTACGTTTTTTCCTTTTGCGATCCCGTTTTTACCCATATGAAGCAAAATCGTCCCATCATGTCAACTCTTCAGTAAAAAGCGTCTTTTTCAGGTTCCTCAGTCATCCATTGACTACATTACGAATGTTCTGCAATCAGGTCGGACTGAACATACCACGTTTACATCGAAGGCCAGAGCTTTTCTAGAACATCGCCTTCGTAGCAGTCCTTACCTTATGGAACTACTTGTTCGCACCTTTTATTACGATTTCAAACTTTTCGGATATCTACTTCCTGATCTTGTATCCATGGGTCCTAACCATTTTCAAGGCGGAAATTCCACCCCACAATGAAACACACGGATTGAAATCATGATAATTACGGGATTTGATGAGCAAATAATCGATTTCAGATACAAACGACGCTGAAGTATACTACTTGTTAATAGCTCTTACAACATAAGCTTTTTGGAAAGCTAACAGCTAAACTAATAAACTATTCTATTCAATTCTATTCATTTTCATAACTACCAAGGTAGTGTTCCGAAAAGTGCCGTACTATCGCACACGCAGCGTCCATAGATTGGATCCCTGATTGGTATTCACCCAGACCATCCAAGACCTCCTTTCAGGTTCGATTAATTGTTACCAAACTCGTCTGGCAGTATAAATGCACCGACTGCAAGTCATGTATGGGCCACATACGCAATCAAACTTTCAGAAGGATCTCGTATGGTGCTTGGGCAATCCCCTGAAAAGAAATAATGAACGCTATAACTTTGACTTTCATTCATTTTCATATCCACATAAGTGCACTGCAGCCATATAATAATTACCTTTTTCTAGAGCAGATTGTTTTCTTCCAAGAATGCGCCATGCATTCAACATAGATTCCGGATTTTGGGAAGTTTGTGTACGGTCTGGTTTATACAACGACATAAACGGGCTGGTCATTCTAGTCCTCTGTCTAATTTGCTCCCTCAGACGTATGCTGTATCTACAGGTCTTCGTACAAAGCGGTTAGGCTGAGTGGTCACTAGTCCAAAAGTCGATCCATCCTCGGACCATACTGAAATCATGTGTTCATAAAAACAGCTACACGGCTTTGGCCTGAGAATTTCAAACGTTCATCTGGATCTGACTAAAATTCATATTTTTCTGAGCTAATATGAATAGAAAACAGTTTACAGAACTTTCGCCCTCGAAAAGACTTCTGGTTCAGGGAAAACTCATCACTTTCTTACCATCGCATTCACGAAATCAGTAACTCATGCAAGGTCTTTTGGCCGTGTTTCATGGAAACTACCATAAAAACCTGCAAAAATGACCCCAAAAACCAAGAAACTCGAGGAATAAAGTCTGACCATAATGATAAACATAAAACCAAGACAAAAAAAATAAAAGGAAAGAATAGAAATCTTTTGCAAATATGTTTTATTAGGCTAATTTTTCGGCAGAATCGCCTCCTTCAGAGCCTGAAAGGATTATAACAATCTGTACGATCAAACCTTTCTACCAAACCACTGAAGTTCGAGACTCCCAGGGCACGCAGGTGGTCGAAAGGAAAACCACACACCGTAGCTCTGTGAATTCTTTGAAACGGGGGACGGGCGTTAGGAACGATTTTGGGTAATCGATTCGCCGCACGCGGCTGTCGCAGACCACTCATTCGCCGTTATTACAGCTCTGGCGTTCTTCATACAGCTCAATCGATAGATCATTATTTTATGCATAATTCTACTATTAGTACTTTTGTTCTCGTAATTCTTACCTTCTGCTGCATCCTGCTACATTCCCTCGCGCGCGACGCCCCTCTCACCGCGACGCGACCATTTCGTTCCTAACGCACCACACCCCTTTGAAACCACTCGGCAAGTTATGGTACCAACCGACAGTGTCAGCTGGGTAAGTCCTCATCAAAGTCTCTATGGGAAGGCCAATCTAAAAGCATGTTTATTCTGAATCATTGGGGTTTAAACTGAAAAACGACCTTCTTTCATCATAAATCCGGGCACAACTGAAAAATTGAAGTCGACCGATTGCTCGTCCTGAATGCTTACCAATGTGCAGAACCAAAGAAAATATTTAAGTCTAGCGGTAATCTTCATTTTCACTTGTTCATTTCGCCACCAGTGGTTTCCGGAGAGCTGCGGTGTTATTCGGCCTGAGGCAGCTGTTCCTTTCTTCATAATTTCCAATTACTGTTACTACTCGTGACAGGAATTAAGAACTTTTCTAACTTATTTCTTCTTTCAGAACAGTCAGTAGAATATGGGAGAACAAAAAGATGCATTTCAATTCAATTTGCCTCCACTGCCGCCAAATCAGCAGCAACCTGGTTCAGCTGAAGGGTTAGTCAATTAGTCCTGCTATGTTGAGGGGGGGGGGGGCCTCAGACGGGATCGATCAACACCAGAAACTTTATCCTTTATCCTTTATGTTCAATTACATCCTTACGAATCTGTTTTGTTTGGATTAAGCTTACGCAAGATAACCCAAGCTGTATTACTTATTTTGAGTTGCTACTGTGCTAGTTTTGGAGCAACTGTGCCAACAAACAACTCTACAGTACCAGATTGACGGGCACGCGCCTCTTCATGAAGGACGTTCTGAGTTCTAGTGCAGTATTTTACTCGTAGGACCCGAGATTCCGACTAGCACCAACGTCTTCTTTACTTGTCTTTCCCGAGTTCCCTTTCTTGGAGATTTTGCAGCAAGCGCGGCATATAAGTGACCTTCTTAGTTAAATCTTTGTATCCAAATGGTAAGTAAACATCACAGATAGCCACTTCATCTACTAAGCACTCTGCTACGTAAGCCACCGATAAGCTGGTCAATCAGGTCTTTAGCCTCTGCGCCCACGAAGTGCCCTTTTGATACCAGCCGGAGAATTATGGAAGCTCCACTGATTGAGAATCCAACAGCCGACAACTCTTGAAAAACGCTTCTTCATACGGCATCAACAGTTGATGATATGGTGATAAGAATTGTGATTCCATCTAATTACGACAGATTCATGGGGGTAGTAGAAAATGGAAAAGCCATTGGCGTCAATTGGGATATGTTTTTGGGATGCGCCCAGCATCCATTCAGAATCGCAAAGGGAATTTACATGCTTATGTGGAATATACGATGAATTGCAGTGGCGAGAAGATGTAAAAGTCAGTGCTTTTATCCCCCCTCCCCCCCCCCCCCCCAAGCGAGTAAAGAATCAATTATCCTCGGCGAGGGATTGACGGCTAGGTTTCCTAGACTAGCGTCGATCCGGGATCCGAACCCAGGACCATGCGTGTGTGATGGCGCACCACGTGCCATTCACCTTCTCTACCCTGAGCATATCGCTTTCACCCTATTAGAGCAGCATTCCATCAAAAGTGTGTCAACTACAAGCCCGATCATGAATTTAAGAAAGCGACGTATACACCCCACTCAAGGAAGGCAGTCTCATGGGCTACCCGAAACCAAACATCCTTCTTACCGTTCGTCCGATGATGATTTATCCCTACGAATTCGTGCAAGAACTAAAAGTCAATACTCTCCCCGATTCCCACCATAACCTACAGCTTTGAATTATTGTTCGCCATAAAGAGACGTAAAATAAAACGAATGTGTTGTAAAATTGGTTCGGAGCAGTGACGGGATTACGGTAAGAATTCGGAACCATACTAAATCACTTTCGATGCAGCCGTTGAGAGCCAAAGTGGCTCTTTTGCTATGTGAAGTCTTAGACTGATTCCGGACCCCTTAAACCTTTTAATTCGAAAAATTTGAGAGGTACGATTCTAGGAGGCGCTTGTGTACGATCACATTAGGTTTCCAGAAATTTCTGTAGTAGTGGCTGAGATCGAAGCTCCTGAAACCTGATTCATAGTATCGGGAAGAACACTTGTTACTGGCACCTCTTAGGAATATACACTTATTTGACTCAAATGAGGCTCTAACTTCACTATAGGAGGGTATTTTGAGAAAAAAAAACTTTTTCAGCAAAACTAGTGGGACAGCCGAAGGAAAGAACAGTAAGTTGGCGCACCTCCAATCAAACCTTTGTTCCACATCTACATTTTTGTTTTTTTTTCATTTTTTTTCTGGTATCAGTTCAAAACAAGCGGTTAAGGTAAGCCTGGAATGTCACGTAATGAACCTGACCACTCGCCACCATCAAAAGCACCACCTTATTTGGTTAGTTTTGTGGATAAGTTCGTGGTAGATGAATATGCAACAGAGTCAGATGTGCGATGAGGAATTCCCGGAGAACGTCCGTTGCGCGCGTCCGTCGAAAGTAGGTCACCCCGCCCACTTTGCGCGCGGCGCACCCCACTTAGGTCTCGAGACGACACTACAGTACCACCAAGTATCTGTAGCGAATGATTTGCATTTGTTCTGTTATCTTCTCATTGACTCACTGTCGTGGACCGAGCGCAATTCGTATGTTCCGCTGACAACTGCGACGTTTGTCAAAGATCGCGGGCTGACCCGCCGCATGCGATGGCTGCGGCATGACCTAGTTCCTACGGACGCGCGCAACGAAGCGCAACCGGAATTCCCAAATGGGAGGCCAAAGGGCTGTGGCCGTCGTTCTTTCCCAAGAGAAGAAAGTAATGCACATTAGAGAGGCTCCTCCACCGCCACTTCTGACTCGGTTGTGGAGCCATGAAAAGGCAACTATTACAGGAGTAGATAGCTGTTAGCTGGAGAGCTACCCATTGATATCTGATTACAGCTAACGTTCTCGATACTAATAGCCATCACATGGCTATTGTTTTTCGGATGTCTTGCTGGCATTATTATCGTACTGATTGAGTACAAAAACGACAGAGATGAGTACGTATCTTCTGATTTTTTGAATCAATTACACCGCGTCAAAGGAGAGGCGTTCCAAGCGTTAAGCTGCGCGGCAAGTCAACTAACTAAAAATCGTCGCGCGATGAACCAATCAACTTAAAATTGTCGCGCACTATAAACAAGCGCCTCAGCCTGTGTAATGATCGGTGGAATTTTCGAAGTTACATAATCTAGTAACTTTGAAGACAGCAAATGATCGGATCACCAATTTACTGCTCTGAAGGCTAACCCTCCATCTGCTTACAATTTGTTCAGTCGCCGCTTCATATTTGGAAATGCTATCGCTTACTGTTTACTAAGAACTGCTGTCAACACCCTGGACTAGTCAATAACCCCGTCAAATATATGCATACTACAGTCTTCTGAGCAGCTGATTTCAGATTGAAAGCCGCACAAAACAAGAAGCAATTTTAATCCAACCAATCAGTGAATGCATTACGAAAGTACATAAAATAACGTGCAATTACCTACATTCCAATAAAACACTGCTACCAGAATTCACCGGTTGTTTCTCTGACTTCAGATACTACTCTTTTTTGGAATTTAGATTTATGAATTTGAACGCCTGAAACAACTTTTTCATATGGAGACACATTATTAGAGAAACGAACCCTGCCCCTCCACCCCCTCATCCGTTCCCAGTAAGCCCCACGATGAGTTATCAACTTATCGACTGACGGTCAGCGCCAACATCTGCGTCAGGAATGGCTACTATGAACGCGCCCACTTTTCTCATAGGTGCTTCAAATGCCTCAAATGTAGACTTACAAAATCATAACTGTCCTACACAATCCCCTTATGGCTGTGCATTCCTGAACAAGACGTGTCACCGACTATATCTCTTCCCAAAAAATATTACAGTCCAAAACAGAACAGCTATATAAATAATCTTTATAAAAAAAAAGCAACGAAATGGCGGTCGCAATCATGAACAAGCCCCGCTGGGCGAGTCCCATGTGCAAATCGGGCGCAGCACAACACTTCCCAGCCATTCTCTACTTCGATAACCAGTTGTGTTAGACTGCTTTTTAATGGCACACTCAACAACGAGCCATGATCCATGATTGCCGCCACAAATGTATCTGCACATTAAAACGGTCAATTCACCAAGAAGTGCTCAAAGTACAGGAAAAAAATCAGAGATACACGCAATCGTGGGCATAAAAATGATCTGTACTCCATCTCAACACAACATTACACATGCTATACTTCAATAAATTACAGCTTACCAACATAGCAAAAGAAATGAGATGAGCAGATCAATAAAATTCTTCGAGGTTCACAAAGCAAACGAATACTAATGGGTCGAGCATCATGTTACACAACGAAATACACGCATGACTAGCCCTAAAAAAGAAAAAAAGTGCAGATCTCAATCAAATCGGACACATATAAGCGAGACAACGAAAAAAGAAAGCACATGATATGCAACGCAGCACAACACTAAGCCTGAGCGATTCACGGAGCTTCGGGCACGACATACGACAACGTGGAATATCCAACCACAAGAGGTTTCCTGAAACCCGTACCAACATCTTTACAAGTTTTAAGAACAATCGCAATGATAAAGAATGACCAAAATGCATCACTGAACCGTTGCCAGAGCTTGTTCCAAAGCTATAGCTGTTTTTAAACAAGTCCATGAGCCATATGGGCACCCCCTTTTAGCTACGAGGTCGGAATTTACTAAAACCAGAGGGGAAAAGGTTACGAGAATGCCACAAGTCATAGCCCTAATAAGGTAGGGTTTGCCAGATGAGGTCGTGGGTAGAGTGGTATTGCCTTCAGAAGAAATACGACGGATACAGACTGGAGAATGTTAAGACCTAGTTGCTGTCAGCAGCTCGTTCACAGCCGCGTTGTCTGATCGTTCCCGTCACATTTCATTCAAAAGCAACCATTACTCTGAACACAGCCTCAGCTGGGAGAGCTCTCAATCATTTCTTCATACATTGCACCCATACTTTTCGTCACAAATCAACTACTTCCCATTGTAAGCATTGTAGGTAATGACTCACAAATATCTAGCATCACAAAGTGATGTTACAACTGGTATGAACCCTACACTATGTCAGTGTCTCTTTTGGCCATTTGTCTCTGACATGGGAAGCCCACCTATGCTTGAGCAACTCGTAAGCTTTCCGCTAAAATACTGCATTTGCCCGTAGATTTCATTTTGCCAAGCCAATGAAGGAAACTGATACAGGGTGCTTCTCAGGTCAAGGACGTTCCTCATTCATATTGACTAAGAAGATCACAATTACTGGCATACTTCTCCTTCGCCCGATACTTCTCCCCGATTGCGAACCCCGGTGAAGGTCCCATTAGATAAATTCTAGCCACAAGAATATCTTTGTTTATTCCTAAACGGGACAGCCCAGTCATTCGACAGCTGTTCTAAAATTTCACCTGCGATGACGTTCATCGAACATTGAGCAAGCACAGAACGAAAACAAAATAATATGAATGAAAATTGTTGAGCATCGAGCCTAACATTTCTGAACAGAACAGCGAACACTCACCACTGTGTCGACGGCCTATCACAGAGCATTGAACCTAATCCTGCTTAATGTACTGCATAAATCTCATATGGAACGGCGCAAGCATTAGCAAGATTATGGCAAGGAAAGGTGCTAATGAGATGATGAAAACCTGAAAAAAAGTCTTGAGCGTTCTTGTGATTACTTGGAAGCGGATGAACTTGGGATCAACTCTAAGTGAAGAACCATACCAACATACACCTCAGGCTTCACAACCTTCAACCCCTTTTTGACTTATTTCCCGTTTCCTCCACAAAAATAATTCAATTTCACTCTTTTATCCTATGGCCCATGAATGAATGTTAAAAGAAGGCCATAGAAGGCCTGAGAAGGTTGAGAAAGGGTTGAGCTCAATTTCTATATCCATATTGCTGGGTTTCACTAAGGCGCACACTGGGTACTAAAAAGTTCTACTCGAATAATGAAGATAAACGTGAAAGCAGTAAACCCCATACCGTATCATGAAGCCTGTCTATGACAAGTGGCTCAGCCGGGCCAGAGGGTACCGTGACTGGTTGAACATTGTTGTTCCTCTTCTCCGGTGGAGAAATGCCCAAGGTTTGAGCACTATCCAACTCAAGCTGAGGCTTTCCTATACACACCGGAGATACGGCAATCGCCAGCTCAGATTCCAAGTCCCGCACACGAGCTGGAATTCTGCCGTTATTAAAAGCCGCAAACGACTAAACAAACCCATTGTGAAAGAAAGGGTTCGTGTCATGCAAACATTTCCAAGCACGAAACGCCCAGACCTCAGAAGGGTTTAAAGAAGAACAAAAACGCACAAGAGTTCAAATGAAAGAGAAAGTTGCATAAATCAAGGCCAGCCGTTTCAAACCCTTGCAAAACTGTTTTTCAAACATTAAAACATCACTACCTTGAAGTTGGAGGTTGTCCTTGAGGTAAGTCTCCATTTCAGCGCGAATGAGCGTTTCGCGAGCATTCAAGTCTTTTATGTACTCGCATCTTTTGCAGCTTATGAGTTCTGAAAAATTATTTTGTTATCACTGAACTACTTTTCAAGCTTTTGCTTCAACTGACCATTAGAAGAAAGATCAGCTTTCGGCAGTTTGATTACAGGTGCGTCAGGTACAGCGTCGACTGCAATGTTTTTCTCTCGAAGTACGTCATACAGCATAGTTAACCAGCGATCATTCTCGTTGACGGTCGGATTATTGTTCAGAGCGCTTACAAGAAGTCGAACCAAGTATGACACAGAGCGCTCGTGTTGAGCTAAAATACAGCAACAATAGATAGCCGCTCAAAAGAGCCGCAACTTTGTCTTTCAAAGCATTAAAGGTTCACCGACCTTTTGACTCCATTTCACCAAGGCGAGTTTCGGCGGTGCTTGCCTTTTCTTCAGCCGCTGCGAGCCGTCTTTCTGTCTAAGACAATGGAACTCAATTTCGAAAAGAAAAACTTGAACGAGCGCTACAAGATACCCCTCCGTGGCAGACCGAGAAAATAAACAACTACCAGAAAATCATGGGACGTTCCCACTTAGGCAAAGAACACACCATCACTCCTACCTCGACGAGAGCAATCTGGGAATTATTGCAATCATTCACTTTCGCTTCATATGCATTCACTGTCTCACTCAATTTCCCTTCCAGCGTTTGTATCTTAAATATTAATTTATATCACTGAAATATTGCTGAGCAGCTGAGAGAAATAAAAACTAACATCACAAATGCGATCTATTAGAAGAAAAAAAAACATAAAACACACTCTAGAACGCAATCGATTACATTCCTCCTCTGTGGAAACCAGGCTTCGATCAATGTCAGCTAACCTGAGCGCTGACTCGGCCCGTTCTTCCTGAGCTCGTCTACAAAAATAGCAGTTTAAACTGTTAAAACAAGGGGTGAAACTAACTTATTACAAAACGTGCTAACATTAGCCCCACTTGCCTCAATTGTTCTTTGGACGTAACTTCAAACTTTGCTTTGTCGTCAATCAATGCAAGAATATCCTCTCTCAATTTATCAGGTGTAGCGTTCTTAGAGAACGTAGCTAACTGCGCTTCCAGAGTCTCAATTCTGCAAAGAAATTGTATATTTAATGGAAGCACTTCATTATTCATCTAGAGTGCGCACTAATAGGCATTATCTCAAAAAGAAACACAATAGTACAAAAGCTAACCTCGACAACAGCCTATCTTCATTAACAAGAGCTTTCCATGCTGCTTCGGAAGCATGTTCAGTGGCTTCTAACATCTTTTCTAGAGCTTCTAACTTTTGTTGACGAGCTTCCTCTCTGAAATTGGAGATTCATGAGTTTCTGAACACTTGAGCAGGTGGTTCGAAAGTTAGTCAAGGGCAGAAACAAGGGGCGATGCAGTATGCCTAGCCCACAAGGAAAACAGACTCACCTATAAAGTGCCTCTGACAAATACTGCTGCATTTGGAACAACTGATGATTATTAACAAGGGACGGCTCGCAATTCGGCATCGTTCTAAAAATCGACAATGTTGTAAATAGAAGCAATCAAAAATAAAATAGAAGCCACGAATAAATCCTGAAAAGTAAAACCCTTGAAATTAGCCGCCCACCCATTCAATTCGCCGCCGCTCAAGGTTCCTCCTGTTTCGATCATCTGCCCAGAGGCATCAAACAATTGAACCATAGCATATATGCAGCCGTGCGCCACTGAAACAACAGTCATAACGGATAGAGGCCTACGTATACAACCCATATCCGGAATCTGGGATAATTGATGAACGAAAAAAGAATCGGCACCGTTGAGCGAGATTATTGGAAAATACGAAAAAAAAATCAAAGTCCTACCAAAAGTGGAACCAGATAGTAGCACTAAACGAGATCGACATACTCAAAAATATACCTTTGTTGGTATTTTCGACGATTTCCACGCCAAACTGAATGATGTCACCAGTGAAAATCTGCCTCGCTTCGGACTCTTCACCTGTCACCGCTAATCTTTCATTATTTACAAATGTGCCATTGCTGCTTTTTGTATCTCGAAGAAAAAAACCTCCATTACGATACGATAACACAGCATGATTCCGTGATAGTACCTGAATATTTTGACAATTAAAAAACCATTCCAAACTGATAATCCGTCACTCTGGTGTAACGGGAAATACCTTGCAATCAAATATAGCATTATCTTTCGCAGCCTTTAGTCTAGCCACTGCTCTGCCGATTTTCAAAGGATCCTCATCAGGACCAACGTGCACCCGACGTTCTTCAAAGGGATGGGACTTGGCAATAGGAGAAAGCACCACATAAGGCCCGTGCATTACCTGCTTTCTAAAACTATTAATACCCAAATGGGAACATATCAATGACGAACATGAGAATAAAGCGATGAACGAATGGGAACCACCTTTTAGTCATCACGGCAACATTTAACGACAATTTGCTGGAAAGCATAAGGAGCTTAATCTATGAGCATGAAAGAACTAGTCGCGGACACAAATCTTAGCAATTGGAGATTATCAAATCCACTATGAAGCAGCTAGAATGCCACAGATTCAAGCAACGAAAAAACCATAAAGGAGTTCATGTAGTTCACCTACAGATGTCATGGCCAAACGTAGGGTGTCAGTCGTTTCGTGTTAGGAAAAACAGCGATCAATTTTGCATCGTCCAAGTCATATCACGAACACTTTTTTAAACCTGGTGCAATCGATTCAGTAGCTTAAAGAAGTTAGAAGAAGGAGATGAAAAATCTTTCCAGCAGATTTTCTGAAAGAAAGAGTACCCTCAGCCGCGACAAGAGTGGCCAGAATGACTTTATGCAAAGCTGTTTCGTAGTAAGACTTCTGAAAAATCTCATTCTTTTGATAAGCCAAGGGACACACAGTTAGCTCTGCGCGACATTGAAGAGGAGCGCATTGTAAAAACTTGCCCTCACTTTGGAAAAGTCACACCGGAACAATGCTTTGAAGCTCCGCCCAACTTGTGCACTATCGACGTTTAGGCAAATATTAGGCGCTAGGTATAACGCCACTGCACATATTTATATGATTTATATGCTAATAACATTGATGTCGCCGTTAAACTCAGGTGACACCTAGCGCTTTCTCGAGGTTTCTGAGAAAAGGCGCTTCAAAGCGCTTGAACTTATTTAAATAAATATAGTAAGCAAAAAAACAAAATGAAACGACGTTGTTTGTTTAATGTACTAATTCACATAGCTATCAACGATTTTCATTAAATCATTTACGAACACTTTTCGACAGATGTTACATGTCGTATACGTAGTACGAGGCTTGTGTATTACCTCCAATTTCTTCGATAAGACGAGAAAAGTGTGAATACATGGGGTAATGTAAATAATTGATGTGCGTGGCGCACAATAACAACAGATAAGCCGGGCAATCGAAGCGCCAACCTCGAATGACAGAGCGTACAGTCACAAGGACATTCGGGACGGTCGCTCTAATGGTTACCAATTATTTTTGGCAAACGTACCCCGGTGCACTGGTAGGGGGCCGAAGGAATGGACTCGAAAAATGACTACTTCAGACACTGTGTACTAGTTGCTAAATGAAGTCGTTCCATCAAGGCCTTGGCGATTTTACGTTCAAACAGTGTTCCCACTCAATATTAGTAGGTTTTACTCTAGAATGACCAAAAAACATTAGCTTATGTTGAGCAGTTAGATAAGGAAAGCTAAAAATGACGCATCTTACTAAATCGACTAACATTTCAACGGATAAGAAGAAATAAATGTCCCAGCAGGTGAACAACAGAAATGATAACAAATGGAAACAGTGCCGAAACTGATAAGCGACCAGACTACGACTTCTGACAAGAAAAAAAGTACTGAAAAGATATCATTTAGTAAAGTTAGAAGGCCGAGAAATCAAAAAAATCTGTCAGAAACGACCGATTTTCAACTTTTTTTTTCGATAAAAAGCTGCAGAACTTACCCGACACTGCTATCGTCAATAATAAAGGTAAGAAATCTCCATGGCAGTGATATTGCTTTACCTCAAATTGTATTATTCGCTTGGACTGAGACAATGGATGACGGGAAACCTCAGGTAACTACGGTTACATAGGCAAGAATGCAGTCAGGGTAAAATATCTACAACAATTAAGGCTACCCAAAGGACGAAGACAAGGTTTTGGCATTTTTTGGATGCACACCCGCATTCGACTTCCATTCGGCATTGTATTGGCGGTTTGAAGAGTATGTGGCTTATACAAGGACTAGTGGCCAGCCAATGTACAAGTATGAGCTTTTACCCTCCCGGATGAGTCTGGTACCAACTCCGACATCGGAAAGATGTCGAAGGTTTAGCTAGCCTGGGCGAGTAATGTTTTTCACTTTACGTGGTAATCTATTCAAGGAAGTGTATACTCCACTACAGCAGTCATCGAAGAGAAAAAAAAACGAACAAAGCGATAGATAGATAAAGAGCGGTTGTTGGCAGAAAAAAAAACTACTTCCAGTGCCGTTCGGTAGGAAAAGTGTAAAGGAAGCTACCGAAAGAGTGCAAGTTCGTAACACAAGACACCTCTGGACTCTAAATTAAGCTGTAGTCTAATGATACTGGGGAAAGGAGCTGATTCGATTCTTCAGGAAGCCTTTTAGAACACGTTTAACGACAAGCACCGGAAAGATTAGCCGTGCAATGAACACTGAAATGATTTAAAGGTCCCAAAAGTACCGTAGCCGTTCACTTTCAGTCATGCGCGATTACTCGTCCAAAGCGGACGAGTGCTAGAAGTGGGTTGTCCGCCCTTCGGCTTTTCTTCGCCGTCAATTTTTATCACCTAGTCGGTGCGACGTTGCTTATTTGATTTCACACCACAGATGGAGGACGCAGAAGTGAGTGTTCTTATCTGATGGCTCCTCTTCGGTTTTCATTTTTGTAAAGCAATATATTGGTTTTTTAGGAGTCAACAGTAGGTGGAACGCTTCCCCAAGCGGTATCAGGCTGTAGATTACATAGTGATGAAGCTGTGGAAAAGCAACTAATGTCTCAAATCGATACTCATTCAGAATGTGGTTCTGAGACTGATTCAAAAGGCAAAGATGCTTTTAAGTACGTAACTACTTTTATTTTCTAACATAGTTTTAGAATATTTTCCAGTCTTTTAGTTCATCATTTCAGTAAGAATTCTAAGAAAGTGCTAGTGATGATAACCATCACATTCCTTTTCTTCTTTGTCGAATTGGTCGTCGGTTTTATGAATCGTTCAATTGCTTTGCTTGCTGATTCATATCATATGCTTTCTGATGTCATGGCTCTGGTCATCGCATTCGTATGCCTAAGGGTCAGTTTCCTTCCCATATATTGGATTGTTCGGTGTCTTGTTAATTGGAGACCACGTGAACGAAATTATCGATCGTTCCGATCTTTTGAACGATGAATCAAGTTCAAAAAAGGTACAAAGTATCGAATTCATGGGTAAAGGAAAACGGGTATACCAGTAGTCCTGCTGAAAAGGGTAGGTAGGTTTACAAGTCCCATCTGCTGTCTCACTCCTCAACCTTTCACAGCGCCCAGTAGAACTTTCTGTATTGTCTATTTCAAATTATGCAAAAGCAAATGAGCCGGGTTCTGCCGATAGACGGGGCTTCCAGGATTCCACCTGATGCTGTGAAAACAGTTCCAATGCCATGAGCTTTCGGCGCTGCCCTTCCCAATCGTGCGATTTTTCGCTTTTGTAGTCGACCCAGGAAACAGTCTCAAGCAAGATAACTGAACATCAACGCCAGTCTGTTCGCACTACCGTGACCAAGGCCACGCCAACTACCGTTCTGTCACTTCCGAACCAGAATAAGCGGTATAGCAGAAATGAGTAAGGAGCTAGTTACAATGACGACTTTCACCTTTTTTTCCCCATATGACTACTTTGTCATTAGGGCAGGAAGAACAAAACGTTTTGTCGATAAAAAACAGAACTTCGGCATTCTGGGCATTCAGCTTGGCATTCGAACCTCATATTTTCCTCCAAAAATCCGGCCTATCTAAAATAGCTGTATATGGCGAGTTGCATGATGTGTTCGTGTAGGCATCTGTCACCGCAGATTGCTCTGATGCTCACGATTTCGAGCGCCGATTTTATTTGCATTATGGCGGTGTGTTTACGAACGTGAGACATAGCGCGCGATCGTTCATATTACCTTTCACAGCATTCTGACGATATTCTCTGAGCGGTGGGAAAGTACAGAAACCAACACTTGATGTGGTTCGCATAGCACTAGTGCTCAAGAAACCATTTTGTGGACTGATTTTCGAGTTCATTTAGCACCTTGGCAAGGAGAAGTTCATATGTCTTTTACCTCACTTACAAATGTTTCCAATAACATTTCACCACATAATCCAAGTAGTGCCTGCAATTATACCGCCTGAGCATAGCACCTAGGTGTGATTTGAATTCGATTCAAACCCTTTGCTTTGGAATTGAAATTGCGTCGCTGTGATAAGAGCTTTTTCATTGAAAATAAGGACTCAGACATAGCAATTTCGTTCTTTGTTTCGGAGAGTAGCCAAACAAGGTTTGGCTGAATCATCACTTTTGTCGATTCAGATATCAAGGCGAAAATCGAAACGGAATGGTTTCGGATGGGTTCGTGCCGAAGTTCTGGGAGCTTTAGTAAATGGCGTATTTCTATTGGCTATGTGTTTTGCTATATCGCTAGAGTCTATTGGACGACTGATCCACTCGCGACGAATATCCCATCCGCTCCAGGTATAATTTTATTGAATTATATTCCTTAGCGAATGTGAGGATGCCCAAGGTCAAGATCGGAAGGACTTTTATAAACAGTTGGGCAGATCGAACCATGCTCGACTTACTCTTAATCTCGGCATAGCTAGACTTAACTTTTGTGCTGTTTAACAGCACAAAAGTTAGACAGTTCGTTTCTTTGCCATGTGCCTGGCGAGTCTTTAGTCACCTGGATCTACCTGACTACCTCTGTGAATGAATTCTGAATTCGCGTTATGCCTATTTGAGGGTTCGAAACATATGCGTTTGCACTGAATGCGTGCACTGCAGCAATTTTAAATTGAAGTCAGAAAGGGGCTGATAAGGGAGTGACCATGTATAAGTTCTCTGACGGGTCATAAACCGTTTGATTCCCTTTTGTTTATTTAACTTTGCAATGGAAATTAGGACTCTCCTGAAAGTATTATATGAGAAACATCGAAGGGGATCGTAACAGACGCTCAGTGCTGCCACTTATTCCAGTGAAATCCAAATAAAAGGCATCCCTGCCGAGAAAATTTCGATCCGGGGGAACACGTATCGTGGTCGTCTCCAGAGCCACACTATACTACCCTTGATGCCTAGCAAATTGACCGAAGAATTAATCAGTTGGAGTTGAGGTTGTTTTAAGATGAATCAATGTGGACTTGCTGTTCTTCACGGGATAGATTCTGACCGTTCTTCTATTTCAAAAAAGTTTCTAACCTTGCACTTTTCTTTGTTATACTGATCAGCTGTTTTCCTCTGTGTATCACTCCATAAATCTTCAATATTCAGGTACTAGTAGTGGGTTGTATCGGCCTCTTCATCAATATGATTGGCATTGGAATGTTTCACGGAGGTCATGGGCACTCTCACGGTGGTGCAGGACATGGACATAGTCATGGTGAAGTATGTGATTCGAACGATACTCTTGGCGGAGGTTCCTAAACTGAAAATTGGCCTAGTTTCAACTTCAGAAACCATCGAAGAGCAAAGAAGAAACCGCTCCAATTGTGAAAAAGATCGAAGAAGAAGTGAAAGATGCAGACGACGATGAGTTTGACTCAGATTCTGATCCAGCCTTCGTAAACAGGCCCGGACGTTCTCGCAGCCGTATTGGTCAGGATTGCTCGCACAATGTTGGTTATAACGATTTACCCTTGTTTTTTTTTTATCGAAAACCTTTGAAACAGCCAATTAACTGTTTTCCATTGGATTTGTAGGAGCGCGTAAATATTCATGGGGATATTTATACATGGGCGTCAGTCACCTAAACAATGTTTTCGGGGCCTCCTCACTTATGTCTTCTTAAACAAGCCATTTGTCCATATGGGATCGCGGATTGATCTGATCTCTAGAAATACTCCCAACTATTTGAATACGATTGTTTAATTAATCTGCTTGACCTATCCATTGCACAATCGAGGCTACCTTTGATATGTCGATGCGCATCTTGTTAGGATACGGAGGTCCGCCGGTCTTTTTCCTCTCACCGTTTTTTAAATGTTCCAGTGGCATTCTGCAAACCGACTCGTCGCATTTTACCAATAAGTACCGGCGAAGTGTAAAAAAACTACCCGAAAGAAAGGGGGCATGGGATCGTGATAGCGCTCTGCATAGGCGTTATTCCCTGAAACACGTCTGCATCAGTTCTAGGTCCTCTTTCAGACAGGGGTAAGGCTTTGCGCGTAACAGTGCTCTCATCGATTAATTTTTCACTTCCATAAAAACGTTTAAAACCTGTTTTAGTTCCTTTCTACAATTCTCCTACTGCATGGTTTGTCACATTTACAAGTTTTCTTCGTTACGAACGTATTTTTTCTTTTTAGCTTTCCCTGTTTGTTGGAAGCGGATCCAAACAAGTGAGCCTGCGCATGTTATAAAAGTACATTTTAACCGTAGGGTTCTGTGCTGTGCATGTTTTTAAGTTCACCTCTTCATCTCTTCTTTGGTTTTTATCTGCCTTCTCGTGAATTCCATTCATGTTGGAATTCATGGATTCGGAAGGCCATGCTTCTAAAACGCCACAGCACGATTTTGAGTTTTTGCACCACTACAACTCGTTATTCACTAACCGCTTGAGGAAGATGTGTGTATTGTTTTGTGTGGGTGAGAGGGAATATTCTATTGTGGTTTCCACTACATACCTCATTGTATCGGCTTGAAGTAGAAAGTGAGCGCTATTCTATGAACTGTTCCTACGGAATTTAGTAAGGCTCGAAGCAAATGTTTTTGAGAGCAAACTCTATTTGCAGAGATATGATTTGCTGTAGCATCTATCGCACCATAATACCACGCTTGATTGTTTATTTTTTAAATTTATTTGGTTGGAATTAACGCTGATAGCTCACGCATGCCATTCCACTTTTATTTTGCTTTACTTTACTGCTTGAAGGCTTGCTTAGTTGCTTAAAACTTCAATCTCTCTATAATCAGTACGATTTCAGCATCTTGCGTTGAAATTGGTTAATCTCGACGAAAATGCGGAGATCGAGGAGTTCACAGATAGTGAAGCAGCGAGGCGTAAGCAAAAGCAAGCCAGTAAGTTTCACATTCCTCGTTCTCAAGCATTAAGAAAACATCTGTTTTCTAGATGCTCAGAATCTGAATATGAGAGGTGTGTTCCTTCACATCCTGTCTGATGCTATTGGATCAGTTTTCGTCATTATTACTGCCTCTCTTGCATTGTTTTTCCCAAATTCTCTGGGAGCTCTCAATGACTATTTGGACCCTGCTCTCAGGTATGCCCATACAAGCTCAGTGATTAAAAAATTCCTTATTTTTTTTAAACATTTGACCACATCGCTTCAAATGAGACGATGCTTGTCTAAAACCTAGTTACGGTCTTTTCTTTTGTGGCTGAATAGCAGTGGTCATTATCTTATTGAACGCCCTGCTGACCACGCGAATATCTACCGTTTAGTCTGACTCTGGTCACGTTGATATGCTTTTCTGCTTATTCCCTTGTAAGGGAAACCGCGAGCATTATACTCCGAAGAACACCTGCCTTTTTGGATTTGGATGACATGAAGGCCGATATAATGAAGGTTTTAAAATACACGCTTTACTGCGCTCCATTTAATTGTTAAGTACACTTTATATCATAGATTAGTTCTTTTTTCAGATCAGAGGGGTCGCGGGTGTTCAAAGTTTGTGTGCTTGGACCCTCGTTGGAAATCGACATTTGGCAACAGCCGATGTTAGTTCACTTCTTTGGATTCGATTTCGATTTGACAAAGGATCGTGATATTTTTGTAACTGCCGCTTTTCATAGTTTTTTGAAGATCATGGGCACTTGCATGGGGGACTGAAACTGAGTTCATAATCGTAGTAGACATTTAAATTGTAGCTCTTATTTGTTTCTCACTATAACTTTTAAACAACGATTCACCCATCTCACCCCTCTCACAGGAAAAGCCGCATTTGTTATTTGATTCTATTTTATTTTGGCTTGTCTGATCAGAATTCAGAGGGGTACTTTGATTGAAAGCATATAACTAAGTTTGATGCCGCACCTTCTTGGATTCAGGGAAAAACTTGTCTGCAGTGACAAATGGGATGAAATAGACATAATATCTTAGAAATTATGATTTAGGACTGACATCTTTACCCTAATTTCTCCTTCTACTGCCTTTCCTGGCCAAACGCTCAATGATTCAAAATCTCAAAACTGCTAGAGTTACCCTGCCAAATTACATAGTACTCAATACGTAGCCGGCCGTTCTAACAAGAGGGCTGGAGGATTCGAGGCAGAATAAGCCTTTCTCTCCTTGTGAACCTGCCGCATCGCGACCTTCTCTCGAAATTTCAGCGTTTTAGCCGCACTAAATTTCTGCTCAAGGGTCAGAGAAGTAGCAAGTTTGTTGGATCTGGTTCAAATTGATTTACGCTGATAAAACTGAGCTTTTTCTTAGATCGAATTCTGTACACCAGCTTCCTTCGACACCGCCGCCCCCAAGATTCGTAAAGTATTTCACAAACATGGAATTCATTCCTTAACTATACAACCAATATTTTCTTCGGTAAGTTTTTCTCTTTACAATTGTGTCACAAAATTGCTGAGCAATCATGGCGATTTAGAATACATGTTTTAATGGTAGTAAGTTACCGGTTCAAACCCTCGACGTTATAAAGGAAGATGTTAATAGCATGGATACGGTCAGTATTTTTTAATTGTTTACATTTTTACTCCCTTTACTTTGTACTTTTTATTTCAGCCTCTTCTTGATGAAATTCAGCAATGATCGTCTTTGATTTTCACTTTTTTGCGGTTTTTGTTGCCTGTTTTCGACGTTAGTAGTATTACTGGAAGCCAAATAATATGTGATTACTGTGCCTCGTAGGGCTTAGCTTTAAATTACTCGTGTAATCATTCCTCGTCCATAAATTATTACTTAGGAAAGCGATGAAGTTCCAGAATTAGCTGTGTGATAGTTTTGCACACATTGAACGCTTTTTAATAATGTATCGATAAGCTCGATCCTTGTAGATATTCAAAAAAATTCAGAATAAATTCGAATCACCATTCATGAATTTGGGACGCACCTCGCTTTAACAACATAGTTATTGTTTTCAGAGCAATATAGTTTATTCAACACGTTTTCAATGTTTGGATGTTGATTATTGTGGATTTTTTCAGTTTGTACAAATTTAATCGATAGAAGTTAAGTGCTGGAGAAATTGAAAATATGATGACCCTGAGATAAAATTATTATATTATATGTTCTTTGTCAAACACTCCAGTTTATGACAATACAAACTGTGTTGATTGGTTCACAGAATCGTATTTCTTTCTTGCAAACCAAATGCTTTGCCCATATATATATCTTTGAACAAGAGTCAGGTTCTTTTGGGACCAATCTGTGGGCTGAATATCTCCCGATTCTGGTAAAAAAGGTCAGCTTGCCACTCGATAGATCTAGTTTCATATTAGTATAATAGCTAGAAGTGAATGGATGAAGATGAATCCTATTCTGACACCGTCGACGTTACTATCGAAATCGATGACGAAGTTGCTCAGGTGAGTTGATAGAGCCAAAGTGAATGTGTCCTAACTTCGAAATTTCAAGGGTATTAATGCCTTGGAGGTCAAATCAAGAAAACAAGGGCCATGGATACGACCCCCATTACGGCTGGAAGACGTTCGTATTAGATGTGGAAACTCCCTGAGGCAAGTTTTTTCGTAGAGCGGATAAAAGCTAGGTAAGGGGTAGCACAACGCGGAAGAGCGTCGCCATTCGACAACTAGAGTGGGAAGATCGAACCTGTCGTAATGGATCAACCATGACCATCTTGCATAATGGCTTGTTCGGTTATTAAGTCGCTTAGAAACATTAAAATAGCGTTCTGAACACATAATATGACCTGAAAAATATCGTGAAAGTTCCTCGTTGAACAACTTTCATTGACGTACCTCACGTTTCCGATCGAAGGTCAAGCTTACACCATTTTTCAATAGATTTTGCGGAGGCTAACCGTACCCCTCCATGCTATTCTACAAGAAGAAAGCTTCCCTTACTGTTTATTGTGACGAATTTCAGTATTGCTCAACTCAGCAATGAAGCTGTTGCTCTTCTAATTTCTCATCTAAGTCTACCATCCTATGGATCGCTGAAAAACTGGGATTCCATCGGTATCTATCTTGGAATTTCTGACGTTGAAATAATGGTGAGACAGTTTGAAGGCCTTTTTCGATCATTCAGAACTACGATAACACTAATAGTGACACTACAAGACAAGAGTTCACATTGAACATGGGTAAAACACTCGGGCGCTAAAGCCTGGACACTTGATCGTCAGGCCATCTAGGTGGCTCCTTGTGTTTAGAGCACCCTCCAGTGGCAGAGACGAACCCTGGAACGCTGGGCTCACACCCTAAGGGGGCTTTTGATTGTTGACAGTCTCTCGAACTTATATGCTTAGAACAGCTAGATTGCATGGTAGATAAATAAATAAACATATCAGTTCGTGGCCGACATATGATTTTTAGTCTTTTCGTCAAGATTCTCGACCCATGGAAGCTGTACTGAAGAAATGTCAACATATGCAAGTCAAGGATTTGATCAAAGCGCTACAGCGCTGTAAACGAATAGATATGCTATATTCTCTGAGAAGGCTAGAACAAAGAGGAAATTTAGAAAAGCCTTTAGGACGTAAGTCATAGCTATTTATTTCCTTTACATATTGATCCGTCGCCTTTTTTGCAGATTTTCCTGGAATTAATTCTGTCTCCACGTCATTGGCTTCGCCGTTTGCGTTATCAAAGACTGCAGACTCTGATCCCGTAAAGAGTCAGTTCTTTTTCTTTACTGTAGGGAAGTTCCACCTTCAATGTGGAAGAGTGGCAGGGGATGTGCTGAAAACTCTACTCTATCCTTAGCGCAGTGATTGTTAGCTAGTGATCTGGCCGAGCGTCTTGTTTCAGCCAATAGTTCTCGTTAGTTCGTTCAGGTCGTTCCGTTTGGTAACATACTTAAGGACTGCTACCCGTCACTCAGGTGTGGTATGGGCGATTAACGGACCATTTTTGCTAAATTAAGCAGCAGTGGCAGTCACAGCCCAAAGCTTGTTACCGAAATAGGAATAGATTTTGTTTTTTTCAGCCATATTGCTCGTTCATTATGAGGGAGATGATCGTGAGACGAAAGATTTTCGATGGCTACGGAAAAATCTGATGTGAGATCGTTTTTACTTCTGTGCAAATCTCGAAAAATGGTTAACTTCTCATTCGAGCAAGCCAGGGCTATATCGTAATAACGCTACCTGGTTGAGACAAGGCTCTCAGTTGGGAACGCTCTCAAGTGATAAGGTGGGGGGGGGGGTCAAGCGGGATCTTAAGCTGCTACTTCTTAAAAAATTATGACGATGATTTTTATCAGGTGACATTCCAACAGATAATTAAGGTTTTCTTAGTGAGTGAGTCTGTCAGGTTAGCATCACCCGAGAATATTTTTTTTGTAAACCGAAGGAAAATTGCCCTCATCTTGACGAATCGGTGAGGCTTTTAAGGGTCTTTTCTAGTGAACATCGAGATAGGCAAACATATATTACTATACAATACTATTACCCATAGCTTCGTTTAGACAACATGCTTCACAGCGTGGATATCGAATAAGCGACATAGCCGATCTGGACATTGACGTCAATTTGACTTCTACCGTGGAGGAGGCTTTTGCTAAGGTATTGTTGGCAACTGCACGGTTTTGAAATCTGCTGCCATGCTTCGCTGGAAAGGTGAAATGCTATTTTAGGCTCATCAAATTGTCGTCAGCTTTACTCCATCTCATATTGAAGCTGTAAAAACAAGAAGTAGCGCCTGTAGGAGTGTTTTGTACATGCATGATTTGATGAGTCAAGAATTCTTCACACTGAACAGCACAAACAGGAGATTCCGGCCGGTTATTTTCAATGTGAGTCTGTGATTCAGCTAGTGACAGAGTTGCCTCTCGGTGTTACCCACAAACAATAATTTTGGCTTTGAAGGACACGCAACCGAGTGATCTTCCCGTTGGCTGGCCACGTTCGACACTCGTCTACCATTTTCCCACCAATATGGCAGCACTTTGTACGAAAATTTTCAAAAGCAATGATCAAGACAATAGTTCCAGGATGATTACAAGCTAGAATTCTACTGAATTTTGTCTGTACGTAGCCATGCAACGGTAGTTTCAACGGTAGTTTAAGTTCACGGGTATAAATATTATTGTGGATTCAAAGCTCAACACCGTCACATCTTTAGCTTGACTGATACGTGTCTCGGTCATTAAAAGGATTAACATCCTCTCGTTAAGACCTGAGGTTGACTCTCATATGCTCCCTAGGTATAAATAAAAGATTCCAAAGCTGAACTGAAGCTTTTGAATTTATCTGCTCAAGTATTGAAATTTTAAATTTGGGTGTCGTCCCCTACGGGACTGTTTGACTAACAGGCCTCACTACGACTCGATTTTACTTTTTCCGGAGTACACATATAAAAGAGGCCAATGAACTTGTAGTCTAAAGTCTGAGGATGGAATTTCAAACTTTTAGACATACAGCAGAGGATCAGGGTCCATGATGGTTTCCCTTATCCATTGAAACGGTGCGCAGCGAAAGCTGTCCAGCTGCCTGCGTAGCTTCTTACTTCCTCAGGCTCGCCAAGTCCCACGTAGCTATTTCACCATGCGGTGTCACTGTTCAAGGATACTTACAGCAAAAAAGGATCTGTTACTGATTGAGCCAAATAACGCATCCCTTAGGTCCAACATCCCGAATGGGCAGCTATGTTATGAAAGGTCTGAATAGTTACGGAGACTAAAACCAACACTCACAGGGTTTATGGTTTTTCGTTGCACTGGTTACACTAGTTACATCCCATCTTTAAAAGAGCTTGGAAGAGTCTAAAGGGAAGACTGAGAGGCTTTTCACTTATTGTTTCCTGCAGTTTTCGTTATACTTTTGATTTCGTTGTTTGTTGTGAGTACTCCTTTCGATGAGCGCATTATGTTGTTATGTTTATTATAAGCGTAAGCTGGATAACATAAAATGTACAACAACATGCTAGAAATATTTGTCAACACATATCAGAATAGCTCGAAGTGTTGAAAAATAAACAAGCAAAGGTGCGCCAAAAGACTTTAATTAACAGACCACCCAGATATCACAGCTCCTAGACTAGTCCCTATCACTTATTCAAAACATAAAGACCGATTATATCAAAAGCAAAGGAACAGGAAAGTCCCCACAAACCCGTAGAAAACATATGCAGTGTACGGTGCAAGCCACACCCAAAGCAAAGACGCTGGTTGAAACAGTATGCCAGACCCCCTTCAAATGTCGGCTGCTTTTTGTTATGGGGACCTCATTCCCCTACAAGCGTTCAAGTATTTTGACTGACACGCCGAACTTATCACCTGCTTGAAAGCCCTTTGGACTTACTGCTATGTTCCAAAAACAAGCGTTAATGCTTCGCCTTCCCAACTTCCGTCGACCTCCCAGGTAGTTGGGGTTTATTTCATGCAATCTCGTAAAGCAACCTCCCAGCTCTTTAACCAGACTCCTTCGCAAAATTTTCAAACAAAAAGATATGTTTGCTACTCGTTCCCCAGAGTGGAGGTTTACTGCACTACGTCACCTCGCGGCAGGGAAAAACGGTCTGCCCGAGGTACCGATGACTCACAGCGAGAAGATGCAGACAGATGCATTCTCAAGAGCTCTTGAGCTGTACTCCAAAGATAGACTGAAGGCGATATAAGGAGTAGAGAAAGCACAGAGCCAGCACTCTTGGAGTGGAACGTAAGGAATCTGATCGGGTCAGTACACTGGCTTATACTTTTTCAATTCAACCAATATGTGATGAATATTGACCATATCGTTACGTGCTGGATTGTCACGGAAAATTTCATGCGATACCAATTTGGAGAATCGCTGCACGTACTGAACCAGTTGTGTGAAAACTGCCTAAAACTTGCAGTTCACTAATTACTCAAAGGAACGCCTCCGAACTGAAGAAGCTTACCTGGAGAATGTTAGTTCCATTCTTGAAATTTGTGAAGGACTTCACTACTTCACCATTTATTGCATCTATTGAACGCCTCCAATTCGCAGAAAAGGTTTGCACCACTGCTGTGAGCTTGTCTGTAAACAAGCAACACTATAAACAGTTCATCAGAATGGATTAGCATAGATACTTACCGTTGTACCGGACCAGAAGGTGAGTATGCCCTTGTTGGACTAGAGGTTCACATTCACTAACAAACGACAACAAACTTGAAAAATGTGGTTGTAATGTGGCCTGAATAATAGCATATCCAAATGAACAAGATGATCAACAAATTCAGTTAAGAGAGACCTCAACAAATTCGCCAATTGCTTTTTGTTCTAATTCATGAATTATGGAATGGATTCGACTGTCTTGGACCACTCGCTCCTGTAATTTACGAGGACAGCTCTTACGATACAATGTAATATCTCAAGGAATCGAATTCCCTTATTGCAAAAAACTCACATCAATGATGCCTAGAGTCAGATCGTAATTGTTGATGAGAAAAACCAGACGATCTCTAGGGTTAGGTAGACAAGCCGACATTCGGAGAAGAAGTTGTTCGACAGCGTCCTCACACGATTCAAGGATTGCCTCCATCTTCGGTCCCAGCTGTATCGAGATTTATAAAATTTTACATGAGCAGGATAAAGAGGAGTCAAGAACCTCTCGTCCACTCGACTCAGTAACAACGAGGAAAGCACACGTTAGCTCAGCGTATCGCCTGACAATCTGGAAGAAGTTGAGATTAGATCAAATTTTGCACCTTACCAGCGAATTTTTAGAAGAAGTACTCATCACTTACATAGTGCGGTCTCGTGTCTATCGGAGTTTGCATTCGTTTGACGTCCAGAGCCTTGACACTATCATTATGCATTTGCATGACTTGTGCTAGTCTAGTCCATAGTTGATTCGATATAGCTTCCCAGTATCTGGAAAAGTGGGTCCGTAGAAAATTTCGATAAAAATCTTCGTTTAAAAAAGAAAGAAAAGTTGATCATGTGTAAGAGACTAGCTAATTCAAGCATGAAAAAAAAACCGCGGGAACTAGATCTACCAGTCTCAACTCTAAATACATATTACATAACTTACCCGCTCATCGAAGGGATTTCCCTTTCCGTCAATAATCGGTGGAACTTATCACACAGGCAAATACATAAGTGAAGACTGATACAATCGAAGTTGACCGCTATACGTTCATCAAATGCTCGAACCAAATGAGCCATAGCACGTCCCATAACCTGTAAAGTAAATTACAATGCCCGAGGGTACATTAATCTTCCAAACTTGTTGCCCACCTTTGCATGTAGATCGATTGCTGTTTGGCCTGAGACCATAAAGAAATCTGTCAGAAACAGAAATTCGTGACTACAATGATCGACAAATGCGAGATGAATAGAGCGGAATAAGGCTTCAAATTGGAACTGAAAAAAACAAAAGTGAGAATGTTCGCGGAAACTTCATTTCTCAGAAAGAACATGTGAAATACCTTCTGATTAGCTTCTTGGGCAGCATGGGGAACAATGAGAGGATTAAGGAAGTCGTGCGTCAGAATTTCTTGTCGAGATCCCAAAGAAAACACTGTTGCCCTGTTTCGGTGCTGAAAAAGTTCAACTATGAGGGAGGGTGGACTAAAGTGAGGTGTATTTTCGCTTACATGTGGCTTTCCTGCAAACAAACCAGAGATACCTCCAGACTTCACAACATCCTCAGCACCCAATAAATCATCTTTGGAAGCAGCATCCGACATCTACAATTGTTAAGAAAATGATTTTCTTATCTATCAATCTCAGAAATTTTCAGTGGGAATGATGAGAGCAAGATCTCCCTCTACATAACCCGCAATCGTAGTCTTTAGCAACATGAGACGAGAGCGTTGTTCTGCAGATATAATGAGGTTTCAAAGGGCTAGACATTAGGATCAGGCCGTAGAAAAGGTACATTTCAGGAAATCTGGCAACAGGAAGAAGGTAGAATACATCCCAAGGGAGCTACAATCTACTCATGCGTTTTAAATGCAATTTCACAGCGTTACTAGCGAGCGCAAAACATTCACAAAATAATCCCTTGGAATAAAAATATTAGTTAATGGGAACATACCATCAACTTGAATAACCGCGTGATATAGACCTTAAAGTAGGAGAAGAACATTTTACTGACAGTGTCAATATACTCATCCTGCACCTGAAATGAAGAAGAAATTCAGCATGTCGGTAATTTCACTACACCTGCATTTAGAACACTTTCACGAACCTCTTGAGCTATATTGCTCTCATTAGCAGCTAAGAATTCATAGAAGAATCGAGACTTCAGAAGCTGATGTTGAGGGACTTGATAATTGGATAAGGGTTTACGGAACATGTATATTTTAGCTAGTATCCATTCTCGTATTTTCTCAATGGCCTGGAACAACCAGAATCGACAGGTAAGTAGTTGACTTCAAAAAAGAGTGAATCGTACCTTGAATTTCAAGCTTTCTAACACTCCGAGTACATCATAGACAGAACGTGCATCTTTAGATTCTTGGGCCTTTATGAAGTTGATTTTATGTTGTAGCTCATGCAGTTGTTCAAGAAAGGCACGGTCATTCACATCAGCTTCCATTATAACTCTGTGATCACGAATGTGTTGAGACACTGCTCAAAGAAAGTAGCAGAGATGACTTACTTTATCATGGTTTGAGGCACAATAATGTCATCTACAAACTGACTCAGCTCGCCACGAACTTTTTGTCGATTTTCTAATTCCTGAGAGAAAACTATGGTAGTGCAGCAGGAAATGGAAAGGAGCGTAGGTAGATTGAAGCTTACCTGATTGATTGAAATCGACTGATCTTGAAGTCTTTTCATATCCTCACTGATAGTACCAAGGTCGCCTTGGAACCCAAGCAGCATTTTTTCCAGCCGCTAAAGGTGAAGCAATAAAAATCGTTCACAGAGTGAGACATCCTTGGTAAGATGGCCGATGGTCTCAGCCCTTCTATGAGCTTTGTTATGTTGTTTACAAAAAGTAAACAACTGAACAGAAGTAGAGGGAACGCATTGCTGTTGAATAAAACCGGATATTTCGAAGAAAAAGGGCCCATTCCCTCTCCACAATCAAAGTAAAACTGAGGGAAACTTACCTCAAACACTTGATCACAGGCAAGTATCTGATTGTGAAGATCTGTCAATTTGTCAGCATTTTGAATACATTCTTTAACAGCGATCCGATGAGCTTCAGTGAGTTCCTCGTTCACTTTAACTGAAACAGTAGTTTTCCATACGATATTAGTGAATTTCTCAATCAAAGTGTATACCGGAGATATTGTTCAGATCATTGCCGGCCGATAAAGCTTCTCGAACGATGTTTTCATCTGCAGTTGCCAATTCAGCCAAGCAATCCTCGACAGCTTTCAAACTGTTCGTCGATTTATCTTTTCGGATAGACATCTAGAAAATTAGAAATTATTCCCATCAGCTTGACTGTCATAGACTAAAATAAAACGGCACAGGTGTTGGATCAAGTAATTACAAAATAATTGAAAATCGAGCCAGCTGTCACCAATTTCGCAATAAGTGCAAGCGGCTGCGGAGCGTATTTTCGCTAGGGCAGCTAATCTATGAGTTTATGCCGGGTGGAGCTATGTTGAAGTGGTGGCAGGTTTGTCTCGGACCTCACATAATACTTTTCTACTGCATTACATCAACTCAGTAGTTGTTTAGCAACTAGTGTGACATTTGGAAGTCGAACGTGGGCGGAGTTGTAAAATCTGTCAGAAATATAAAAGATTCTATCTACCGCTCTTCACTTACGCTACAGAAATCGGATGAAACATCAGCCATAGGACCCTGAACCTTTGAGAGACCTACAGATCACGTTTCTGCCCTGTGTTGTTATGCAGCAGTACTCAATCAAAGGTTTATCAGGGGTGATGCGATAGGGATGATGGGAGGGGGGGGGGGTAACCATCAACAACAGTAATCGAGCGCTCCGTTAGTTGAATGGCCACCTACCATCCAATGACAACCTGCTACCGAACTCTTGAAATTTCCTCCAAGATCCATGTGATGTGGCAACCCTATGCATTGAGGAAGTCTCACTTTGAGTGGTGCTTGGCCTATTTTTCGGTATGAAAATATCCTGCCAAGATGTAATTTCAAGGCAAAAATATTGAATATTCTTTCAAAAGTTCTCAGTAATCTGAAGTCACCAGCGCAATAAGCCTTATCACAACTGTAAAACTTCATCCACCACTTTCTGCAAATTGTAGGCGGCATTGATCCCTTCTCTTCTTGTGGGACATCCTGCCCAATGCTTATTAAAAAAAAGAAATCGTACTTGGGATAGCTACGTGTAGGGTCTACTTCTCATTAACTTGAATAGATTTAACTGGTTGAGTAATAAGTAATAACTCGGTCTACAAGCCCAGTTTTCCATCTGAGCATACGCCATGTGCTCAAGTCCTTGTATAATAGATGAACCCTGACTGTGTAGTTCAAAGTGGCCCTTACCTAGCCATGTGGCCTTCTTCCAATAACACTATGGGACTTAGGACGCATTTCAGTTATCTGGGGTCTATTTAAAGTCTGTCGTTCTATTTACGAGCGCCTCAAAGTCAGGCACACTCGAAAGTTCAGAAAAAAATCGCACAAATCAGAAATCTGCACTGTTGCCATATGGCGGCATGGCGTCATTTTGATAGCCGCATGATAAGGCATCAGGCGGGCAGTGACATAAACCACGTAGAAGGAGCAACCCTTCTGTCTAAACTCTGGCTTTGTGGTAGATTTGCGGTTGCTCTATTTACTGGTGAGTTTTTTTTTCTCGGAAAGAAGGAACCGGGAGTAGTGCGAAGCCATATGTTGGTATGGCGTCAGGATGGTCTTGGAAACACCCTGTGATAATTCTAGGACAAGCTGACCAAAGTTCCCTCCATCCCTTTATTGTCGTTCACCTGGTACTAGGTTAGACTGGGAGGGTACTCGTACTGAGCCGTTTCTGCAAGCCAATGCACAGACCTAATGCGAATTCAAATGCTCCCTTCTACTCTGAATGGATTTCGAATGCATGGGAGTGATCCACGAACGGGATCGGTTAGCATGAAACCTTTTTTATTTTTTGAAAAAACCTGTGGTGGTGTGGTGCGTATAGGGAAGATGGCGAGTATCCCATTGCGATACATCTGGCCCTTACTGCTCCCAGGTTAAGGTCTTGAGCCACCTAAGCTTTACACCCACCGATGATGTGACACTTCGCCTCGAACATGACTGGGAGCTTGGAAAAATGACCACTGCTTTGACCCCACCTCGGTCATACCTCAATCCTACAAGTTAGCGCGTAGATAGAATGAACTGCCATTGGAAGCTTTAGCTGTACTTATAAGAGTTAGGAGGCGTGGCGCATCCTGAGAAGAAATAAATCAACGTAAATTGTTATGCCCACTAGTGCTTTCACAATGTTTTTGCCCTGATATCAGGTACAACAAACAGAAAGCCCAATTTATTTTGTGTCTTTCCGCCTTATCTTTACTACAGCCATAGGCCGGCGCGGGATGCCTGGATTCTCATCAATGAAACACCCCGTTATCGATATTTCTTTGCACCAGCTAATTCGTTGATAAAGTTCCAACCTCTTTTTCTGTAAGAGACTTCTTATGCGTGATGGGAGCCCGTCGATCATGTGGGCAGCTCTTGTTCTATTTCCGTATTCGTTCCGTTGAATTTCGGTAACAGAACTTGTTGAGATGGCATAAATTCACCGGAGAAATCCCAAAAGAGTAATTGTAACCTTTGTTCAACTCTGATTAGTACTGAAATACTGATCTACAGTACTAAGCTCGATCTATCGGAGTGTTGACATTTTTTACTCGAACTTTAGCCTGACGGGCTCTCCTTTTGGAGATATGACTTCTTCAAGAGCCAGAGGCGACAGAAACCGACTAGTGCACTTTTCGAACCAGACGCAGTATTACGTACCATACCTTCTTGAATGGTAGTATATTGAAGTGATGTAGTGCGGTTGAACGGAATTGTCCCTACGCGGAGAAGCGACATCGCTGCGAAGAGAGAAAACATGCTGGAAACCACAATCGAAGATCGATCAAGCTGTATGAAGAACCCTAGAACTGTAATAACGAGGCAGTTGGCCCGCGACAAACGCGTGCGGCGAATCGATTACACAAAACCGATTCAACTGCTCGTCTCTCCATTCCGTCACGCGCAAGACCCAGGGATCGTAGCTCGCATTGTTACTAGCTAAAGCTAGCCAAACCTTCAATTTCTAGGGTCGTTTCATTGGTACCAGGTTTTAATGGAACAACAAAAACACTGGTATGTGCATCGGCTGGCCACTGCACGTCATTGTGTAGGCCTCGCATGCACTCGTTACTCCGTCTGTTTTGTCATGATCGGTCATTTCAAATTGGTCCGGTAATCCGGCTAAAAATATTTCCAAGCACCATTAGAGCCCCCAAAGGCAACCACTACTCCTTCTCTGCGCTTTTAAGCCCAGTGTTAGAGAATAGGGGTGCGCCCCCACCCTGACCACATTTTAACCTTTCATGTTCGTGTTTAGCTTTAAACCGGGATCAAGTCAGTTTTTCATACCATTCTTTTTTTTAGCTTCTTTACAGATAAGTTCATCAAATTTGTGATTTCTTCACCACATACTTACCCTATCATGGTGGCGAGTACTGATAAGATAGTAGTAGGCTACGAGGCTATTGCACTACTCTACTCGTACTTCTTCACAAATATTTTGTTTGCTCATTTGGTATCAGCAAAACATTTTGTATAGTGAAGGCATCAAACAACATATGTATAGTGCTCACCAGGAGTCATTCCTATTCATAACACCATCAGCGTCATTCACTTTGTCCTCTCTCAGTTTCAATCTCGACAATCACAGCTCGTCGGCCTACTCCCTTAATGTCATGAATCAGATGACTGATACCGATGATAAATTATAGCAAATCTGAATATATGGCCTGCCAACGTCGACCAATTCCGTGCAGGGATGCGCCTCGCATTAGGCAACCATTCTGAGCCGAGTGGGGTTTTGATTGTATATGTGAGCAACACAATGACTTGTGGTGGTGAGCTTATGTAAGGTGGTCTCTTATGTGATGGGTTTTTATCTCCACTGGCGAGCATGGAACCCGTTAACCGAGTCCCGAGAAGATGGGCTAATTGGTCTTCCTGGACAAGCTTAATCTCAAACTGCACATTTGTCAGTTTGCCTTACTCCACTGCAGCATCTAAATCCATGTCGCACTGGAGGGTATAGAAATTTTTTGTTTTATTGTATAGTCATTTGTCATCTCCAACAATTACGGTACTGATATTATATGGAAGTATTGATAAGTGGGTGGTGGAGCGGTGCACTACCACAATCATGCTCTTGGGTCCGGATCGATACTCACCCCGGTCAACTAAGCCTCCCACCGAAGACCGAGTTAGTTGGTAGCAGACGCGTCCAGGAGGATGGAAGCGCTGGTATGTACACCAGCTCATCACCGCAAGTCATTGTATATGTCACTCAAACACCACTACTATTCTTGATAAAAGCCGAATGGCGAGCGCATTCCAGAAAGGGATCGATTAGCGCTTGGAAACTTCATCCTCTGTCCTTCAGGTCGTGTAAAAAGAAGCTACGTGTATTGTTCTAACTGAAATAGTAACGATACATATCAGTGATGCGAAGATCCAAGCATGCCCAATAAACATTTTTTTTCCAGACGTCAAGACTTCACTGAATGGTAGCTGAGTCTTCACCGTTGCTATTCAGTAATGGCATTGAGAAAAGTAAATTGTATGGAGACATTAAAATTGTACAACATAAGAAGCCAATAGCTGACCACCATGAAGACCTAAAAATCGGATATTTTGAACGTCGACGAATAGAACGCGAAAAAGCGAAGGTATGTGGGCGTTTTAGAAAATTCTTGATTTCATTTTCTCAAAACAATGGGGAGATAGAAACTATTCTTGTGCATGATCTAAATATTTCACTGAAGTGTTGATCCCTATCATGTTTGTTTTGAACGATTCTCAAATGAACGGATCACTACATCACAAGGTAAAGAGTATCTCGAGTTTTTGGAGAAGAGGAGGGAGGGGATGGAGGTTAACTCTCAGTTGCTCTGCGGAAAAGTCGTACCCGCAGCAGTGAGGAGCAATTAACGCTAGTGAACAAAACACTGTAGGCAGCCTCTTCTCCGTCCTCTCCTACACCACACCCTAACTTTTCCATGCGAACCCGTCGCGAGCTAGAGTAGTCCAACTGATCGTCCTCGCTCGATGACCGCGGCGCGAAACATCCTTTTCGTTCAGAGCTTCCGTGAAGAAGTCTGACCATCTCGTTGGCGGCCATCCTGGGGTTCGCTTGACGTCCCGAGGGATCCAGTCAGTAATCGTTCTGGTCCAACGGTCATCACTATATTGCATAACGTGTGGCCCACCTGATCTTCGACTTCTGGCGTGAGCAACGGCATACCTAACCTTCGTTCGTTGACGCAGCCCAGAACTTCCCTTCCGGATTCCCTTCCGCAGTATGTCTAGGCCTTCAGGGTATTGAGGTTGTTCAACCAGGATCTATATTTCACTGACTCGAATATTTATTTGACTATTTATCGAAAATTTTCATGTTTGTGCTCGAGACGCATCAACAAAAATGCACAAATAGTTTGTTGGTGCGCTTTGAGTATAAATATGAGCCCAGGTTAGAGCCACTGGTGAGGGAATTCTACATAGAAACATTTCGTGTCATTTTCGTGATTGCAGTACTACACAGAGCTGAGTGAACTGTTGAAATGTTTCGACTACGATCGTCAAGTCATTCACGGTGGAAAATCAATCAACAAGGTCTGTTTTTTTTTCGGGGTAATTTTACAACTAAAATACCTTGGTAGTAGAAATTTTTAGCAAAAACAGGATAAAGATCGATTTCTGGCACGGATATCGCTCATAATGAATGTTACTTTGCTATTTGTTAACTTATTTGCATCAATATCTACGGGATCTTTGGCTATAATAAAGTAAGTTGGTATAATGACGTCATTTTCGGAGCTCCATTTGACTTCCTGCTATACAGAAGGCCAATTACCATATACGACACATTGGAGAGACTCTTCTAATGTGTCTATTTCAGTACATTTGTTGATTCATGTGTTGATATTACAACAAGCCTTGTATTGGGACTATGCTTATGGTTAATACATAATACGAATACTCATAAATATCCACGAGGAAGGGAAAGGTCAGTGTGATAATTTTTCTATTTTTATTTGCAAAAAGTTTAACGCATGATTGAGAGTACCGAAGAAGTTTCAGGTGGGTGGGGGCATTAAGCTCAGTCAGGGTTCCGCGCGGCGAGACAACTAGCTAATAATGACCTAGGAATAAAACCACACCTTTTTTTCTCTAGGCCTCCTGCTGCGAGTAAGGTTGGAGTAGCGTAGTATGTAGATAAGCGCTCCAGACCTTGAGAAAGATCAAATCAAAACAGCATGCAGTCGCTCCTAGTTCACGATGACTAAAAAATAAAGTGATTTTCCATGAATGAAAGCGAAAATTCAACAGAATCCACACTTTAACCATACTTTCATTTTGACTCCGAGCTTTTAGGGCAGGTGTAACAAGCCAAGTTACGAAATCTTGTAATCAGGGGTTTGTTAAGCCGCTCGGGGGCCTCTGGACATGAGACAACGTATGTATACAATGAACACGAATCTAATACAATCGATAATCCTATCGATCCAGATGCGTCTAGGAGCTTGGAAAGACCGAAGATCTTTAATTATTGGTTGGCCCTCAAAAAGGTTCTACCTCCAGAGAACGTCCTAAAAAGCGCTCAGGTCGAATATGATCCAGCTCATAAAAGCTGCTCATCTAGGATGTAAACGGACTTCCATAAAAATGCATTCGATCTGGGAAGTATTGGTACTTTTAAAAGCTCCTGCATCATTTGTAACGATATCAATAGTCTTTAACTCTTCAGGCTTGAGTTGCTGGGTGTGATCCTATGCTCCATAATTCTGGTGGTTTCGAATGCGTTCCTTATACTAGAATCAGTCACAGCAATCATCACAGGGCAGGTTTGAATACTTATTTATTTCAAAAATACAGTAGTCAGTAATGTGATCGCACTCTTACTCTACTGGAAAGTTTTCGTATATTGACTTCTCAGAGGAAACAATCACGGAGCTCAGGCCCATCTATTGATGTCACCGCTAAATCGTCACCTCTGCTGATAGAAATAGAAGAAATACAAGAACTTCCACTGGTTTCTCCCTTTCATACACCTGACTCACTTTTGTGTTGGAAACTAAAAACCAGCTTGAGTTTCGGTTTGGAAATGCGATAGATTAGATAATTAGATAGTAGTCGCTAATCTACAGTATGAAGCAACACGAGGATTACGGTATCAACCGAGGACCATTTTGATTTTTTTTCGTAGCCTTTTCGTCTCGGATACCGTCTAAGCTATAAGGGACGAGCTTGTCTATCAGATCAGTTGTAACACCATCAGAGCGATCTCTCCCTTCAACACAACTTGTACTGAATTGCGATTTATTTCAACTGCGACTATTACTACGTAGAGAATATTCGTAGGAATTCAGTTCAGGTAGCTCCTGAAATGAACGCTCTGGTTATGACAGCTATGTTGGGTGGATCCGTTTTGAAAACAATTCTTATGGTTGTATGCTATAGAAGAGGATCTGCATCGTCGAGGGTTAGTTCTACTCCTATACGTTACCCTTTAGCACTGCGATCAGATAAGAGTTCCAGGTTCTGGCCATGGATATGCGTAACGACATTGCGACAACGCTTGTCGCCGTTGTATGCGCTACCGTGGGGTCTCTCTATTGGTCATATGCCGATCCTGTTGGAGGCATACTCGTCTGGTTGGTTTATTTCTGACTTTAGACATAACAATAGTAAATTACTAAGACTTCATTCTAAGTGCTATTTCTTCACCGGTCTTCCGCTGAACTTAGAATGCGATCACCTAAAAAGTAGTGTCGGGTTTTCCTTCTTTCTTCGAAAAAAGTAGAGCACTCTTGTATAGACCATTGGGACTTTCTTGGTACTCTGGTGGAGGGTTGATAAAGGGAGAGTCCCTGCAACTATTTTTTAATTGACCGCCATGTCGTGCGATTCGTCCGAGACAGTTTTTGATTAGTTGTCTCGCAGTTTGCCAGGAAATACGGTACTGCAGGGCCTCACCGAACCCCGTTCCAGCATAGATCTGGGTATGTGTCAAGTAGTTTGCTGATATAAAAGGAGCATTGACACCTTGCCCTCCTTACAGAACTTTATTTTCAGTGGTATGATAGTGATTTCATGGTTTCGTTATGCTTTGCGACATATTCCATTGCTCGTTGGTGTGCGAGCTAAGGATCATCATTTGGCAAGGGTGCTGAAAGTTGTCATCGATCACGACCCACATATACGGTAAGTTACACCCACGTAAATAAACTTCTACAATCACTTAGCCTATTAGGGCCTTCTTGTGACTCTTTTTCGTTTTTATTCCTGAACTTGGAAATGGAAGTGACGTAATGTCAAGTGGCTCATTATAACACGCATGTCCCGGGATAGCCGCCCGAGCCAACCAGGTCTTTCATCTTTCCGGAGTTTGCTAACAGTTATCATGTTCGCCTTGGAGACTACAAGTACAGGCTCCAGTGCGGCTGGCCAGCGCAAGTCACTGTATAGGTTATAGAGGCGTTCAAAAAGGCACTATGATTCCGAATGAAAGTGATTATGTAGCGAAAAGGGATCAATTGACGTGAACGTCTTTATATTTTATCCATTATCCATTTGATTTGAAATTGAGGAGGAAACAAAAATGTAGTATTAATTCGTCTGCTGTGTAGCCCCAGCCCAGAAACTCCTTCGAATGGCCAGGATAACTTCGGAGTCATTGGTTTGCACAACAATGATCGGTGATTAGGGGGTATACAAGTCAGTGCTTTGTCCTGGACAAAATGACCGACATCAATAAGATGGGATGTTTGGTTGACCTAAGTAGGATCTGCAAAAGACGTGATCCCCAGATATTTCTCTCATTTAGGCATCAAGTCCTTTGAATATCCGTTTACTAGTACGACTTCCTCCGAATCAGACAAAATAGCGTATTCAAAGTAGGCTCGGGCGTTCAGAGAGCCTTAAAGGTTATGGAAACCGCATTCGTACGGTGTGTATTTGTAATCATGGTATTTATTACAGGTACATCAGCCATGCAATGGTATATCACACATCTATGCAAGCCATCGTTGAACTGGAGATCGTCATGGACCAGCATCTTCCTCTGAAGGTAGAGAAGGAGGCTATGTTGTTCATGTGAAGATGGCCTCTGGATAATTTTGTACCAAAGGTCAAATGGTAGTGTAGTGATATAGAAAGAAGTCATCATGCTTTTTTAAGCTATTCCTCTCCTTCCCTTCACTATTTTCGAAAACTGTTCCTCAACATGAAATTTTCATCTCTTAGAAGTTTACTGTAGGCCATTGAATCACACATACTGCTCGAAAAACTACAGACTCTAACTACATAGTATTGTATGACCATTTCTTGGTCGCAATGCCCAAATGAATAAAAGTAGTTGATCGAATGAAGGACTAAATATAAAGAACGAAGCTGCTGGTGGCACCGTAGATCCTCTGAAATGAAGTGGGGGACGGAACTTACGTGCATTTGAGGATGCGTGCGGTGAAATTCGGTGCGATTTGGACGACTGCAGCGTTGGGGCCCAAACTTGAAGGAGAGTAGATTATCGGAATCAGCTGACCCTACTAAGCTAGTCTACTTCGAGTTTGTGCCCTGAAATTTGTCGTCAGAGTCGTTCAAATCGTCACGAATTTCGCCTCGCAGCTTGCTGTGCGCATCCTCGGACGCACGTATGTACCCATACCCAAATGACGCTCAGGTGTAGTCCCGCCCACTTCAGGACCACTTTGCCAGTTTAAGTTCTAGCAAAGCAGTTTCCATATACAGTATGTTTCAGACAACTCGTGAGGTTTCACGCACGCTACGACGAAATCTGCTGAAACTTGATTTTGTGGAATTGGCATTTGTTCATTGTGATTGTGAATTTCCCAGTGATCTGGATGTTGTATAACAATTTCTCTAAAATTTATGTACATACATATACGATATTGGATTTGACCATGTAAATAATAAGTTCTGAAAGATATTTTTTAAAAATAAAAGCATGCATATAACCGAGGGTGAATTAAATGTGAACTCTTCTCATCAATTATCTACAGAATGTGGAATTTTTCGCGCGGTCTGTCCATGGTTTACTAGTAATGAAAAATGGATTGTACAAAATTGAAAGAACAAGTTCTACTGGGAAAAGCCAATCAACGAATCTGGAGCGTGATAATACTGTTTCATGGCTCATCTCCTTCCCTGATTGGTGAATTGTGGATCGATAATCGATCTTGAGCGCTGAGTTCTGCATGTATAACATTTCATACCTTCTGTGCATATTCCGCTCTTTCACAAATACGTTCAACTCCTCCACTTTTTTCCGATTCTCTGAAAGGTCTAAGAAATAGCATAGACTAATGTTTTGGAACCATTTCATAAATATATTGCTCACTTTTTGAATTTGAGCAGACGGTCTTGATTGTCAGGCAGTTTGTAGAAACTATCTCAGAAGTACTATAATCTACAAGTTCTTCCCGAAGAATCGTAACTCGGGAAGGGATATTTCTTACTCGTGGACGAGTTCACCATCTTCGATCGATAAATTTGCCTAGAAACGAATTTGGTGGCAGCTCTTCGAAATTCGTTTGTCTTTCACCTTAATAAAGGGATAACTTTCTGGGAGCCATCGTTAAGTTCGCTTTTAATTGTAAGAGAAAATCACATCAAAGGGCCTTTGAAGTTCTATTTTACAGACTCTCTTCATAAAATTTAAAATATCGTAGAGGCTTTTTGAAAAATTGGCTCAAACATCACTTCATTTTTTTCTGGCAAACTCTATCGAATGCTTGTTTCACGAAATCATTGAGAACAAAATTGCGATTCGATATACAAAAAATTGCTACGTGCAGGCGATAAAGGGATTAGAAAGCTGTCATTAGACACTCGGCTGGTCTTAGAAAAAGAAAGACCAGCTGAGCTAACAAACCTCCTGTTCAATAACAGGTGCCAAAGCATCCGTCAGTATTGAGTATTTGAAGTGGAGCACTTCGACGGCAGTTTACTGTTTTTTTCTTGGGTGATAAAAGTCCGTAAAGGGCTAGATTTGAATTTAGGGGTTGGGCAGACGTGTTGATTGAAAAGACCATAAACAAGTGCACTCGTGTCACAAGTAAAGTCTAATGTCACCCGAATGTTCCTTGGGTGATAAGATATGGGTGAATCATATGCTACGTGCGTCTCTTATCAGTCAGTCCCCACTCAAATCTTCTCCTTCACGTACCATTTCAAATCATGAAAATCAAACCTAGAATCCATAGACATCGTTGAGCGTTCTCCTTTTGTGGCGCACCGCTCGTTCTCCATCAACACCCCCGTGAACTTCCATCCAAGAAGTGAAAACTAAAGTTTAGATGTCGGAACAGTTGTTTATTCGCTGAGATGGGGTCGTTTCGAGTCTCATTCAGCTTTGTCTCCGGGATTGTCATTTGAATCTGAAATTTATAACAGTCTCGCAATAGTGTAGACTTTAATAGATCGACATTTTGGCATTTTCCCTTTTTATCACACTCTGCAATGGCCTAAAAAAGTTCTGCCTTCAAATATCGCAACGATTACCAGGAGCAGCCCATTAAACCCGTCAGCGAACCAAAGACATTCCTAAGGGGACAACATTAGCACACCTTGCTCCCAACTGCGGTCTCATCCACCTTTGTTGTGTTGAGTGGAGTGATGCGTAAGTGCCGCTCGTTGTAGTAATGTGGCAGAGACCAAGTAGCCTTACCCACCCAAAACACGGTCGATGAGGAGGGGTACTTAACGATTATCAGCCTGAGCTCGAAAAGCGATTCCGTCAGCAAACAGAGGGCTATAAGGCTCGCTTCCAAGGTTGCAAGTTTGCTAAGTTGCGTTGGGCATTTGTATTGGGACTCTGCTTCCATCTCATGAATTTAAGCTGGCCTTCAGCACTTTCATAACTTGCAATCGATTGAGTAGCAGTAAATCAACAAATGTGGACCCTCAGAAAAAATGGACAGTTCTACGATAACGCTCGTTATCGATGAGGCTCGAGAAACTGAATTGTTTTCACAGTCATTTAGGCCCGCTACCTGCCTCTTATAGCCTTTCCGTTGATTAATGCCTGCATGTTGCAAGTTTTCCAAGGATCCTCAAGAGGTCGCAACGCATTCAAGAAACGTACCCTCAAAACATTGATATACAACAGCTAGTCTTGCTCAGCCAATTCCTTCTGAAATATTTTCGAGACATTCGAAAACAATCGGGATTCAGTTTTTTTTGACGGGCACATACCAGCTATACTTTGCTGCTGTCGCTCGCTAAATCCGCGTTGCGACCGCCTGCATACAAATGAAATTCTGTATTATCGTTCTTTTCACAGAAATGAAGGGGGTAAATCTGTTAGGTGTCTATTGAAGCTCAAATCGCTCCTTCATGTCGTCTTGCTCATTATCTCGTTGTGGTCAGGATCAAGCATGGTGCCACGGAAAACGACTGGTTTGCCATTTAACCTTCCCAACCCCCTTTTCTGAACTTCTTCCTCTTCCAAACATCTCCATACTGGAGGAAGTCCTCTATAAGTAAGTAAAGGAGACGAAGTAGGTTCATGGAACACCTCAACCACAAAGTCGTCATGGTATTCCGAATATCGAGTCCACTGCGGCATATTCGGTCCTCACTCTCCATGTTCCCCTCTGCCCCCCACCCCCCCCTTTGATGCTCGTTCTGAGTCACAAGCTTGATCTTGGCTATTTGTTGTGAATATGCTTTAGACCCTAGAAATCTCAGATCGCATATTCTGAGAAATGCGACCAGAGACAGAGCCACTACTGAAAAATGGTGGTATTGAGATGGGGAAGCGCTACGGAGAACTTCCAGTAGTTCATCGATCAAAGTCTCCAGTGAAATACTACTGGAACTCAGATGTGGGATGGTGCGAACGACGGCGGAGGCGACGTAATAAAGCTAAGGTAATCTTTTGGTACTGGCTATTCTTTACAATTGAACGTTTAGCTGCCCCCTGCTTTGTTCCCAAGTGTATTACTAGGCGCGTGAGGAATGGGAGTATGATGCATCTTGTGTTGCAACTACACCGACCATACCGAACATGCCTTCGAAGTACTTTTTCTCAATTTCTGGGTGTCAGGGGACTTACGGGAAGTGATGCGAACATTCCAGCGCGGTATAGAATTGTGAAAAGCACGTATAAGGTACAAATATAAAGTTTTTCTCGGACCGTTTCCTTCTAAATGTTGCGCCCACGCATTCGATTGCCACTTGGGGAAGACGTAGCGTTTGAATGCGTGTGTAGCTTTACAACGACCATTGTAGGCCAGCTTCAAAACATTCAGATGACTCGCGATCCAGGAGGGGTAGGGGTCTCAAATGACCGGGGCTAACAAACAGATGAGCGGAGATTTAATTGCTAGGTGGTGCATGTGATAGTAGCGCTGCTTGGCACTTCCCAAATTCTGCCCTTTCCACCGCTCCCAATTAGGATTCGCACCCTATAGCTTTCAACTGTGGAAACAGATATAGAAATCATTTCTTCTCCATTCTTCTCAGACCCTTTCACAAGGACAGTTTTAGTACTACAGAGAGTTGGAGGAATTGATGGAAGTCTTCGAATATGACAATCGAGTTATTGATGGTGATGAACATTCTCTTCAGGTGGGTACCATCCAAATATATACCCATGATTCTCAAAAGACCATTCCTCACTCCATTATTGATTTTTTCAGCGTGAACTTGGTCCCGATCGATTCCTTGCTAGAGTTTCCCTTACCTTAAACGTCACCCTCCTTCTAGTAAATCTGTTTGCATCCATTGTTACAGGATCTCTATCAATTATAAGGTAAATTTTTATTTATTTGCTTTTCAGGCACTGATTTTTTTGTGTGGAGAGGGAGTGGGGGGGGGGGGAGGGAGGGAGGAGGAATGGAGAGAGGAGAATCTTGTCGAATTGTCCGGAACTACCCTCAAACAGTTTTTGGGGCATCCCTAGGCCTCAACACTGAGCCTAACATACAGGCCAGCCTGGCCACAGACACTAGGAGGAGTTTTACACTGGGAGGTGGAGATTCCACAAAATGTTTCCTGAAAAAAGGAAAACCAAAAAATGAAGCTCTCATAGAAGCGATTTTAGTGTAAACAAATGGAGTTTTCCTAGTCAGGGATTGGGACGTAAATAGCGTTAAGGGGTCGTTTAAAAAGGATGTGTGAGTAAATAGTAATGTATGTAGTAAGGTAAATAATTTGAAAACGACTCAAAGACAGAGATGAGCAATTGCTAGATCCCTCTAGCTTATCCACTTCTAACTGTAGCCACAATCAATGACAGTCTGACCATATCCCCAGGCTTGGAGGTGAGGGGAGTGTATACTGGTCAGGGAGCACTTATCACGGTAGAAGGGCTCAATATTAGAAAAGATTCCTGGCCCCATGTTAGGGAAGATTCCTGGTCCCAAAACTCTTCAGTTGCTTGTTTATTTATCTCTTTATTTACTTATTTATTTGTTTATTTACTCACGAAATCTTTTCTTTCCCTTAGTTATGAGTTTTTCAGTACATTCGTCGACTCGTTCATGGATATTACAACAGGATTTGTATTAGGCATATGTTTATGGTTGATAAAACATACGAACACTCTAAAATATCCCAGAGGAAGAAGGAGGTAGGTTTTTTCATGCCTGTCATTTGATTATGTCAATTCGGAGATATTCGGAAGATTCTCTTACTGGTTCACTGTTATCAGCAATTTTTGGAAAAAGTCGTCATTCATTCAACATGTTTTGGCTTCTTCAGGCTCGAATTGGTGGGAGTAATCCTGAGTTCGATCATTATGGGAGTCGCAAACATGTTTCTAATCATGCAGTCTCTTTCAGCTATCATTTCTGGAAGGGTAGGTTTATAATTAGAAGAAATAATTAGTAGAACACAAATTTCAATTTGATATTCAATAAGCTCTGTGTACAGCTTCTCCCTTGGTGGGTCGGGTAAACTTGCCCGCGATTAGGCAGGGTCAAGAACTTGACGCAGGGAAGAGGTGACGACCATGTGCTCCCACTACCACCGCTTGGCGTCATCACGCCCCAGCAGAACTGCGATCATCTGCTGGAGACACGGACTCATGGCCAAGGGATCGGATGCGAGGTCAGTATCTGTGCAGGCTTACCAAGCCTTCCATTCCCTGGGGGTTTTTGGTACCGTCGGGAGCATTTGCTGCGCTGCCCACATACGCGTTCAAATAACATGACGATTTTGAGTGGGAGCCGAGTGCAGGGCGCATCCTGAAGCTATATGGCCAATGGTCTGGAAATGGATTTTTAAACGGTGGAGCATTTTCCTCACCTCTTTCTCAGTATACAGCAAAAAGCTCCATATAAGGCAGCAACCAGTTAAACGATTTTTTTCTGGGTCCAGCTTCTCAGAGGAACATTCTCTGTTTTTTCTAATATTCACCATGAGCTCACAGATGGGATTCTAAGTGCTGGCAACCAGCTCAGGTACTGATTAATAGTATTTCAGGTGGCTCCAGAAGTGAATTTACTAGTTATAGCGCTCATGTTACTAGGATCACTGTTGAAAGGTATTTTCATGATTGTATGCTACAAAAGAGGATCGGCATCGTCAAAGGTGAGCTATAAAAACAGTTGTCCCAAGGATCGCAAAATATGGCAAAGGATAGCAAACCTATCGGGGAGATTTGTTTGTTCAAGAATGAAGTTCGTCCTTTCGAAGGCTTTCTTCAACATCGTGGAAAATTCAGGTACTTGCCATGGACATGCGAAATGACATATGTACATCAATTGTGGCCATCACTTGTGCTACGATCGGTGATTATTATTGGCCATACGCAGATCCTATTGGTGCCATTATAGTCTGGTAAATTGGTTTCCATTACTCTGCTACATGTTTTTTTTCAAATGAAACCAAGTTGTTGGCAAGATTACTTAGCGGTAGTTCGTTAAAAAGATACGCTCTTCAACATTGAACAATCCTTTTTGGGATGCGCCCCACATTGGACTTACATTCAGAGTCATAGTAGCGTTTGCATGCGTATGTGGCCTATCCATGACAAGGGGTGGGCAGCCAGTGTGCAAGTCACTGCTTTTATCCTACCAAATGAATCTGGCACTAATTAATTGACCCCGAAGGGATGGGGACTTGATTGGCCTGGGCGAGTATTGATCTCGGGCCCAGATCAGAACCCCTGATTATGTGTACGTGTAGACGTGTCCCTCTTGCCAATATAGCAACTTCGCTTCAATTTGGTGAATATTTTCATTGACATGAATTTCAGTGCATTAATAGCGATTTCGTGGTTCAACAATGCGCTCCATTACGTTCCGATCCTGGTTGGTGTCCGTGGTGAAAAAGATAACCTCAGCCGTATATTGAAAATCGTCATCGAACACGACGAACGAATACGGTATGATTCTTCTGCCCGTTTTGAGCTTTTTTTTTCTTGGGCCTGGGCCACTAAATCTGAGATGGAAAATGTTTTAAATCGAACTTCCACAGACAGAAAGCTGCTTATTCGATCCTACTTGGAAAAAGAACTCATCGTCATTCGATGGAAGTAGAGAATGAACTTAGTTTGAAAGGGCTCGCATGTTCTGATTGGGGAACCAATGTTGACAGTCGTCTTCCTCATATCTTAACACTCCTTGACACAACATAACAAAAAGTCTGAATGGTCCGTAACAAACGTTCAACGATACTTTTTGTTTGTTGCAGGGCTATTGACCATTTGATGGTTTACCATACCGGACTTCAAGCCACCGTTGAACTGCACATAGTTATGGACGAGAATCTTCCACTAAAGGTTTGTTCTCGTAGCACCAGTCCACTCCCTTATTTCCTTTTTTTCTTTCAATTCATAACGAAAAATGTGAAAAAAGACCTCTCCTTCTCGCACAAAATTGTACTAGCCTCAACTACATATGTATGTAGACAATAAACTTTGGGTTGGAAGTGAAATCTTTCAACGAGAGGTGTAAATAGCCGGCCAAAAAATTTCTCGATTTTGATTAAGCCATCACTCAACGCTCCTGTCCTCTGTTTCATTGACCTGAAAGATTTCTTTATCCCTCTATGTCCCCCTGGGTCAAACTCCCTATACATGTCATTAGCTCCTCTGCCGGCTTTCAGTAGAAGCCCATGAACAAACAGATCCGCGAGGTTTTTGCAAAAGAACTTGTCAGACAGATCAGACACAGAGGTAATTAAAAAGATATTTTACGTATCATGCGGGATCACAGAATCATCTAAAAATCTGAGGCTAAAGAATTTCAGATTACACACGACATTTGTCAACCACTGGAAAAGAAACTACTGAAGTTGGACTTTGTCGAACGTGCATTCGTTCATTGCGACTACGATTGTGATGGAGATTAGAAGGCGATACTACAGACGAATTATGTACATACATGTTGAATAATATTGCAAATTATACACTAACACGTAATTTGATGAAAAAGAATTGAGCAACATCAACAAATCTTTCTCATTACTAGTTATTACCGTAATCATGACAAAAAACTCGAAAACTTCGAAGGCAGTGGATACTGTGGGTCTTATGCTTCGACGGACAATTGTACCGGTGGTGGTATTGTGACTGCGCTAACGATAAAAATGAATGAAAACTTGAAAACGGGGGAAATATGGCAGTTCACCGATAAAAATCGAACAATTGAAGTGGGCAGAATTCTCCTATTTAGGGTTAAACTCCTTCCATAATCTATCTGGAGCGGATCCAAGCAATTATTTGGTACTGGTTCGATTGAATAGCTATGAAAGTTATACAGTGGCCGTTTATAACTCATTCAGGACAATAATCCCTACAGAGAAGTCCATTCAACTAACCCCGGGAACTTCAGGCTTGGCCGGCCAAGATGGATTCCAATTCAGTCCGATAAGGGACCATGAGGCGGTAGCTCCACCACATGGCTTAAGTTCACTTCCTATCAAGGTGATTATTTGGCTTCGTCTTCACATTACAAGAGCAAAAATATGCAATTTCCGGCTATTCTGCCGGTCGCAGTTCAACTTTCGAGATCTACCCAGACATTATCAACAGGGAATACCTTGGGAGAAGGAGATACATATGTGTGTATGCAGTCATCGACAGTAGGAGCTAGCATCTATTCTCTGTCTGACTAAACCGTTTCTAGGGAGTCACGTCCTGCGTACCCTCTCTAATGACTTTTGTGAGCAAATGGCCTACCGTACCTACTGCCTTCGAAGTCTATCTCAGTACATAACACAATGAAAGGGAACCTTGGATGTGGGATCAAACTGGTCACCTGTTTCCTGGTCACAATTCGTGCAGCTTTCAATAGTAGCTAGTAAAGTGCCACGAGATTGAGATCGAACACTAAAAGCATGTTCTTTTCACATGAGAACCTCGTAGAAACTACACTTTGTTTGGATCGCTCTGGACGAGTTTCCCTACTTCCATACCAGGTCGATTTTCAGAATCTAAAATAGACGATTTTCACAATTTTATTAGAAACTTCGAGGGAATTCCAAAAAACAAGTCCAACGGAAACTGCACAGTGACTGTCGGCATAGAATAAGCCCTGCACTCTCTGTAAGGTGGAATTCTTCTAAGATCAGTGCCTGATAACTTCGTCAACGAAGGGTTCACCGTTTATAGTGCTCAACTTGAGGATCCCTCTTCGATTGTCCATGGAGGGATATGCACATTCTCTTGAAAAAGGCTATGAATTGTCAACAGGGTCTGGGATTACGCTGTGTCGCCAAACCCTGTCTTACTTTTGGTGGAGTTTGGGTAGGCTACGACCATGCACAAGGGTCAAAGGACTTGACTAAAGTCAAACTAGTGTTCCTCCCTGAGGACAACTACAGTATCCACCGTCTGAACTGTGATTCAAGGGTCAGAACTGGTCTACAGCAGTATTGTGGAAGTGCTGAAGGACGCCTGCAGTCTCTGGGCTGTTTCCATGAGGTATGAACGAGATGAATGACTTAAGGGCGGCGGCCCTTCAAAGACGTACAGAATGTTAGACTCACTGAGATTAATGGACTCCGAGATGTCGATCTTGAAAATACTGCTCTCCAACGTGCATTCCATAGACATTGGCAGCAAGCCAGAAACAACCTATCAAAAGAATTGCTCCAAGGAGATCCCCAGTCGCAGTAAGAACAGGAATCGCTGAGCTGTCTGGATCGATTCGAAGCCGCCACATTGCTCGTACGAGAAATTGGCAAATATACAACAAAATTATAACCTGAAATAATCTATTTTACATTGAATTTAAGCCAAGAAATATTTTCTTCACATAACTGAGGACCGACCTGTATGAGCGACACCGATAAGAACGTGACCGTAAATGGAACCGTGTTTTTGAACCCGCAATCGAACAGGAAAATCGTATTCATAAATATTAGATTTCCAGGTATAGAAATACCAATGAGGATACGTGCCGCAACAGAATCTTCATCTAGAAAGGACAGTTACTAAGATCTGACCGAGAACAATAACAACGAAACGCAGAACAGAATTGGCCAAATTTTGAGGTTTTTAGACCTTGTAGTCCAGTAATTGAGGTGAACCCTTCTTAATCACCCATCACTTACCTATCATTTACTTGGTGGGCTTATATGTGGCGGGCGAGTTGCCAGCGGCGTCTGTCTATTTTATCATCTTACATCAGGGTAGATTGCCTACCATACGTTTAATACCTACCGTTGGCCCCACTCTTCAATCTGCATGAAAATTGGTGGTGAGAGGACTTTTTAGATAATCAACATTCGATTTAATCACTAGATAAGCGAAAGAGCGAACGAGTGGACCGAACAAGTGAAGGGCTGAGCTAAGACGTAAGATATCGATTGCCGCACGCGTCGCTCATGAGACGCGGCAGCGGTGACGAAACGAGACATCGCGGACGAGATCGCGGTCGACTTATCATGAACTGGGAACGGTGCGGTGCTCTATTAACTAGCCAATTCTACAGACCGTCAAATCTGTCTTTTTAAGAGTAACAACTTTTAAACTTCTTCAAGAACTTCCAGCCAACTTGTTTCTTTTGATAAAATCAGTAGGTAACTCACGGTTAACAATAAAGGCATGCCACGGACTTGTGAACGTCCATAGACTTTTTGGGTCACGTATTTGATCCTTGCGCGACCGATGTAGTCCAGTGCTGATACGACTAGCTTGGACTGCTACCAGATTGCCACCAACACCTACAAAGATTGACCAGTGTAAGCGGGTCAAAGCTTCCCTAAATCTTTATCTAAACCCTAAGAGAAAGCGGGTAGAAGAAGAGCTCTGACCGCCGCTTCTGTATGGGCAGCTATTCAGAGCTAGCTTCAGCTCTAGAAGTGAAGGCGAGCGTTGTCGTGCTGGAAGTAGGCTTTGTGCTGCTGTAGACGTGTAGTTTCGGGATTCGCCTTCAAATTCCTCAGATGCGAAACGGAGACGTGTGCGGTCACTGTGCATCCTTCGTCTAGCATCTCCCACTATTCAACACACTGAACGCACCGCCAGAACCAGTGCATAACCTCCTTCGCGTGTACGTTGGGTTTGGGGGAGCCTTCTGCATCCGCACCTTTGTCAATCCTTTGAGCACGCCGGTGAGTGTTAGAGTAGAGGTTCGACTTCGCATCTCTGGTGACTAGGTACTCGAGCCACGTGTGGTGCCCTTGAGCGTGAGGAGAGAAAGTGCAACGTCGTCGCGGCGGTCTATGTCATACTGCTTCAAAGCGTGAGGCACCGATCGGCCGAGCTTCCGCACCTTGCCGATTGACTTCAATCCACGAATAATTGTGGGCTGACTCCTCAAGGGTGACTGCCACTTCACGAGTAGTTTGATGCGGATCGGCACTATTAAGACGAAGAGAATCTGAGCGTGAACCTAACCACGAAAGCACGAATAGATAACTTCAAGAACATAAAAAACTGTTTCGCACTAACCATTGATCAGCGGTTGGAAAGCAGCTATTGGAGGATATTTGTGCATAGCATTCTTCAATACGAAACCACTGAGTGTCGTGATCGACATCGCTGCCAGCACTGCCCACCAGCCATTTTTAAGAACCTGAAAGATTCGTTCATAAGTTTCATCTACTCATCCAGTTGACTTGTTCCCCAGTTCTAGAGAGAGGCCCCTCTAAGGCAGGGAAGCTCACCTCCACAGTAAAATGATCCTCGGAAGCTTTGTAAGCGCTTGCAACTGCTATGGCGTAGAAACCGAGAAGAATGAGAGCAAGAGCCCAACTGTAGTGCGCTCGAACTCGCAACAGCACACTACCAAGACCGAGCTGAAACAATCGTACATAACTTTCAGACAATTTTCAGCCATTCTTGGTCTCAATTTCAGCTCCACCAAGTTGGCTTCCCCAAGTTGCTTATTGAAGTGGTCATCAAGTGAAAAGGTAGGCGAGAGTTGCAATCCTGGCGAGGGCGTGCCGTTAGGTCAGAACACGAAATGCCGTTCGCGGCACAACAACGCCGCCCTTAGCTGACACTGCATGCTCACTTCCGCATACCATCCTTACCCGTGTTGAGGTGTCGTTCCTGCCTAATATAAATTTTCGCACTCTGACCTAACAGCACCCTCCTGCCCGAGTTCGAGGAGCATTTCGTGACAGAACCTTATCTATGGGATCATTTGAGTAGACTTACCAAAATAAACAATGTTGACACATCGCCGAGTGATGCCGCCACGGGAGTGGTGATGTTGTCAGGATTCATCTGTAAACATATAGAACGATTATACGAATAGACTAGTAGCACTCGAGTTCGAGCACCTTGAACTTCCTGGCCATGATGACGACACCGATCATGAGTAGCCCTAAAAGTATTGAAGCGAACGAAGCAGTAGCTACAGCTGAGAGCAGTAGACAGAGAAAATCACGAAGCATGAACTGAAAATAGCGGTAATAAGGAAGAATTGAAGAGGAACAGACGTAACCTAGGCGGGTGCAGGGCCGAGATCGGACTCCGGAGCCATGGGCGGGGTAGAGCGCCTCCCGAGGCGATGTGGTCATTCGGGAAGGTTTATTTTTGAAATTAACCTGCTATCTTTGCTCGTCTTCCTTCAAAAGAATTAACGTACTTACCGGCTTCTCTCCTAATAACGCTGCTGGAATGACAGTGATTGAAGAAACGACGATAGCTTGAGTCTGGATTAGTGCCATGTTGGACAGCGCCACTTGCCACTTCTGCTTCGTTGTTTCCATAAATCCAAGATTCGCCTAGAACACTTAGTTATCATTCATTATCATCAACACTTCGCCCATCTCTGATACCAAAGTAGACAGCCTGGAAGCCAACGTCATTTCAAGATTCCCTTTCAGTCCGACAAGTGTCGGCACCAACGTAACAGCATCTGGCAACTCTATGAAGAAAGACCACGTTTCGGCATCTTCCAGAAGCAGGCCAGCAAAAATCAGACCAAGACCGGCGAATAGGAAAGGAACCAGTGTCTGAAAACAGAAATTTTGAGGAATTCCAGGATATTCCCAGATCAGGTGAGAAGGTGAGTCGCTTCCATTCGTCACAGGCTGGGTGAATAGGAGCGAGACTGAAGGCATTATTAAGTATCCAAGGTTTGATAGACCAGAACTGGTGCACATCATATATACTACTACTCATATTTTATTTATTTATTTATTTAGATTGCACGCTTGGTGAGCTATCGGCGAAGACTGATGCGTTTTGAAGAAAACTGTAACGGCTGCATTGCAATAATCGCTTTACCTGAAATTTTACCTTTTACCTTGCCTCTTCCTACAAGTGGACCTGGGAAACTTATCGTAATGGGCTGTAAGCGAAACATACTCCGTTACCTTATCGGAAGATGACCAATACTTCTAGCAAGGGATCACGAACCTCAAGGCAGAACGATATATTCGTTTCGGGTTTGGCAGACGACACTGGAGGAGGTTTCTTCAATGACATCTGCTGAATAATAACGGCTATTGGAGCAAATATCCACTGTTCGGGTGAAGACGTCGGCGATGTACTGTCAATATTCCTTAAACAGTTCTTGTGAACATTTGTATAACTAGGAAAATGCCATTTACAGTAGTAGAGCCTAGAGTTCTGCTGGACGGCTTATGATTACATACTAGTATTCCCAACTTGGCACCTTTTCCAATTATCATATCCATTCCCATTCAGAATATCAAACCAAATGTCCTTATAGGTACGATGCTCACCAGTTACCGTAGTATTGCCGAGTGAGTTAGTGTGTTTTTCATCTGCTCCCATATAATAAACATAAACGATTTCATACTGACTATTTCTAGTGAGCACTAGCTTAGTACTAATCTTTTTCCATCGATTTTTGATAACTTTACAATTTGTATCAGGTCATATTTTTAGTTTTAAACTTGTCTCAAGTTTTTACTGTATAATTTCACTACTTCACAACAAACTATTAGAGGCTAAGGATGACACGGCGTGATCAAGAAAAAGTATAAACATTCATAGAGGCACCATAGAGCAAAAGGGAAATGAAGCCACCGGAAATTTTAATGGAAAGCACTATGTGAAGGGTTTGGTGCTGAACGAGTGGTTCAAAAATTGTTGCTTCTCATGAAGAAAATGTCGTCAACTTGACTGAATGCAGAAAAGTGATTGAAATGAATGAATTTAATTGCCATGAACGACGAAGAGCGATTTTGCAGCTGAATAAACAAGCCACAACTCTGAAATGGGCGAACAGATCAGTTCCACCTGCAAAACCCTTGGGATACTCCTTTGGAGCTTGTGGAAGTTTCTTCGGGTTTTGGAAATATTTTTAAGACAGAAGAGGTCAGAAAAGTCAAACCTATGACAGCATACCTACTCAAAATAACACTGACTTGCCTGAGCGATTAACAAAACTGCTTTGATTTGATTAATCTCAATGTTTTCTTCAATCTTTGTTATTACTAATCCCCCCAGTTTCATCATTTTGTTCTCTTCCCCGAAAAGTCGTTTTTTGATTTTCATTTTATGCACACTTCTGACTGATAGGTGTCTTCCATAGAAAGAAGCTGCTCAAATCAAATCAGATGTGAGCTTTCACAGCTGAGGCAATATAATAAATAGGAAGACTCATGGAACTAGGAAGAAGAAGATAAGGAGGAAGAGGAAGTGAAAGAAGAGTGGAAATAGGCTCGGCGTAAAACTCACAGGCCTTTCGAAATGGACCGAAGTTGATGAATTATGAACTACGGCTCAAAACGACGCTACCTTCTCGTGCCACCCTCCTTTCTCTTCTTCTCCTCTGAGTCATTCTATCGATCATACCAACTGGGCATTTCCGAACAGGGTAATCTCAACAGAATTTCGTTAAGTGGAAGGACCAGGGACCCAATTCTCATATAGAAATTCTCGGGTTGAAAAAGACAAGTAACAAAGGAAGTCAGGAAGCAATTCAGGTCAGAAAAGGGTATTGTCAAATACTTTTGGGCACTTACTGTAACTATGGATGGATTTATTGAATTCGAAAGCTTTGGGACTACCAAGAAGTTCATAGCTACCTTGTTAAATTCAATAACATTCCTGGAACTCAGCGCTCCAATGACCATATGTGGTACCTTGAAATAATAGTCAAAAATGTCGGAATCAATACTTTTCCCTTTAAAAGAGTATTCCCACAGTGACTTTGAACCAATTACGCTCAATGAAAGAAAGGTCAGTAGTGAAGATGAACGGCAAGGGTCGCTGAGGATGGATAAAGCGACAGTTTTCAAGGAAAGCAAAGCCTCTTGAAGACGACGGAGGGATTTGGGCAGAACGAATGCTAATGAAATCAATTTGCGGCGATACAGTGAAGGCCACTTCAGATTCCCGACAAAGTACCACCATTACTGGATATAAAGTTCGCAAAAATAATTAAAAACCAGAAAAATTTATCAGCCATGCGACGGAGGGGCTAACGTTAAGGGGAAGAAAAATTGAAAATAATAAAATTACAGATAATACTAATATACAAAGGACTCAAAGTGTGATTTACACAATACTGTCTTGGTCTGGTATTTATGTATATTTTCTCACGAAAATCTTTTTCTGAGTCACAATTGTCAGCCAAGACTGCAGTTCCGACTACATCGTTATGGAGCCAAGTAGTCTGAGGGGTAGAAAAATCGATAACCATGAAAGTAGAATCATGGAAGGTCGATACTATTTACGAGCCTCACAAACTCACAACACACACCGCTGAGGATCACCGAATAAGCTGTTCGTTGAAATAGCACTGCCTATGAATTGAAGAAAAATCCAGTTAAAATCACAAAGACAGCATGGAAATTACTTTAATTCTTAGTATAGTTAACGACCAACTGTGGAAATACAGCTGGCCCGTCGGAAAAGTCACGAACACAAAAGGGCAAAACCCCTTTCTTTACGTGTTTTCGAACGCCTCAATGGGAACCTGCCTGAAAGGGAAGGGCAAGAAAATCGGCAGCCACATTTTGGATCGATAAGAAACAAAAATTCTGAATGGGTAGGATACCAATTTAAACAAATAAATATTAAATAAAACGATTCCCAGTTGGCCAGGCCAGCTGGGAGGTGGATCGATTGAACACCACGAACGGCTATTCAATGACAGAACGACCTTGTGTGCGCAACGGCATGAAAGTCATGTCGATGGACTGGTGTAGTGGTGCATCGCTAAAGAATCTGAACAGCTCGTCGTTATGGAATCCGGCTTTATCCATAAGAAAGCAGAGCAGAGAGAGACATGGTGAGTTCGTGGCGTAGTCTGGGCAAATGCGTGCACCCTAGGCTAAAAACATTCCTTTTCTTCCCTAGAAGATATTTGCAGGCAGCTTAGACCGTTTCCAGCAAGGTCAACGAAAGAAAATTCTGAAGAAATCGCGAAGGCGTTCAAAAAAAAAAAACAGAAGAAATAAGGGTTGGACAAGATGCGAAGAAAAAAGTGGCATGGGAAAAGATATTTGGACGAGCTGCCCAACTGTGTGTGCCAATGCGTACAGTTGGCTACGGTAAGTTGCCTGCAACGCGTTCGTCCCGATGCGGATGGCAAAGTCTCTGCAGGGCAAAGCCTCGGGGGAAACTCGTCCGTCTTGGATGAACGACGGCTAAGCTGGTTTTGGGTCCCCTACTATGCTGTATCTAGGCCGTTTTCCCACCCGATCGCTTCTCTTACGTTATGCTTGACAGTCTCGTTCCAGGTTGATCCTTAGGAAAAATCTCCAACAAAATTTTCTAGGCGTGAACTGTGCTTTTGACATCTCTTTTGAATGGCATTGGTAACAGGAATTTGGCGAACAAGGACATTTCTAGGCTGAAAGAAAAATATAGCGCTCCATACTTCTGAAAAGATTCAGGCTAACCAACCTGAGAAAGCAACAGCTTTACAAATTTTGAACTAAAAAATGACAATAGAGGGGGCTCAAAAAGCTTAATACTCAGAATCAAAGTTCTTGATGAATAAGATTAAAAAGGGACTTTCGATTTTTGCATTTTAGATGGAAGCTCTGAAGCTTTCCCACTTGCTGATAGCCTCCTGTGGAAGAAAGATAGACTAAAATGTAGAGAAAATGAAAGTAGCGCTTACGTCTCAATTTGAAGAGGAGATCCGGTCAGTTGTGTGGTCGTCACATCCGTGAATTCATCCTGGAGTGACATTTCCTGGAAAACGTAGTCTATTCGGTGGCAACTAGTTTTCCATGCTACTTCGGAGGCTCAGGAAAAATGCGAAATACGTCACTCCAAAAATATTGCATTAAGAGCACAGGCAAAGACATCTGGCACATAAGTTGACAATTGTCTCGAGCGACAACTTGTCTTGGATGACTGCCATTAGAATATGAGGTGAAAATCAATGAGAAAGGCATGGCGGTCCAGGTTTTCCCGCCCACGTATTCATTGTTCCCAGTGTTTTCGGTCATACGTGAGGCCAGTAGTAACGATATCGAGTCTCTCAAAAGAAAGGAAGACGAAAGACATAAGAGAATTAAATCAAAAGCTTTAAATAAAGTGTAAAGGAATAAAATGGAAAAAACAGGATAATAATCAAGGTGAAAAGTAAAATAAAGATAAAAAATTGTATGTTGTCAAGGCATCTTCAATTTCAACTTTTCTACTCCTTCAATTACAGTATTCTGATTCACAACATATTCATCAGAAACTTCATTATGATTCTCTCTCAGCTTCTGTCAAATTATTAGGTCCCAAGCAGAGATTCTGTCCGAAATTTCGCAATGGACCAGGTTTCTTTCTGGAATCTTCTGGAAGCTTCCATGGGGTTCTACTTAAGGATACCTCCCGCACATATACAAGCAATGCAGCTCTCTTTTCTCTCCTTACATATTCATCTCATATTCGCTATAACGGCCAAACTGTTTTTCCATATCACCCCTACTTCTTTACGAGTTCGAATCCGTGAGAGACTCCTGCTTTTATTTGGAGAATCCATTTTTCATTTGACATTATTGAAATATAATTACTCGTTGATATGAATAATAATAAATATTATTATTAATTTTTATTAGTCTATAGGAGTTATGATCAAATAGTTCTCAGAATTCGTGAGTTCAGTGCTGTACGCTACTGTTTATACAGCCCGTAGCCCTCAGGCCTCAGCCAGTTTCCGCTTTAAGGAGCTAGCCCCTCACAATTCAGCTGAGTTCTGTTGTTGAAGCCATTGGTTGTAGTATTGTTATGCAGGAAAACTTTAACAAAGCAGCCTTTATGAGCTCCACACAAATGACAAAGAAGCTGAGAAGCTTCGTACAAGTGGCTCTCGCTCAAAAATTCCTAGCTCTGAAATGGAGAACATTGCAAAACTAATCATAGAAAGGATCGCCTCACGGAATGGAAGCTAGAAGAAAAAGTCCGAATCATTTTTCTCGCTTCTTTGAATCAACCCTTAATCGACGAGAATTTCTTCCTCAAAATCCCAATCAATTTTTTTCCTCTAATAGGAAATTCCTACCGCTGGGAGGGATTTACCAAAAGGTGAAAGAGCTGAACTCCCGTTTGACTGGCCATTTTGAGAGTCCTAAAGGCCTGGAAAAGGAGGGATGGGCATTTATAATACTTATTTACCCATTTATGGGATTATTCGAAAAGTAATGATTCGTTTGTTTATTCACATATTTCGATATTTCATTTTCAGGCAAAATTTATCCTTTCGATTGCAGTTTTTTCGCCAACAGACCTCTGGTTTAACGCTCTTTATATTATACATACTACTACTTCTCGCCTAGTAAATATCACCCAGGTTAGCCAGATAAAAGCCATGTCTTTTGAGTTTGCTGCCCTTATATGGGCATGCCCAAAGTTTCGTGCCCTTCCCTCCGTAACCCAATGAGATCTACATTGGTCCTAACATGCTTTTGAGTCTTTCCAATGGGTCCTTTGGGACCAGAACTCTCTTCCTCATCGACAACTAATTTGCCGAGAGGCCTCGATATGACACCCTTGGTTGGCCAGGGGCCTGATTCACTTTACTTTACTTTGCCTTACCCTTTACTCAAAAAGTTATTCTCACGTAACTGATCGTCTTTCGTTTTTTGCTTTGAAGCTTCGCTTCAGAACTGCCAGATATTACCTTTCAAGTTTTTACTTATGTTGCATGGGCAGTAGAGGCGAAAGGAGGTGAATAACATTGAAAGATGAATAACTCAAAAGAGATGTAGGAACTCGACCAAGAGGATAAAATGGAGAAAAAAAAGAAGAAAAAATGTGTAAGTTTGAGAAAAAAACCGAGAAGGCATCCATGCGACCGAGGATCTCCGATGAAAATGTTGTCAACAACAAGCAAATAGGCATTAGTAATCTCTGGGCGTTTAAAAATCTGAAAGGATTGGTCTGTGGTCATCTCTCACCAATCGCGTAATCCTTTCATATCTTCAGCTCATTAACGGTTCTTTTTGTAATGGTTATTAACTAAATTTACTTGAAATTTCATTAACTAAAGTTCAGCCATTAGCTAAGCTGTTTAAGTAATAAATGAGTTCCTGAAAGCATAGGTTCCGAGCAAAATTTGGTAAATTTGATAGCGTTATTCGTGGATTATGAATAAAAAAAAACTTCCAAAGTTCAAAATTTTTTGGAAGATGTTCATTTTTAAAAAAAACTCCATAAAAAAGGTAAAAGTGAAAGCGTTCAAGCTCCGAAAGGTCATTGAATGGAGAAGAATCATAAAAAATCTTGGAAAAATGCTTTTATTTATTATTTATTTATTTTTATTTGTTTATACACGACATAGGAATTTCCACATAATGTAGCATCAGACATCAAACAGCAGTAGCCTACACTTGGAAGTGCTCAGAAAAAAAAATAAAGGGGAAGATAAAAGAAAGAGAATGAAAGAGAAAAACAGGAAGGAAAAAAAGAAAAGCAAAAACAAAAAAGGGGAAAAAGAAAATTCAAGGAAATATAGCAAGCGGACTTGAAACAACAACTCCGAAATAGACGAAGCAAGTAGGCGTCATGCTGCATGCATGCACTTAAGGAGATTTGTTCGAATCTGATTTGTTCCTAAAAAAAGCCCGTGAAATGAAGCTGAGAATCGAAAAAAAGTTTATTCAGTCTTGCGTAGAGAACGAAAACCCTCACTGATGGGGAAAACAGGCGGAAAAATGGATGATTTCAAAGCAAGCAGCAAGAGCAAGAAGCTAGAACTTTTCAAACTTCCAGGGGGCTGCCAAGTAGTTCTGGGAAGTCTAGCATTTCCAATATTTCTCGCATAAATTTGCAAATTGGACAGGGGGGGGGGGAGGTGGGAGGGGAGCAGGAGGGCAGGAGGGCAGGATGAGTCAGTCAAGTCAGCTTAGTATCTCTGAAAATAGGATGTCAGAGAAAGCTGGCTCGATGTTTCTAAGATAGGGAGTAGGCGGCAGATTAGAGGGATTCCATAGTGCTCTATACATCGATGCTTCCTATAATTAAGTTAGGTCTTCGCTATGATTTTTGAACTCGGAAGATTACTTTAGCGACGAACCAACAAAGCCGCTTAACCATCGAACCAGTGCATCCGGAAGTGCCACCTATTCTGTCTATGCTAGCGTGACATATCCAAATTCGTAGATCAGTCCTCTCAGTTCTCCTTACGTCACAGTTTTGCAGAAACGTTCCCTATCTGACTTACTGGTTAACTCACTTACACCATCATAATAAAGTAAATTTACAAAGTTCCAGCAAGAAGAACTGTTTTCTACCTTCTTCTATAATTCGCATATTACAGCCAATTATCTCTTGCCCTCTAGCCTTACCGTAGATTGTGGTAGAGGAGCGGCTACTAACTCGCTGTCTTAATTCTAATAAGTACCACAATTAAAATAGTTTTTATAAAATGGAGAGCAAACTCGCTCAAGAACTACCCCCACCCGCCTCATTTGCACGCCTGGAAGCTTATGTGCTGGACAACTTTTGATTAAGTAGCATTGACATGAATAACCCACTCCATCATGAGAAACCTTCAATGCTTTTAGGAGTACCAATAAAAAGTGAAAGTAAGTTTCTATGCGTTCGATAACTTTACAGCACAGCCAGTAAAACACCTTCAAGGTTGGCTAAGTTCTCTTCATCATACTTGTTAATTCAAACTCAATATAAATACTTCGGAAAACTTATATGATAAATCTTGATAAAAATGTTTCCAGCCGGCCCGATGTGCTAACAGTCCAGTGGGTTTTTGACGTACTACGGTACCGGTGAAAAAACAAAAAAAAAATGAAATAGATTAGACATGCAAGATATTTCATTTCTATTTAATTTTTTTATCTGCATGGATGAGATGCAGATAAATCAGGAAATAAAATATAAAGGATAAAAAGGATAAAGTTTTTGGCGTTAATCAATCCCGTCTGAAGGATGCGCCCCCGCACTCGACTTCCATTCAGAATCGTAGTGGCGTAATGAGTGCGTATGTGGCCTATACAAAGAATTGTGGTGGTCAGCCGATTCACAAGTCAGTGCTTTTATCCTCCCAGACGAGTCCGGGACCAGTTCACCGACCCCGCAGGGATAGAAGACTTTGTTGTCCTAGGCGGGCATCGATCGGGGATTCGAACCCTTGACTGTGCTGTGAGATAGTACGCCACTTGCCACTACACCACCTCCGCCCTGAAATAAAATATAATTAAATAAAATAAAATAAATCAAATTAAAACATACGAAAGTGGCAAGCTCCTCGAATATAGAGCATATAAGTAAAAATTCGCTGAAACAAGTGGAAATGTGAAATAGGTGGATAAATAGATCTTATCTTTCGGTTTATGTTCCCCAAAGAATCAGTGGCCGTTCCTGAATCCGAACTCCCCTAGCACATAGTAGTATTTTTAGTATTAGAAAGTTCGTTTCTTTTAGTATCAGAAAGTACGTTTATACTCTCTCAATGTGAGAGTGGATTTGTAGATTCTTCAGTGGTAATTGAATTGAATATCAATATGCATTCAATACTCAGGAGACACTATCAAGTCAAATGACTACTTTTGAAGGCTGTTTAAGAGACTGAAATTATTGGCTAAGGTCCAAGTTGATACTTGGGAAGTCACATGTACAAGGTTCACGAGTTATGGACTCAAACAACTACTCCGAGCGAATTAAGCCTGACGTTATGAACTGCGAAGAAGGTATGTCGACCTGTATTCAATAAATAGCTCGGAAAAGTTGAGTAGGCCGACTAACAACAAAAAAAAATGCAGAAATGGTCTTTCACAAACACATTCCTGAGAAGGGAAAACTACTTTTGTTCTAAATATGGATTCACCCTTATTTGATAAAAAAAAATAACTGAATTGAAAATTAATTTTTGATTGAACAACCAAACTGAACTCCACAGCCTGGTAGAACAGTGGAAGCTAATCTGGGATTAACGAATGTATGAGTATGAAAATGTAAATGCCGAGGTTGAATCGAAAGGAGGAGCTGCTCGGGATGGACCCTTATGAAACTGAGTAAAGTGTTAAATCCTCACGCAAACTGCTGGAGCTCGAAGAGGGTTTTTTCTTCGGACGAGCTTTGCTCGAATGTGAAAATGAGAACCGGACGGCCTCCGCGGATTATGGAAGGGGTAAAAGAAAGGTTTGAAATCAGAAAAGTAAACTGGCGAGCATCTTTTAGACAGTATCGTTACCGAGAGGGCGAGAAATACGTCACCATTAGTCATCAACTCTTGCCAACTCCGAATCGTTGGAACATTCCCGGCAGGCAGGAAAGGGGGAGGGGAGGGGGGGGGAGGTTGAAGTCAGGGATGCGGCGTAACGGGAAATTGCTCTCTTGTCCGAGCGGCAGTTCGAAATTTTACTGTTATGTATGTACTCCTATACCTACCAGCCTTTCTAGTTTCTACAAAATATTGGCGCGTTAATTTCGAGGAGACGAAGAATGGGAGGGAATAGGGAGGAGAGAAGAAACGGAATTCAGAGAGAGACGAGGACATACAATCTACATCAATTCTTAAAAATAAATCAGGTCTTATTCTAAAGCTTTTCGACTTTTTTCTCGACAACGACCACTACTCTACAATCAGGAGGCACAATGTGGCCCCCTTCTTCAGGGATTCCATCTTCCAGGGTCGGCCCTGTGTACCTAGGCGCCTATAAAATGACCTACGGAAGCCATCTCGATTCATTTCCGCGCTGAAAACCTTCCATAAAAGCCTGCCTCTGCCTAATCGAAGACGGAAGGGTGGATGGGATGTTAGGTATTGGATGGGATCGATCCACAGCCGTGTAAACAAATGGAAGCCGCGCCTCTAGCCACTGATGTATCTCTTACTATTTTCTACCATTATGAAGAGCTTTGAAGAGCAATGAGTTCGATGACTTATACTGATTATGGTAACTGATGGTATGGTATCTATTATATAATAGAATTACTTATATTAGTCATATCTATTCATTACTATAAATGTATACTTTGTGGTAATTATTATAAAAATAGGAAGTTCGAAATAATTCTAATTAGTAGGCGGGGCCAGACTGTTTTTAAATTGTAAGCATTGATGTTGTTAGGAACGTGATCGGTTCTGTTTCCATGGTATTTGAGAAGCGCAATTGCGTGAGCAACACAATGAAATGGACTCCAAGAGTGACTCTCAGAGAGGAAGGCTCATTTCCTGGGACTGGAAGGAAAACTGCTCATTGAGGCTAGTTCGACTGGAACGAAGACGAGTTGATCGCGTGGAATGGCCAAGTAGCTTTCAACTCTTTTTCCCACCTTTCATTCGACGAATGAACCCTCAGAGAAGCCATAAATTGCTTTCAGAGGCGAAGCTCTATAAAACTCTGACTCGATTACCGGCTAAGCCCGGCGTTAAGTATTGCCAACGGCGATTTTTCGACAGTGGCTTCTTATTGGATGGCGGCAGAAAGGTGACGAGCTCCTATATGAGGTCATTCTCAAAATTCGAGAATTTCAAGCAAAGAGAAAGAGAAAAGAGAAAAGCATATTGGGTAAAGGCGTTCCCTAGGATGGGAGTCCAACACACATAGGGTTATCCGCGCCAGCTGAAGAGCCGTGAGCAAGGTTGAAAGGAAAGAAGTTCTTGGGAAAAGTGCGAAGAAAAGCCCAGACAAGGGCGATAAGGCCACACAAACTTCTAAGATCATAATGCGCCGTGCTTCCAGGTTATGAATCAAAACTAGAGAATGCCTACAGCTATTAGAGCATGTGTAAGGAACACCCAGTACCAAAAATCTTACGGCCTTCCCTATCGAATAATTGGGCGAATTTGATGTGAGTAGAAACTAGGGGATTTAACTACACGTCACGTCGAGAATGGCCATCACCAGGAGGTGAGTGTCAAGGACTTATTCCGCAGTAAAACCCCATATCCCATCAATCAAGTTGACGAAATTGACTAGGTTCGAGGCCTGACTCAGGAGCCCGCCCAATCAAGGAAATCGTCCCTGAAAAGACCCTTTGGCTCTCGGTTACTGGTCGAGCGCTTCAAAAGTGGAAGTCTGGAGTTGAATTTTTGGAAAGGATCAGAGAGCTTCACAGACCAGCCCCTTTTGGCGCCAATCCGTGCTCTTCCGTAATTGCCCCCAAGTAATTAATAAACGAATAGGTGAAAAGAGCAGATCTCGTGGTCGTGAATTCCCATGAAATCAGCAGAATAAGCCTTCTGGGAATGCATCTGCCCCTATTTTTTTAGGAGGATATCTTGGTGTACAGAGTGCTTGTGAGAGTAGGAGCTCTCGCTGTTCAGAGTCCGTGAGAGAGTAGGAACATTCAAATTTTGTGGATTCCAATACTCCAAAAAGAATCTAATTCCGTCAAGTGTTGACATATCATCACAGAGCAAAGGAGAAGGCTGAGGAAGAAAGGAAATGAAAAACTGAGCAGTTGAAGACTGGCTTGTTGACGTAGTAATATTTACTGGCAGGATTATACGAACAATGAACCTAACTTGTATACTTTAGGTCAGAAAAGTTGGAGCTGATACATGTAAGAAGGCCCTAAAGAACGGCACTGCAAGCCAGGAAACGTCGAAGGATTGAATAGGAAGAGAGTGATGTGGAGCTCCCTATCTCATAATCCTAGCTCTTCTGGGAAAACATAACGCAACCCCTTTCAGCTGCAATCGAGGATTTCCTATAAAGCTGCTGAAAACGAAGAAGGGTGTTCTCGTCAGTCGTTCGTAGAATTTCTGGCGAAAATTCTAGGAAACCATAAGCGTCCTTGCGATGAGATAGCCTAGAACCCCTGTGGAGAGGTGCCCAGCAATCAGACGTAAGCACAAAAAACGCCATTTCAAAAACATCCTCCAGGAGACCTCAGCTATTTAAAAAGAAGAAAAACAACGCAATCAAAAAAAATGACGAAACAGTGTTCTGCGAAAAGAAGACTTTATGGAACAGATTTTCAAAATCGGGTATCTAAGCGTAAGGGAATCGATTCAACAGAACCTACTCAACCGGTTGTATTTTTTGTGCTAACCATAAATTCACGGCTTAATCACCAATTCATCGACTCATTTATTTGAAGTTATGGCTTTTTTGCAGGCAAAGACATAAACAACAAAAGTTCCCAAATTTTGAACTCGTGGACTGGATGAGGTGCATGGATTTTTCAGTGATTCGCATATGATATAATATTATTGATATAATAATATAATAATAATGGCTATAATAATAATTTTATTACAGAATTGAAAATATTTATGTTGTAGGGTGTTATTGATCAATATCAATTAAGCATGTTATCATAAACATTGCAAACCTGCGCGTTGTAGGTAGCATGGTCAAACTAACATTCGAAGGTTGCTGTGGTCAGTTCGTGTTCAGTTCTGTCTTCCAGTAAATCTACACATCTACTGGCGTTACTCGACGGTGTACGGGAAGACATCTACGATAACTTATAATACGGTGCAGATACAATGATTAACACGTTGGCGACCCTAGCCTTTTCACCGCGAGCCGCGTGGGACCAAGCGACTTTTTTGCGTCGTTGGATGTATCCCGACTCCGGGACGCATTGTCTCACAGAAACCGTTTTTTCCAGTTTTGTAGTTAAGGTAAGGTAACAAACTTAAGTGATAAAAACACGAGAAATTGGTAATAAACAGTAGAAAAGATACCGGACAGTGCTAAGAAGTAATTTCTAGTGATTCCCCGAAATTTCGAAAACCGTCTGGAGGATCGGGCATTTCACTTCTATTTCTACGTCTACCATATGTTCATGTGTTTCAGTCAATGAACTTGAAGTAAGCTTCGAAGAGTTATTGCTCGAAAGTGAAGAAGAAAGGGAAACCGACGCCAACGCTACAGCTGAAGGGTCGATTGCAACTTGTGATAATTCCCTTCTGACTTTAGCTCTACCCTGACCACGGGTAATATAGGCTCTTCAGTCCATTATAGTAGCGTTGCCACAAAAAAAACACAAAAAAAATAAATTCTAAAAAATTATCACTTCTATCCTGCGTCCCGGCATCGGGACGCATTGTCCCAGCGAGTCAAAAACGTGCATCCTGGCATCGGGACGCATGGTTGACAACGTGTTAAGCACCGATGAGCAGCGAGTGAAAGCAGAAAATTTGTGATAATGAAGGCAGGCAGAGAAGATGATGGGAACGTTTCCCAGTAATTAACATGGTCTTGAGGCTTTTCGCGGTCACAAGGTCTTTGACGTTATTCAATCCCTTTTCGAGATTTCCCACGCACTCAGCTTCCACTCAGAATCTCTCAGGTAATGAATGTGTGTATGTAGCCTATACATTGAATTGCGATACAGCCGATTAGGAAATCGGTGCTGTTTCCTCCTCCCATATGTTCTGGTACCAATAAACTGACCCTAGCGGGGTGGAAGCCTCGATTGGCCTGAATTGGTGTCGATCCGGGAACTGTGTGTGCGTGGCAGGGCGCCATTTGAAACTACACTACATACGCCGGAGTGTATCACATCCCACTGGAGTTACTTGCACGGAATCGGAGCTATTGTTACTGGGGAAAATAAAAAGGCACAAATTACAAAAAGGAATGCTTCGAGAAGGTATTAAGTCAACACAGAAATAAGTGAGAACCCATAAAGATGAGTAATATAAACAATTAGTAAACACATGCCAATAATATTATATGTAATATATAATAGGTTACACATAAAATTGATGTAACAACAGTTCAATATTATATATATGTTAAATATGGAAATATTAGACGCAGCTCTCAGAAATGTGAATCCAGAGAGGGAAGAAGCCATGCGATTTGTGCATCTCTGCAACTACGCATTGAGACATCAAAGGCGGAGCAGGCTGAGTCGATGCTCCCCGGCGGGTGATGGAGAAAATGGGCTCACAAACAAATTTGCACAGACCATCACTCTTCTGTGATGACACATTGGCAGTTACGAAGTTACTTACATCATCAGTTGGTATAATGTCCGAAAAAAGTTTAAAAAAAAACTGCCTTCTTAATCCATCCATCCTAATGGTACGGTATATCACTAAACGGAACGGTGAGGTATAAAATACTTCCTTTTTGCAAGTACTAATCGAAGGGAGCCGCAAAGCCAAAGCATGAATTCATCAGACAACAAAAAATCCAAGTAAACAGTTGACCCTGCAACGTGGCCTAAGAAGAGCTTATTATTAAGTCAGTAGCTAGTTGTCTTTTCTGCTGGAGAAATTCAGCCATCTGATGGATATAGTTGCCTACACTTGATCAAAACAAAAAAGCAAATATTTGAAAGAAAAAGTACAAATAGATAACGAAATAGGTTGAGTATTGAGTACAAATAAATAATTAGGGCTGAAGATGGCTGTGTAAATTCGAACAAACCGAATAGAAGAAGCTCGACGTTGAGCTCTATACCTTTGATTGGCCTCTCGGACCATTATAAACCCGTGAGCTTTTTCAATGAGATAAGCCGCGTAATCGTTTGGTCGTGAAATAGAAGTAAGCCTGAATTCTGGTGGTAACTACTCGAAGCAGCTACGAAAAAGTTACTAAAGTTATCGTCAATAATGCCATTGAACAATTTAGCCATAGCCTAGCTGAATCTTCAGGGCTGCTGTTGGAGAAAAAGAATTCTTTCTTAAATTTAAGTAAAAAAATTCTGGAAAAAGATTCAGTAATTAGCAATAGCAATAGTAAATAGGCAAAAATTTTGTTATGCAATTTATTATGGCCTCATACTATTTCTAGTTATTGTTTACGATCGAAGCTATTCGTAGAAGCTGGCAATGTTTGCTTACTTGCAAGGAACCCCCTATATTCACACAATTTACGACTAAAAACAATACCTAGCAATATCTCTCCAACTTGCCTATCTCTGAAAGTTTGCAGCCTAGAATTTTTTTCCTACTTGAGTGTCATTAGGTCCGTTTTGTTTTGGTCGGTTTGTTGGCAGCAATGGAGAATTCTCGCAATGTACCGAATTGAATGGTTGTGAATACCTTTCCTCCAAACATTTTATTGTGCTCATATATATATGTATGTGGTTACTAAACAGCATTAACTTTGCTAAATTGAACCTAATGACACATAATCTGTTCATTTCTGAATTAATTGATGGAACTACGGAATCAAATGGATGGGGAGGTGCAAAAAAACTGAACTTAATGACACGCAACCTAATCTCCTGATAAGAAAAAATAGATTTTTTTTCATAAATTTTCGATAGATTTCCAAAATTGGGTGGTTCGCTTCTGGCGTACACTGGGGGAGTTGTATTGCAGATGTTACGTGTGGAAGTGATCATGTATGCATGCTCGCGTTTGTATGCCCACTCGGACTCAAAGAGTAAAGCAATCAAGTAAGTAGAAAAGGCATGAAACATCATTTAGGTAAACACTGTAAACAAGCAGGTGCTGCACTAATAAGGAAGTTGGGAAACACATAAAGCAAAGCTCCAAAACAGTCACGATCTAGTGTTTCTCGATTGTTTTTCTGGGGAAACCGCCAATATCGCTAATAATAGAGCTCTATTATTATCCGATGAAGCCTCTAAATCTCATGGCATAGAAACGAAACTATTTTTCACCAAATTAGTTTTTTATTTGTATTATTAATTCATTTAAATTGTAGTTGAAGTGACTATTCCAATTTTATTGATTAGACATATTGATTCACAATTACCCACACTGCTGCTATGAATGCCGTTGTTTGATTCGGCAAATTTGTTTTCCAACGATGTTTATACAGCACGCAAATTACGTACAGACTAATAAATAAAATAATAAATTAATTGAGTTCTACCAGCAGGAAACAACCACAACACGGAAGCAAGATGGTCAAAGCTGTTTCATATGAAATTATTTGAGGAAGAGGATAGGAATATAGTAAATAAAGGGCTTCGTAGTGTTTTTCGATACCAGGATCCTACGGGTAAGCAAGCTTCTCAAGTTTAACATATTTTTTGAAAATTTCGAGCGATTATTGTAATTGCAGTTCTGTTTGATTTGGAATTACTCCATAATTACTATTACCCCACTCCAACGAAAAAGAAGCATTGGAGAATTCAGAATTTCATTTTAGCAGTTGTTTTCCAATTTTGAACGACCAATACCTTCTGAAAATTTCCGAAATCACTTCCAATCCTCTTCGCTATAGACATTAATCGACAAGCATTACTCTTTAGTAGAAACTACAATGTAAACCTGGAATATCGATCGTTTTTGAAAGAAATTTGTCAATTATTTGACTCAAAATCAGGGTTAAACCATGTGATATTCAACATTTTCGGCAGGGTTGGGGTGGCTCCGAATGAGTCGTGACCATGCTCTTTGGGATCGAATCTTGGATCGGCAGTCTTCCCATGAACTCGCTCATTGAATACCTCAAAAGTAAGAAGGGTTAAAACATGAATGAATAGTATGATTGGGCCACGGAAGACAGTATTCAGATCATTCACTCATTCCAGCGCTTCAGCAATTTGAAGTGCATGTCAAATGCATGGTGCATCCTAGATACGAAGGTCGCCCAATCTAGATATGGCTGCAGGGAACTCGGAAACTTTGATGGTGAGACATGGCGTAACAACGTCACCCATGTCAGTCTAACAAGGTGCCAGCAAAACGTTCGATTCAAGTTCGACTTCCTTCTCAGGTTGCGGGATTTGCCCGTAAGATACGTCATAAGTAGGTTCATAAGCTTATCGTCGTCGAGTGCCTTCATTGTGAACGATAAAGAGCAGTTCATTGAATGTGCTCTGGCCATTGAAGCCACTGAATACACGCTAATGATGAACGCAAGCGCCATTTAATTGGCCTGCAGGGAAATATTAGCAGTCCATGCCTGAAAAAAAAACTTAGTGAAAGGAAAACCACATATCTGACGAAATTTTGCGGTCAAGTGAACCATTTAACTGAAAAGAGCACTCTTGGAATAAACTTGACATCACGTTCAAATGTTACTGCAGTTGAATGCACTGTTCCCGTAACTGAAGCTTTTCCTCCTTTTTAGAGGGCCAGCAGGTCGCCAATGCAAATAGTAGTAAAGTGCTAGGGACACACTCGAGTTCAGCTTTGACTCTAATTACACTCATCTTTGAGATGCGCCTTGCACTCGACTTCCATTTGGATTCGTAGTGGCCCTCTAAATGTGTATGAGCCCTATACAATGACTCTGGGTGGTCAACTGATGTAAAGTCAGTTTATTCTCTTCCCAAACGAGTGTGGTACCAACTAATCGACCCCGGAGGTATGGTAGCTTAGGTTGGCCTTCGACCCGAGATTCGAACTCATGACCATGCGTATGTGTAGTGCGACTTTTGCCACTACACCACCTCTACCTTCCTAGTTCCAATACAATCTATAAGGCTCTAAAAACAAACGTAATAGCTCGAGTAAGAAAGTAGGCGACGAGCTCGCGACCAAAAGTCAAGTAAATGTTTATGAGAACTGGAGCCTGAGCTGCCTCATAACAAACAAATCGTTCTAGACCAGTGGGAATTGCAGGATTTTGACGGCAATATTCCCAGGCATTTTCAAAGGCAATAGTACTTGACGGCACCCAGTCTCAGCGTTGATAGCCTGATGGAAATCCTTCTTTGAACTCAATTCTGTGTGTCCCACGGCACAGAACGCGATGAGGTCTTGTATTCTCTAAATTTCAATTATTTGTTTTGATTCATTTATATTCACAAAACTTAGAAAAGTGAAGGAAAAGGTCCTGAAAGGTAATACATGTAATGGAAGGGACAGAAATAGTAAGAGATAAGATAAAGCTTATAACAATGGGAAGCATTGAGCCGTCACACAGGAGTAAGTAGTTGGCAAGCCTACGTACACGGTACTTGAACTGTTGAAAGGGAAAGTGCCTTATGGCACGTTAAGACTTCGCCGATGGAATTTGTCTAGGCAAAGCAGACCTTGTAGTATGGTCCTGAAGTCAGTCCAATGGTGTCAAAGGGCTGGAAGAAGAAAAGTGTTGACGTAAACTCCGGCCCTTCATGGATCTCCATTACAGACTACAGACATGTTCACATCACATTAAAAGCCAGTCGTTCCCGAGGGATCAAATTCAGCCTCAGGCATTCATGTCTTCTACCACACTGAAGTCGTTAGTCAAAGACGTTATTCGGTTGAAGACATAGACATAGGGAGGACTGATTTGAATGTTATCTTTCTCTTTTATTCTTATTGGTCAGTACAAATACTAATTCACTTTCGGGGAGAATCTGGATATATGGCGCATCTAAGAACGCATGAGCCTGACCTATCCTACTATTCAATAGTGTTACACAGGATAGACCTAAGAAGGGGAGATGGAGTCCGAGCCTGATCGTGGGCTTCAAGGTTTTGACACTGATTCGTGGCTTCGAACTGCGATTACCGTAGTCCATTGAAGAACCCTCTTCTGAGTCATTCAAGTCCGCTAGGTATAATAGATTGCGCGCTTCAATCACATGTTGATTTTCTAGTGCGGCGAATGAACCGATTGGGCACAAATTCATACCCCTTCCACCCTCCCCAACTTAGTGTTGGGAGCGATTCAGCAGCTGCTTGGAACTTTGGTGACGTGAAGGTGTAGGGGAGTTTTGGAAAACAATTGAACGATCAACCTCTTAGTTTTGATCTTTCAAAGGAGCCCGGCTTCGTGCTGTGACTCCGTCGACCTGTCTATCTTATATGGTCGCTATAGTCTGGAATCGCTGGATACCATACTTAGGCATGAACCTATACCTCAGCTCGATTTCTTTGCATAACAGTCGAACACTCCGTCCCGCCAATTTGTTATTGGTCGATACAGCAGTATAAACACGAGACTGAGCTAGTTTCTGACGTTCTAAAGGACACAGGCTGGATACGAGCAACCAATCCTCTCAGTCTGTTCATTATATGGCTATTAATTCAGTGATAAGGCGTCGTTGAAGGGAAAAAAGAAAGAAGAACCTTCCAGTAAGTTCTTCGTTCCTTTTTCGAGTTACAAGGTGTAGCATGTGGATTACTTTGAAAATATTTACATAATTTTCGACACAGCGCTCTTCAAAAACAAACATTTTCGTCAAATTTATAGAATTAAACGCATAAATTAAGATCAAATAATGCAGACAATGTGTACAGACAACAAAAACGACGACGTGCGTGTCACTGAGATGCGGCGAATAGCATGGCAGCGTTTCGATATGCGCGACTAGTATAAACCGCGCAATGTCGCCACCAAGCAACCAGGTAGTCATACAACGCTCATGATGAATTGAGAATCATTGTGAAAATGCTTCTATGAGACACGTTTAAGACCTTCGCTTATTCTTGTATTCCGCTTCTTGTCCACCGTCGGGCTGAAATTGAATCAAGTTTGAAAAATCTGATGAACGTTGTAAAAATAGTACAGTAAAATGAGAGTGAGATTAAATCCAGATTAGGTTAAATTATCTCACCGCACTGGTAGCAACATCCTCGTATTCTTCTCCGTTCTCCTCTTCCCCAGTCTCTTCTTCATATCCCTCTGGAGGAGCTGGTGTTTGTGCTGGTGGCACGTATGGGGCCGGCGTTCGTGCTGGGGGCTCGTACGGCGCTTGCGTCTGTGCTGGTGGCTCGTACGGTGCTTGCGTCTGTGCTGGGGCTTCATATGGCGCTGGTGTCTGTGCTGGTGGCTCGTACGGTGCAGGAGGCTGGGCTGATGGCTCATATGGAGCAGGCGTCTGTACTGGTGGGTTGTATGGAGCGGGCGTCTGAACTGGTGGATTGTACGGAGCGGACGTCTCAGCTGGTGGATTGTATGGAGCAGACGTCTCAGCTGGTGGGTTGTATGAAGCAGGAGTCTCTGCTGGTTGTGGTATGATTGGCTCATTTGTATCTTCCACGGTATTTTCTTCAGGCTGCTCTTCCTCATCGTACTCTTGTTCATCGTACTCAGAAGCTTGCTGTGGTGCAGCGGTACCACTAACTACGGGTGGTGGTGGGTTGGTTGGAGCTGGTGCTACGGGCTCAACCTGAGTGGCTGGTTCGTCAATAGTTGGACTTGGCTCAGGTTGCTGTTCGGGAGCCACTTCTGCTGGAGCAGGTTCATTTGTTTGGACTGGCGCTGGGCCTTGGTACTCTGGTCCACCAGCCTGAGTAGGGAATGAGTAGACAGAAGCCAAGTTCATAGAAATATATGGCTAACCTTATGGTCTTCTGTGGGTTGAACCTCACTGACATCGTCGACTTGGCTTTCCGGAGCAGGAGCGGCTGGAGCAGGCTCAAGCAGTTGTTCTGGTGCTGGTGCTGCTGGCGCAGGCGCTACTTCAGCTGGTCCATAATTACCACCTTGTTGACCTTCCCCAGTCCCACCGGTTGCTCCAGTGTCTAAGTATTGTCCTCCTCCTTGGGTAGGGCCAACTGGGGCCTGAACAATACGAAGTATCACTAGTTTTTGCATCTCATTGTTAGTGCTGACCACGGTCTGAGCAGCCACCCACCCATTGACTGATTACGGGTGGCTGCCGAGACATCGCCAACCATCTTGCTGCAGTTTCACAAAGTTTCGTAGGAATTTACAAAATTAACTAACCGGGCCATTATATCCAACTTGTCCTCCTCCTTGTACTCCTGAATATCCTCCACTGGAACCACCGCCGCCACCAGCTCCGTAGGAACCACCGCTGGGTGCGCCTCCGTAAGAGGCACCGCCGCTAGGAGCACCACCGTAGGATCCACCGCTTGGGCCACCACCATATGAACCGCCACCGCCGCCATAGGATGGTGGTGGAGGAGGTGGAGGCGGTGGTGGAGGTGGCGGTGGAGGTGGAGGAGGTGCAGCAGCGTATCCTACTGGTGCACGTGGGTAGCTTCCACCAGAGGAAGCATAGCTCCCACCAGAAGAACCATAGCTTCCACCAGAAGAAGCATAGCTTCCACCAGATGAACCGTAGCTTCCACCGTAACTGGCGTAACTGAAAATCCTTTGATTAGAAAAGTCTACGGGTTCTGTTTAGGACTATCAACTCCTTCGCTTTAGGGATTTCCTGGCAGGTGCTTAAGGATAACACACGCGAACAAAGCGCGTAATAAATGCGCCATATATCGGACTCGATCGCGCTGGATTTGCGCTAGCTACCTATCGTGTATGTATGCGTTTCATTACGTATGTATGTTTCGCGGCGAGTGAGCGGACGAGTTTTTCAGGATGACAGCCGAAATCACCGAATAGCAAATCGGATCGCCTGAGATCGCCGCCGACGGTTAGTGGGGGGTGGCACCTCAAGAACCGGGCTCATCACAGTCGCTCACGATCCGCTAAGATCAGCCGTCATAACTAAGAAACTTTCACGGGGACACAAAAAGGGGCTGCATTGCCCTATTTGGGTATTTTGCACTATTGGCTATAAATTATCAGTTTTTGGGGAATCCAGAGCTGATTTCGGGTTTGAACAAATACTCATAACTGGTGAATGTCCTCGATATCATGGTTTTGCTTATGTTTTTAGTCGCGGAAACGTTACTTCTGAGGAAAACCAGCCCTCAGCTCCTTTTTTGAAGGGAAAAAAGAAGAATCGAAGTTCTGAAAGGAAATATGCTCGGATCTCATATAACGGAACCAATATGATGAAGTTATGATCTTACGGTAATCTGCTGCTTCTGTGGACAATTCGCTTCACTCTGTATGAAGAGTTTGTGAGGTAAATGCACTTTAAAGCCATGCTAATAACGCCTGAACAACCGAACTGGGTCAATACCCTAATATAGCCCACTGGGGCACAAAAAAACTTTCAGACCGCTTTCATGTTTCTAACATTTTTCATTTTTTATTTGTTTCACCGTCGCTCTCTATTTCACTTGAGAATGCCAGATCATTACATTAATGCTCAGGACCCACGACGCTGGCTTCATAGAAGAGGCAGTATTGGTCGCCCTGGCTACTGTGCTTACCTACCCTATTTTCCTTGGTTAATGTTGGCAGGTAAAGACGGGAAGCCAGTTCATCCTCATCCTCATATAGTTTAGGTGATGCATTACTATGTGCTTTTTGCTCTATTATGACAGGCTTCCCATCGAACCTGTCACGATAATAGAACCATATAGGTAATGGCGCTTCCGTCTGGCTCATCGTCTTTTTTTGCCTAGCATAAATCCCTCACCTTCACACTAGTCTCCAATAAACAGGCCTCCAAAACCAAAAATCTTACCAAAAATCACTTCAACCAACCGGTGGTCTCTAATCTCCCACATATTCGGGAATCACACATGGGAACTGCCCCACATCCCGAATTTCAATCTCTCTTATTCATAACTACTTGGGAAATAAGTCAGTTAGCGACCGATTCTGTGGCCGGAGTTTGTCAGGGCCCGACCGAAATTCGAACGCGAAGTCCTAGCAGCTAGTTGAGAGTAAGGAAGAAGGTTGTACATGGAATATGTCAAGAGGCTCGTTATGAATTCCTCTCACAGAACTGCCTTTGCGTTATTTTAATTGTAATTTGAAAGGATTATAAAAAGAGAAAATGCAACAAATTTTCAATAGTAAAACCCACCTGCTACTTCCTGTTGATGGAGTACAAGCAGGTGCAGAAGTACAGGATGGTTGACTGGCTGGGCAGCATTGGGAGCCACCTCCACCGATACATCCTAATGCAGGTGCCGCCAAAAGCGACAATATCAGTAACTAAAACTCAAATTCATTAACATTCCTCTCACACACCAGTACATAGGCATAACGATGAAAAGGGAAGTAAAATCGTAAAGAAAAAGCAACCAACCGTGACCATAGAGCTATGGCAATGATATGCTGAAATAGCTATGCCTACGCGAAGCTTATGTATACCGTCGATGGGCGGAGTCCCCAGGAAGAGCTAACGGTTGCGCGCCCGCGCCGTAGGAGGTGCAAGGGGGTGTTCGAAGAAAATCGAAATCAAAACATATAGACAAGAATAACGATTGATCGCATATTAGATAACGCTTTCCTATACTTAGCAGATGACGAGAGAACTTGCATAAGTGACAAACTCGGATCATGACAGTTTAACCCTGCGGGTCACGCCGGGATACTGTACGAAGCCATGGAGTGTAATCTAGGTTCACCTTGAAGGCGAACTCCCCATTCCCTACCACCTTGTAGGTTGACAGTACATAATTCCCATTACTTTTTTGTCAACTTGTTTAGGTACATACTCACTCCGATTTGGAGCGTCGGCGGAAGTCCGCTGCTAAAAGTTTAAACTAACAACCGACGTCTACAATGTTTGTTTATACTTTGTATTTAGCACTTTTCACTTTATTTTTCTCACATTTTAGCGTTTTCCATGTACACTGCTAAAGAGACATAAGTGTAAACACTGATAAAAAAGTAAATAAGTGAGTAAACAAACAGGCTATGACAAGAGAAACGTCAACGCCATAACATAAAAACTAAAATTGGAATTTATCAAAAGTGAATTAAAGAAAAAATGAGCACATAATCAAAAATTGCATGAACTTCTATAAGCTGAAAAAACAAAAAGAAACAGATACGGTAGTTGACTCTTAGAAAGTACTGTATCTTGCAATAGTACACGATATTTCTAATTCAATATAGAAGTTATTTCTAGAGCGCAGATGTTTTTGTCGGCGCTGGGTACCTAAGCGGGTTCTGGAGGGTACTTCACTTTTTCAGACCAATATACTAATGGAAAGTGTATACAAACAATAAGGAAAAGTACAGAGCGATCTGAAAACTTTGAATGAAAATGAAAAACGAGATCTATGTTCAAGACGCGTAATGTGTGATCGGATTTTATCGAGTCCGTTCCGCTTCGTTGCAAAAAAATTCTCTTTGATGGCGATCGAGAATACCGAGTATTATCGGAAGTGGCGATGTGAAGGATAAAGTCTTAAGGCGTCAATCAATCCCGTCTGAGGGATGCCCTCACACGTTCGACTTCCCTTCAGAATCGTTGTAGCATATTGAATGCGCTTGGTTGGCCTGGCGGATACACATCCGGGATTCGAACCCGTGACCGAGTGCGTCAAGTGCGCCAATTGCCACTACACATTTCTCCGCCCTGAAAAATCCATTAAAATACAATAAAGATTAGATTACTCGACATTGAGAAAAGCACGTGAGCACAAGCGGTGGATCCTACCTTCTCAGAACACTGCACAGGCATAAATATGCCCAAAATGAAATTGAAAGGGAAGTTAGAAGGTGTACGACGACGTTTTGGAATGGACTTGATAACCCACTTAGGGACGGAGCATCCTGTAGAGCCCATGGATCTTATGAGCTTCTGTTCGACAGGCTGGTAGGATTTTACCCCTTTTGGTTCGTCTATTCTTATGATCTTAGCTGATATGGTTTTCGACTCGTTTTCTTTCTTTATCATCTACTTTTTTTCATTTTCAAGTACATAATTTAGATAGATATAATAGAAATTTTTAAATTTTTCGAGTGCGGCTTCCAACTATGCTGTTGCCATGGTCAGCGGGAGCGCAAAATTCTGCTCCTTGAGGGGCGTAAGGAAGATAGCGCTGAAACGACAGGAAGCTCAAATGGAGAGAAAGGAATGAACTCCATGTATCACGCGAAGGAGGGACTATAGTTCCACCTGTGGGGCTATGGCTGTTCGGGAAATCATTTAACGTCAAACGTTGCGTATAGTGGGTATTCTTTTCAAATATGTGCCTGTAGTTGTCTGAGTGATCTGTTCCATCAAAAAAGGTGCATCAAAGGTAGCATATTAGTTTGAATGGAAGCTACAACCCCTGCATATTCACAGTATGATGGAGCAGCTACTAGTATCAGCGCCAAACACTAATGAACTCGGATCAAATCCCATGGATGCTATTGAGTCCTCAAATTCCTACAACATTTGTCAATTGGGATAGGATCGGTTGTCTATGGAGCAAACGTACTGATACGCAGTAGTAGCAATTGAGAGGCTGTCGGTTCTGTACAGTAGCTAGCTTGCTAGCCCGGAAATTCACTGTGAATGGCAAAAAAAACTTCACATTGCTGTAAAGATTTTCAAAGGTGAAAGCCTGACTCATCAAAAAGCTATTCGCTTACTTGTTCTTTGTTCCCTTTTTGTCATAATTATACTTTCCCGGAACCGCATGGGCACGTGCTGTCCTTAGAGACCTTGGGAATCACTATTTGGACTTCACATGTTGTGATTTAATTGATCCTGTTGCAATTCTTTTTACGGCTATCGAAGTGACGACAACCGAGAAGCACCCTCTTTTGAGTTTCAGAAACCTGAATAGTCTCTTCTTCAGATTGAAACTACTCCATTGAGTTGACTTACAATTGAATTCCATAGATAAAGTCAGGAGTCATTGAGGGCAGAAAAGCCATTCGGCTTCTTAGGTAGGTTAAATTGTTTTAAACAATTAGAAGATATGCCTGGTTGAACTGTTTCATTCGAGCTTTCCAAAATTACCCTTGTTCCCTACTATTCCATATTTTTTTTTACACAATAAGCCCATAAGTTACAAATTGTAGAAACACATAATTGGAAGTGTGGGGAAAGAAAAGTCCAGTATTTCGCTTGAAAAATGAGGTAAATAAACGGATTTCCAGAATGCGCCAACCCCTGCCCATACATTCTGAATCGTTAAAGCATTGGGAAGGCTACATTACTGCACGACTACATATTTGCAAATGGGGGCAACCGAGTACAAGTTTTTTAATAAGTGCAGATGGCCGGGTTCACTCAAGAGGAAGAGACCTGCAGAAGTCATCCTATCCTATCACTTTCTTCTATGGAGGCTTTGGCCACTTCGCCACCTCTTTCGTTCACTGGAAGAGGAAGTACTCCAAAACCGGTCTGCACCTTCCTCAACTGAGAGAATTCTCACTATCATCAGCTGCTAGTAGATCCAATGAGTCAGAGGAATTGTCTCGTATTGGTTGAGTCACTATCCTGTTCCTCTGGAAACGGGTTCGCATAAACTGCAACAAACCGGTAACCATACCGTACATGTCGGGACCAAGTTCTTGTTCTGTAACGTTGCAGTTTGACAGTCTGACTAGTAAGTTTAGTTTAGTAAGATATTCATGGTAAGCGAAAGTCTTCCTTCAAAATCAAATATCCATCTTTCATCGAAAATTACTGTATAGTAAACTCTTCGACGTACTACTCACTTACAGTTCAAAGCTTACAAGGCCCTCCGTAATTGTGGGCCTTCTGTTTCAGTAACCAGGAAAAATCTTTCGAACGTTTTGAAACTTGTCGGAAAGAATCGTTCTAGCAGGAGCCCACAAAGCCATTATTATTATTGTTTTTCTTCTGTATTTATATTTGAAAGCCAATCCGAACTTGCCACTGTGGGGTGGTTTGAAAAATGTCTTTCTTGGTTGGCTCTATACCCCCTGGCTCACCTACTCCACCAAGGCCTCAGCACAACCCATCCTTTATCTTCGTTCGCCTTATAACCCTTCCTTCGCAGGTGGATGTGCACCTTAGATCTACAATCTTTTTCTAAGCTTCATCTCCTATTATAGGTACCTCTCAAACCACGCCCTCCTACAAACTCCACCTATGGGTTAGGTTTAGCTAACACGAGTTCTCCTTTCATATCGCCTAACATCATTTTGCTGGGAATACTTAGATCAAAGAGGTACCTACTTGGCCCGCCCCGGAATAACCTCGGTTAGTTGCGTAGCCTAGGCTGACCTGCACTCATCTGCTCTTCTGCTCTCGCCTTATTTCATATAGTGTGATGACTCCATCTTAGCATCCCACACACCTCCTGTTAACAAAATGTGGATGCTCATGTGTGGCTTAGGGTTTAATTGTGAGCTCTCCGGGATGTTGGCACTCCTGGCTCAAGGTCTTTTCTTCTTGAATGATTTCTCCATAGTTCGGGCATTGGCATTGTAGGTGTGTCTGCGGAGGCGTTTTATTGTCACCTCCATTTCCTCTTCCATCTACTGTTTTTAACTTTTTTTGTATCCACTTGCTGTTGAATGTTCTTTTTCTCAATCTGTATTAGTAATTTTTGTTCATTGGCGCACGCGTGTGCAGTAAATAAATAAATAAATAAATAAATAAATAAATAAATAAATAAATACGTCATATAAATTCGACATATTCCTTTCCAGTTAGGGAAACTTTTATTGTGCTTGTGGGAAGCAGCTATTTTCGCCGCTTCTCTTCAAAAGCAGAAGCAGAACACTAACAGAAGTACTGAGATTCTTTAGTATGGGAAAAAATGAACAAATTCAGATAATAATCGGAAATTAAGAACCAGTATCGTAATATACTTGCTCAATCTATTGTATGCGGTCTTTACTTGAAATGAAATGCTGTGCTTGGATATTTCTCAAAAAATCAAGATATTGAGCTAATCCCTCCCTCTGATTGGCCACCTTTCAACTTTCCTTGCTCTAAATTCACTTTGGTGCTCAGCATGGGATTTTCCTTGACTCATTCCCTTTTTCAGAATCTTTTCTTTTACTGTTTTACTTTGTTGTGTCTGGTTTTCCTGATTTTTCACTCAAATGTTTTCGTTGTTCTACCTTTGTTGGTCAAAGACTTGGGTTTCCATCTCTGAAGAATCTGAAAAATTGAATTCTACCTCGGTTCGCATGATTAGGATTAAAAAGTCGTTAACTTTTCTCTTACCAGTAAACTACATTATTTCTTGTCTCTATTGAAACCAGCTGTCAAACGTGTTTAAGTCGATGTAGCTATAGCTAGTACTGACCTAAGAAATATAGCTTAATAGCTGAATTAGCAAGACCCCATTACTGCAAGACGGACTTTAGGGAACATAGCTTGGACAGGGCTTATTATATCCCATCTATCTTCTACCCAAAAACGACATGTTTCTAAAAGCAAGACGGTAGAGGTTTCCTAAGGTTCAGATAATTCGTTCAGTCTTTGGCTTTCCTTATAGGTAGCCTTCGAACAGGTCAGATGAGCCGAGTGACCGCCGAGTGCATTGGACGAACAAAGGCATGAAAACAAAAGTTTCTCCGTGGAAAGCGACGAATGACGTTGAAGAAAGCCGGAACCTCTTGCGTTGAGCTCCATTTAGCATGACAAAAGTCCGCCGACGATCGCTACAGTGCGATGAGAAGAATCGGGACGATTCCGACGAGAAATTATGTCAAAATCTTTTCACTTAGAGGGCCTTGGCCTCGGTTAGGGCTCTCAAGCTCGCTCGAAAATGAGGAATTAGAGTTCTATTCAGACCTTTATTTCTAAAGAAACACCCTATAAAATCCTGTTTTCTCTGAGTTTTTTATCGTTAAGCAGTTATTCACCGGTAGCGCCATTTTGAGGTGCTATCTGTACCCTGTGGGTGCTGCCTGAATTTTGTAAGAATTTACTTATTAAGCACTGTCTCGGGTTCAATTCCCTCCCAACATCGAACATTTAGATTAAAACAAGTGATATTTAAAGAGATTCTCCAAGAATCATTTTTGCAGAAGTGGAAAGAGATGCTTTTCGTAGTAAAAGCTTGATTTCAGCTACTGATGATTCGAAAGAAGCTATCTCAGACACCGGTCAGCTCAAGAGCGGGCATCAATTCAATCAAAATCGGATCACACGGCGTATCCTAGCCCTTCAAGCGAGCGAATAAAGCATTAGTGGCGGATAGTTGTCGTTGGATGAAGGTTTCTCATCCAGTCTAGGGCTCACACAAGACTCCCCACCCATTCTCTCCATTCAAGCTCAACTTCCCCATTCAAGAAGGACTTTCGTTAGCACCTCGGCTCTCCTTGCTGATTGTCTTCGAACAGGGAAGCAGGATCAGTTGGGTACCTGGAAGTGGTTTCATAATCCATATTCTATTCTACCAACAGGTTAGCAAAGTTAGCTCGACTTTTGCACCACGGACAGGTTTCCAATCTAGTGGGAGATCGGGATAAGCCGAGAATAGTATCTTTGTTCAAGCTGGTCACCTCAATTCTACGGTAGGAGTAATTCAGGAGAAAAGACGGAATCTTCAGGATCAGGACTACTGCTAGTTTTCCGCGCCTTCACTCTTCAACTGTTGGTAGCTATAGAGTTGATGGCTCCAGAATAACGTGAATTCTCATTGAGTTCATAGCTATGTATATCTAATCCAAAATTGGTTTAGCTTATGTTCATGTTTTCTGGTGATGGACAACCAAGCTGGCATAAGATTCTAATCAGGTGCCATCTGCTAAAATGGTCAACAATCGATAAATCAATGTAGTCGGCCGAAACCTGCACATATTAGCTGCTAAGGCTACGATACGCCATGTAATTCGGTTCTGATCAAAATTGCGATAACTATTGGATGCTCAACTTCCCCATTCAACGGCTTATGCTGTACGAATCACTCTACTGATTCTCTTTCATCATTCTTGAAACCACTTTTAAACGCTAGTAAGCGTTAAGTCATAACTATTAATCCTATTTTTTTCAAGGCTCCTCAGAGCAGATATGGTGCCATAGCCTTGGGGCCTGTAGATACCGAAGGGGTGAATGGATTGTTGGATAAAATTTGTGAAGTTGACACATAAATATGCTATCAGAAAAGCTTACGGGAAGCGGATAGCATCGACGAACTAACGCTAAATAATTTCGATTTTCACGTTCGTTCCATCAAAGAGAAACCTGCTGTAGTCTAGGGATAAGGCGAAGTCGCTCTGGGGGAACATAGCATTTATGTATCTCCTACTGTCCCATATGTTCCCACAAGCCCTACTTCCCAAATTTTCACTGATGATCCTGCTTTTAGCTGTTTGCAAGATCTAGTATCTGCCAATTCCACCGACGATCAGATAGGTGTCGAACTCTCCCTTTCCCGTGAGGATTTGAAGCTAGCCTATTCATACGGGCCAACTTTCAACCGGCATCGAAGGGAGCCGGCTTTTCTGCTCAACGAGGGCTACCTGTCGTCACACGGCTATCGCTGGCCGTCTTTTATCTCTTCAAGATTTACCCAAAACCCGATTTGGCTAGTTGTAGACAGCGGCCGCTGTCGTCAATGTCGCTTGCTTGCATCACCGTGACCGTGATTTACGCAATGAAACGCAACGGAACCGATCGTCAAGGGATCTGACATGAGAAATAAAATGCATCAGAAAAATGTTTTTATGGAAACACTTTCCATTGCCGTCTTCGATTTAGTTGAAGTCCCTCTCCATAGGGTATTTTCGTTGAGATTGACATGGTGAGCTATTACAGTTGAACGGCTGAAAACACCTTTTGCTTACCTCTCTGGATCGGTCTTAGGAACAAAATCGAGGCATTTTGCCTCGGCACTGTACTTTCATTGGTCCCTCTGGATCTGGTAGCTAATCCTCACAACCATCTATTTACAAAAAATCCCTTTCAATCTCTACTACGGTAGTGAGGTGAGGGAGTAGTTCATGGCGCAAATTGGGAACAAACACTTCGCAGCAAAGCTTTTGATGTTGCTACAAGAGACGAAGTGTTTTCAAAGTGCTTTGACTGGGTTTAAAACTCCCAGAACATAAGAAAAAGGGGCTTTTGAAAAAAAAAACAAAATCTGGAAAAAAAGTGGCCACGGAATAAATAAACACGAAAAGCACTTTGTAAAGATTTTTATTCAGTTTGTATCACGTAATCATTTTATTTTTCATAGTTTTTCTCTGTCGTGAAACAATGTTGAAAAAGTTAAAATAGAAAACACCATGAATCGTCGAAGACTTCAGCATGTACAGTAACGAAAGAGTAACCCAATAAAAGTAACAATGTTCATGGCTTATCCGCTCTCCGACGTGTGAAAACGTCCTTCAAAGGAGCTCTCGCGAAGGAAATCATAAGCGAGGCTATCAAAAGTACACACATTACATGGTAGGGATCAATGGTGATGGAACAACGTCGTCAAATGAATATTCAGATGAAAAAGCCGAGGTTATTGTTATGATTGCCTAGTAAATAAATTAAATTTTGCTGAAAATTTCATGAGCACTTACTTATTTATGTATATAACTATGCCACACATGTACAGGCACAGACATAAATTATCTATAAACTATGGCGTCCACTATAGAACTTTATAATTTCGTTGAACTTCATTGATAAACTCGATTGCTGCTTCCTGAGCCGACAGTGGTAGACCCTAAAGAAGAACGGCTCAACCGATAGCCTCATAGCCTTGGCTCATTAGATAGGTATTAGGAGAGGCCAAATCCAAGCAGGACCAATGGAGGACTATATTTTTGGAATGGAAAACAGCTTGAATGAAGCATCGAGAGCCATTCAAGGATTGATTGATCAAGGATGGGAAATCCAAGAAAAGGAGACTGGTGGTTAGAAAGGCCTACCCGATATGCTGGGCTACGTACCATAAAGTTTTGAAGGTGTGGTAGCTCCCTGGATTGTGACCCGGATCAATACCCGCCCAAGGCAAGCCTTCAACACCTCCGAGTCACTTGTTTGGTATCAGGCTCAGCGCTGTCTGCCTCTCTGTGGCTGCATCGGCTGGCCATGGCAAGTCTTGTTCAGGGTAAATACGAATTTAAAGAGTCACTACGAATCTGAGGGGAATTCGAATGCGAGGCGCACCCCAAAGACGGGCTCAACCTAAGCCAGAGAACTTTCCTCTTTTTTACCATTCTTTACCTTCATGTAATTAGAAGCTTCCGTAGTTGTCTCCTTTACTACCTCGATCTTCGTTTCAGGTTTGAGCACAGCCTAAAATCTTAGACCTTATTCCAACAGAGTGGAAAATAGTTACATAAAAATACAACTGCAAAAATTCCAATAGCTCAGGACGTTTTTTGAGAGTTTTTGTTTTTTAAAATGTCGTGACAGTCTACTACTCTTCGACGCTCCACGGGTACTCTCTTCTAAGGCTTTGGAGTGTTCTGAATGCAACCAAGAATGTGTTTTTCTGGATAGTGATTCCAAATGAAACTAACTTTTTTGGTATTCCTGCAAGCATTTCAGAGAAAAAAAAACTGAAAAAACTTGATTTGTCCTTCGTTCAGATCAGCTTGCGCAAACATTGACAGACTTTTTTTGCTGGGCAAAAACATCATTAATTATTCCACGGTGTGTTATCACTTGAAAGTGGACTTTGCAAGAAATGGTTCCGCATTGAGTGGCTGGCCTGTCACCACTTCTATCTGCATCTCCCAAGCGGATCTTTCCATAGTTGTCGTGGCTCCTCCCTCTCAACAAGGTTTGATCCACAGGAGCGTTGTGTATGAAGAACAGATAGCCGAAGAGCTCAATGAATCCCTAATCAGAGACAGAACAGGAACTAACTAACAACATAAGACCAGCGGATCAACTGGGGAGAGTATGATCCGATTTTCGGTATCGTAGGTATGTACATACAGTAATGGTCACCTATACCCGGAATGATGTATAAACCTTCTAACAGTCGCCCAGAGCATTAAATCTTCCTGATTGTAACAGCATGACACTTCGCTTTGGTTATTTCTTGTACTTCGTGGCCTTCGTAGTCATGTCTCATCCCCTGAAACCACGGGAACTACGCCTTCCAGCTCTATCTGACCAAGGCTTGAAACTAGGTAGTGGACGACCGGGAAGTTGAGGAAGATCTGAACATCCTCCGTGTCCACGCATTTGAAGAAAACCATCGTACGAAGTCTCAGCAAGGTCTTCTGCAATCGACGGCATCAGCTCCTATCGCTCAGTAGTGCGTTCTGGAGGAAAATTACAAGCAAGCGTGAAGTGTGAAGCTCCCTGTAGGTTGCACGGCAGAAAGTGATAGCAAAAAACTACTCGAAACTTTCAGAAAGCTGTTTTTGGCATCTTAGGAATGTAATCAGTCAGGTAGCTCACCGGATCATGGTAGTCTTGCCCGTAATCGAATGGTGCCACAGCTTCCACAGCTTGATCTTGTTCAATTAGGATGGTTTCATTACGACCAGTTGTAGTAGAGGATGTAGTCGTAGTGGTAGTCGTCGTCGGAGGATCCGTCGGTGGCATCGTAAACGATTCAGCGATGACAGGAAGTATTTGAAGTGAACTTTGGTCAGGCTAAACGAAATTTTAATCAAAGTGGTCATCAGTAATGGGTAGAAAACCATTTGCAAATACGGAATAGATCACTTAAAAGCACTGTCTACGGAATGTGCATGGGGTGAGGTATCTGCACGGTAGTTGGCGTCGTTCCAAAGAAGGAATACCCCTTCGATGCACTCGACATTGAAAGGGGACAATCAATACATTAGTCAGCTTCATTAGCCCGAATCTCTTCAGTGGCAAATGGCGCACTATCATACACACATGATAAGGGTTTGAATTTCGGATCGATACTTGCCCAGGCTAACCGAGCCTCCCCTCCTGGGTCAGTCAATTGGTACCAGACTCGTTTCGGAGGATAAAAGGTTTAGTACATTGGCTGGCCACCGCAAGTCATTGTATAGACCACAAACGCATCCAGATAGAACTGCAATTCTGAATCAAAGTCATATGCGCGGCGCATTCCGAAACGGGATTGATTAACACTCCGGACTATATACTTTATACTTTCGATCATATGAATTTGGCCCAAAACGTGGGAGGTCCGGGCACCAAAACGACCATAGCCTCACCTCTATTTCGCTGATGGTTTCATAGTCATCACCTTTGGATATTGTTCGTGATTGTTCATTCTCCACTGTCTCTACTGTCTCTACTGGTTCCTGAAAACCAGTATTAACTTTTTGGTACTTCAATGGGCCATTTCAATTGAATCGTTTTCTTGCCACAGAATTTCAGTACTTCCTAGGAACTCCCTACATACAAGTTTTTCCTTCGAATCGATTAAAAATTAAAAACCATATCAAAATTTTGAGTGATTTTTACAAACTGTTCTTTTTCCTTTGCCTGACTACTATTTTTTAGATCACTATTCCGCTTCGCCCGTGAGCTTTTTCATCCCTTCCAACCAGCCGAACCATAGAGTCTACTTCTTATAGTTTATTTATTTATTTGTACGCAGACAAAGTTCGAGAGAAAATGATTTAATTAATTCAATAAATATATACTGTACTTTTGGTCTATGTACACTCAAGGTATTGAAGTGAGGGTACTGTATGAACAGATAATAAAATACTGCCCTAACAAAAAAAAAACTGTATTTCATACCTCCGTAGCATCCACAAGGACTTGCTCTACCTCAATTATGGTTACATCTGGTCTCTGCGTAGTGGTAGATGTGGTAGATGGTTCCACCTAAATGAAGCTTTATTATTAAAGGGATGAGGTAACCATAGTTGCTCCTTTTCGTCATGACATTTTGTTGAATGCTGTTATTTCGCCGCAATACACAATCCAACTATCACACAAGGTTGGCGTGTTAGCGACAAATCTGGCCTCGAGCGGGACTCGAACCCTACTTGTGTGTTCCTGACAAGTGGCAACGTTTATGTCTTCACCTACCGAGATCCTGCTTGCCCTCGTCTTCATGAAGGCAAAGTTCACGTTAATTTTGGGGTATCTAGCTTCGCACGAACATTGGAAGTGATAGTCCAAAGTAAGGCAAAATCGGCGTATTCAAAGAAATACGAGGCTTCAAAAAACTACTTAAGCCAGGGTTTGGACGAATGTGACGACAAAAGATGCATGGGAGGAGTATTTGGACGAGCTGTCCAAAAGTGTGTGCAAATGCGTACAGCTGCTACAGTAGGCTGGCTGCGTGCAACGTGTGCGTCCCGGTGCGAATTATGCCACCTCCACAGCCTCTATAGTGTCGTAAAACCTCGTCCACTCAAGGTGTGTATGTCAGATGAACTAGTTTTGGGACCCTTGTTTTGCCTTATATGAGCAGTTTTTCGACCCCACAGTGTCCCATGTGCTATCCTTGGGGGTCACATGTTCATCCTAGGGAGGAATCTCAGGAGCCATCTCGATTGTGAACTGTGCCTTTACACTTGCTTTGTTCCATGAAAACCTGACCTTTCAAAGCCAATTGGTCTCTTCCAGTTTTCGAGAGCGGTTTTTTTCTCAAGAAACCTTTTGAGGTTACAAAAGGGTTCTCTAGCAGGGATAAGGCCTATTCTGCAGAATTTTCAAGCCTAATTACGGACGAGGGAGGGAATATGTTGGATATCCATGAGTTCTCCAGGCGCGACTGAGCTCAAAACAGTTCCCGTGATAGATATCCGATACAGTTATTCACAGTTCAGCTGGGATCTTTTCTAAAGTCATGCTTTTCCACTAAACTCTTGTGCGACCAGCGCTTTCCCTTTAAAGTGTTTGGTTATTCTAGGAAAAAAAACATCAATATTAGGAACTGACTGTTGTCGTTGTAACTTCGGCAACCTCCATAACTTCGGTTGTAGAACCAGTAAATCCGAAGGTAGTCTAAAATAATGCATAAGAATTGCGTGAAAACAAACGGAATCATCGAAAAGCTTCAATAACAAGCAGAGAAATGACCCCAATCTTCTACAAAGAATTGTGACATTGGTCATAATGAGCGAACGAACGGTGCGTCACTTTCAAAGTAACGCGAGGCTCAAATCAAACACAACAATTCGAAACTCACTCCTCACCCCACGTGTCCCGCCCCCTAACGAGCACCGCCCAAGTCATATGCCAAATATGTGTGGGAGGGGGGGGGGTATAGGTCCTATCCTGCATATGTAGATGACCCTCAGCACTGCTTTGAAAGGAGAAATAGGTTTTGAGTAAGCTTCGAATTATGCACCTTTCTCTCTTACAAAATCGAAGCTCCAATAACAGCCAATTGAAATATAAACTAGCCCCCTTTTTGCCCTTTGTGTACGCACGTAAGGACCTACTAACGGTAATCGCTACGGCACCTACATCTTTGTACCCCCGAACTCGGCGCTTTGCTAATCGCTGTTTTGAGAGCAAGCGGCAAGCGCGACCCCATTCCAGAGTTACAGCGACAGCAACGGCACGTGATGTCCACCGTCAGAAATCAGCCGAGGTCATAATTTTGTGAAGGTTGTTCTGCGGACAGTTGGCGACAAATGGCTAGTTCACTCACGGTTACAAGGTTCTCCGTAGGTGTAGGAACAGTGACTGGTTCATACGTAAGTGTTACTACAGATGTCGATCCTTCTCCTGTGGTCTGAGTCATGGCCATGGCTGCTTCTGCTGTTACCTTGAATTCACTGATGTCATTTAGTAAGTTATTTATCATTTGTTTACTATTTATCCAAGAGTCAGCTGCACTGCGGTCAGGCTTTCAAACGAATTTTGTCAAACTACAGTCAAATAAAATCTCAGAATTCTTGGCTACCTGCGTAACATCGAGAGAACTTCTTATTACATTTACATGTACACATATACTGATTCCCCGAGGAATGAGGTGGTATGATGGGGAGAGACGCCCAACCCCCACGCATCGTCTAGAGTTCGAACTCTGGATCGGTACTTGCATAGGTCAACAAAGCCTTTTATCCCATCGGAGTCGGTCAGTTGGGTAGCAAATTCGTCTGGGAGGATGAAAACACATCGACTGACCACCGCATTTCATTGTATAGATATTATTATATCTAAAAAACGGTGAAATTCCATTCCGACAGAAATACTCAAAGTATCCCAAAGCAGGTCTGGAGTACGAAATTCTAGGAAGTATCTATTCTAAGGAACAAAATGTGTGCGTTGGACTAATTTCTTGCTGGCTTTAAATAGTTGCAGTAAAGACGGGTCTCAGCGGACAATTCAGAATTCATTTTCAGGAGATTTGTGAAGGAGTACTCGCTTTGCCTTTTTTTCGAAGAAAAATTCCTCTTTTCATTCATAATGAATTGGTTTCTACATATTCTGTTGAAAAATCTGTAAAAAATTTACTTTTTGTTTCGCTAAAAACTAATGTACTCGAGCTCGGCGGATGCCCTTTGAAAAAAATCTTTGGTTTACCTGGTTGAAGTCAAGTGATGGTCGTGGACGAGTAGTCGTAGACAAGGACTTGGTTGCTTTATGCCCTTCTATAGCTTCGTAATCGTTGTAATCATCAGCCTCTTCAATCAAAGCCATAGTCGTCGCTTCAGGTACATTTGTTTGTAGTTCGATCACTTCGTCTACGAGCTGTCCTCCGGCCTTGAGAATTGAAAAATAAATTTTAGGAAACCAATGATTAGAAAAAGGCTGAATTAATAAATCACAGTCGCAGAATCGGTCTAAACGTTGGAGAACAGGAGAAAGTCCTGAACTAAAGCACTAACGGTGGCGCCCAGGTTGTGAACTTAAAGGGACAGTTCACGATAAATTTAGGGTACCCGTTTTTTGACAAGAAATGATAGATCCACTCCAGAATAGTGCGATAATAACGAAGAAAGCTCAAAAAACGACAAATAAAAAGGAATAAAAAGGTTCACAAAAGAGGAGAAAAGGGGGGCTGGACGAGTTTCACAGTGAAAAAACGGCGGGTAAAGGAAATGCGACGCAACGTCTGCAATTGCACACAACACACCCAAACCGCTGATTTTGCCTTCACTGTTGGGCAAAAGCAGGGCAAACAGCTGATTTCGTGCTGAAGGGTGGATCCTGACGCGAATACATGACTCTGTACCCGTCTATATCTCGTATGACGCGACATCGTTCGAGGGGCGGGAATGCCAATCACGGCAGCAACAGGGCCTGCACTATGCCCTGGACGTCGAGATTGGGGGAGTGAGAAGGTCCCTCCTACCAACCATAGGGGTCGCTGAGTATTCCTAAAGGAGAACTCAGTAACCTTTTTTGTCGTGAACCGTGCCTCTAAGCACGCATTTGCGCCGACGTATTTGCGAATCACAGAAATGGTTTCTCTCCCAAATCATTTTCTCAAGCGGGTGAATTTCTCTGGCTCGTTTAAGCTCCCACCCCCTAGTGATTTGGATGAAAAAAGCCAACTACACAACTACTGGCGTGATGTTAAAACCATCTTCACCTCCTTCAAACAAAATATAAATTGGCAGTACCGGTTTTTGGGCTTCTTCTTCATAATCCAAATATTCCGTCTCTACAACACTTTGTTGAGTAGTTGTACGTATTGGAGCAAGCTGGAAAATAATATATCACAACGGTCACGGTGTAGATCAGGGTTTACCTGAATTAAACAGACATTGATCTGATAAAGCACGAAACTTCAAAGGGATAAAAACAACCTCCGGGCAACTTTTTTTTTCTCTTTCAGAAGAAGCTACAGTTCACCACTTGGTGATCATATTCCAAAATAAAAACGAAGGTAATTTCGGTAATTTCTATAGTGTTTCTCGGAAAGACCTCGCAGTCTCTCTCTGTTTCTTTACAACTACATACCTCTATGTTTAGAAGACTCCATTTTTTCCGTATTTCCTAACACTAGCTAATGCTCGAATTTCAACATTTTTATTATTTTTAGTACCTTAATTTCTTGACGAAATTCATGTCTAGGCGATTCCGTTTTCCTTTTTCCAAAAAGTTTTATCTGATTGAAAACGTGTTCCAAATTTTCAAACCCTGTTTTAGCTTTGGCTACACAGATTCCAGCGAAGTTAAAAGGGCGAAAGAGCTAATCCATGTGGTGAAACGTGAAGATTTGGAGCTTTCAAGCACTGAGAACATACTCGATTAGGCGAAATTTAGCTCTTTGAAAGTTATCATCCCGTACAATCAAAATACTATTCATAGTTGATTGGGAATTGAACATTTCCACTGGATTGCAAAACTATGATACCCGGTATCCATGAAGGTTAAATAAGTGCTTCTCTTCTCCGTGAGCCCATGCTCTGAACGAATGAGCTGTGAAGAGCTATTTTTTTTGGAAGTAGAACACTTACAGTTGCCGTTGTAACCGGCTCTGTAGCTCTTGAAGTGATGCCTTCTTTACGGGTCGATACAGAAGTTTCCTGTAAGCATGCTGAATAGTAAATTGCGATAATGCTCTTGAAAAATACCCATTTTAGAAGTAAATCTAACGATAGCTTTCGAGCCAGCAGTCGTCTTTGCAACTATAAATCCAGTTGGACGTTTTGTGATGGTGACAGGAGAAGGCTGCAAATAAAGAAGGTTTGTCTTTTCAAGGAATCCTTTCCGGTGAAGTTTCTTGCTTCCATAATACGTATATCCGAAATACTTACTTTTTTGACTACCCAAAAGAAAAAACCGTAAGTAATGGGTAAATGATGAGATGGGTGACCACGAAAGGGATATCAGCTGGCGGAGAGTAGGTGTTCGGGATGAACGTGAAGAAGACTAAGCTTCCCAGGTTCTCAGCAGCAAGAAGCGATCGCTGGTATTTTCGGAATATATAGAAAGAGTAGAAGACCTCCGCTATCGGTGGAATCACTCAGATACTGACAGTGGCGTGAACCAAGTCGTAAAGGTCTGAATAAGTGGGGCATTGACGAAGTAGAGGGAGTTTACTGGCATCTTCTGCTCCAGGACGGTTGTCGGAAAGATGTACCGGACAGTGGTGAAGCCGATGATGCTCCGCAGCTGCTGCTGACCCGTAAGTAGAAGTCATAAAAGATAACCTCACTCCGATGGAATGAGTATGCTTGGATTGGGTAGCCATGGACATGAATGGGCAATACCAGGAACGAGGACGTCAGGGCAGTCATCAACAGGCTCTATGCAGCTAAAGATGAGAGAGTGTGGGAGGCTACGGACACAAATTGAGAAGGAAGCAGAATCACTGGGTAAGGGAGGCAATGGAATTTGAGACTCAGGGAAAGAGGCCATGGGAACTCTGCAGAAGAAGTAGCGATTAGTGATTAAGAATTACGAAAGGCAGAAGGTGCCGTAAGGAGAAGGAATCGTAGGGGGCTGACAAGAACAGCAGGCCCGCAACGGCGCGGGATTAACGGTAGCGAAAAGAAGAAGTAGAAAGGAGCCCCAATACTGAAGCTCAGGGCGGCAAAACTTTCTTGATCCTAAGAAATTGAAAATAGACGTGCGAACTTCCATGGAAGAATAGGACAAGATTAAGCTGCAACTGGAGGAACTTCCGCGGAACCTTCCACTGTTGGGTCTTAGAAATGTGGCAATAGAAGGGACAAAGAGATACAGTGAGTCCGTTCAAAGCTAGCTGATTGTTACAAATTAAAGCAAGGACAAACATCAACAAATAAATAAACAAATCTGTAAATCAATGCAAATATTAAAGACAAGGATACCCGTGGTCTCGTTATTCGGATCGGTTTTAAAGACGTCCTTGGTGACGTATTGATGACGTGCATAGGTGAAGGAGGAATGTGCGAACTCAAATATCGTGGGTCCTAAATTTCAACTGTTATTAATTTCTGATTAAAATTAATTTTTATCTCGATTTCTGATTGTACTTTTCTTGAAATTTAAATTTTTGAGTCTGATATGTTTCTATTTGTCGAAGGACTTATTTGCCAACCTAATATTTTCAAAAATTTGAAAGTAACGCAGTGGTACCATTCGCAGGGTTCCCCCACTCCTTCCCCCACATTTTTCTATAGCAATGTTCCCCAAGCATGTTCATGAAGGCCAATACGAAATATCATTTCCAGTCCCCTTTTTTATTGCGCAAATTTGAAAGGCTAGCTGATTGGCTAAAAGCTTGTTCCACTGAAAACCGTACAATCAAATTAATCATGGAATGACAACTGCAGAAAAACCAAATGCCCGACCGGTAGCCGGATTTCCAAAGGCTCCGTGCTTTGATGTATAGAGTTGTGGAGAAGGCAGAATTCGAACAAATCAAACAATGACAGTCTTTTCTGGTCAGTTCCTTTTTCCGGTTCGTTCCTCCTGGTGACTATGTAACCCTATACTTCCGGAGTTTTCCTTGTTTCTGGGACTTTCTGATTCATGGCCACAAATGGTAAAGAACTTGATGTAACTGGATATGAATGAAGATATCAGCTATGATACTATGCTATGAGGGTTTCGAGAATTCTGATAGAAAATAGGCATATCATAAAGGATAAAAGTCTAAAGAATGAAGTCCCGAGGCGGCGATCAATCCCGTGAGAGGGATGCGCCAGGCATTCGACTTCCATTCAAAATCGTAGTGTCGTGTTGAATGCGTATGTGGCCTATACAATGACTTGCGGTAGCCACCTGATGTACAAGCCTGTGTTTTGATCCCCTCAAACGAGTCTCATACTAATTAACCGACCTCAGAGGGACAAAAGGCTCGGTTGGCCGAGGCGGATATCCATCTTGGATTCGAACCAGCGGTCATGCGATTGTGATAGCGCGCTATTTGCCCTCTAAACCACTTCCATTCGAGTATATCATAAGAATTAGTAATTCTATTCTTATAAAAGTAATAACAGCAAGAGTAGTATCAATAATAATATCAACAATAACAATAATAATAACAGTGGTGACCACAATAATAATTATAACATTTGATACTTGTAGAAGTAGTGGAAACAACAAGCTAATAAGATTAGAGAACATTGACAGGTGTTTTCGATATTCCTTCATCATATGATAATTGATTGGTAACGATTTGAACAAATAAAATACGTAATAGGTAAAACTACTCGTCGCTGAAAGAAAAACTGTAGCTGGAAATGTAAGATCAAAATCATTTAAAAATAAAAATTGCAAATAAAGGAAGGTAATGAAAATCAAACAAACTTATCCGAATCGAGAGCATAGTAATGTGTATGTCAACTTACAATGGGATGAAGGTGGTTTGGTGGCAAGTGGTGCAGTATTACCCACACTTGGTCACGGGCTCGAAACTCGGATGGTTTTCGCCCATGCCAACTAAGCCTTCAGCCCTTCGGGATCTATCGGCACTAGACATCATCTGGGAGGATAAAATCAGGTGGTGCAGTGGCAAGTGGCGCACACAAACACATGGTCACGGGTTCGAACCCGCATTGATACCCTACTAGACCAACCAAGCCATCAATCCCTGCGGGTCGTTTAATTGGTAACAAGATCGTTTGGGAAGCTGACCTGCTCATCGCCTGTCCATCGGAAGTCATTGTATAGGCCACATGCGCACTCATTACGTCACTACGATTCTGAATGGAGGTCAACTACTCAGACGGGATTGATCAACGCCCGAAGATTTTATCCGATACCCTTCTTGGTAAAGACCGATATGACAGTCGTCAGGATGTTATCCTTAGACATGAGCATCAGCTGACATCTAACAGATCTTTCGTAAGAAGTTGAAATTTGATGGGGCACTCTTAGTCCCCCATTGTCATTGTTTGCCGCGATCACTTTTTAAAGCCCCAGATCAATCATCGAACGAACTCCGGATGCCCTTAAGAGTGGATCGGAATCATTGCAAAAGGGCGTCGACGATCAACATCAAGTGCAACCATCACAAAGAAATCTTCCGAAATCGTTTACGATCCTAAAAAACGCCCTGTAGTGGAACATGTATGTGACGGTCGGTGGGTATCCAAGCAAGCGAAGCCGAATTAAATCTCGTTTTAAACTGGAAACATGCAGAAAAGCTTGGCTACGGCTTCCGCTGAGTCACATTACACATAGATATTAATACAATAAAGCACTATACTATTATTACATTACTACCACATCGTCATTGTAATGTATTGTTGGGAGGCCATCCCAGATTGAACCCCATTAACACGAAGTTACATCGTGTAAACATAAAAAGAGTGAGTCTGCGGGTGGAATCTAGACGGAATGTGAAATGTCCTCTGATCATGTCAGTCACGGATTTACTGAGATACTTTCCTCGTTTATTCCCAGCCCGGGATCTAGAGCTTCCAACAGCTACCGCGCCATACAGGCGAGTACACGAACCCTGGAGTTTCGCCTTCAGTCTTGTCTTCGGTACTGGGTTGACCGAGTCGGCAGTTAAGTGAGCAAAGCAGCTTCGTAGTGATTCGTCGTTGTGAATTGGCAAGCCGGAGAGCAGTTAGTGATATTTTTTTTCTTTTGTGATGTCACGCAGGTCTTAGTCAACCATTTGGGAATTGAACCTGCCGGGGGTCTTTTATCGGGCTCAGGACGACAATTACAACCAAGAATGAAACAGAATTGTTTTCGGTCTAGGAAATCATTGTGCCAAATAAGCCGTTCCCTGAGAAATTCGTATCCTTACTGAAAACACTGCCACAAGAAGAGATAATGAAATTCGCCTGGGAAAAGGGCTGATTAAGTCTTGATTCCCTCTCTGCATCCATTCGCTTCTATCTTTTCAGAGCTAAGCGGTTCCTTGATTCAGAACAGTCGCTCACCCATGAGAAGAGGATCAACCTATTAATAAAATTTCGGTGGCGATAACGTTGTCTACAACATCACCATTCTCCACTGCTACCAAAAGTCCAGCGCGAATTGAATTAGCCAAAAGCCACTCATCATCAAAAACAATAAATTAAACCACCCAAAATTTGGGTAAACAAGTAGGTATGCGTTAGAGGAAATAACTAGCAGCCCCTAGAATACAGAATTCCATATTTTGTGAACATCGTGATACGTCGTCCCTGCTGGTGCAATATGAAAGCTTGAAGCAAAGGAAATAAGAGAGCGCAAGGTGCTGTTGTTGGTTCAACTCGCAAAAAGAGTTCAGCACTGTGCCAAGACCTCGATATAAGATGAAGGGTCCTAACGCGGTCGTCGGTGGTCGTCTGAGGGAGACACCCATTTCCGACACGGCACGCAACGTCTTCCTCATGAGACCACCCTGACACACCATGGCACAATAAAAAGATTGTAATGAAATAAATAAATATTCATGTTACATTTGATCTTTTTAACTAGATTGCAAAATGGACAACTTACCGGTTCTATCGGTTCAATAACATGTTGTTCCACTGGTTTCTGTGCTGGTATGGGTAGAGACATTTTCGGTGCCGGCGGTACCACAGCTACTTGTGGTATTTGTATTGCCGGCATGTCTATCTGAGGGCTAATATAGCCTTCTAAAATAGTGGAATGACAAATCTCGTTTTTAGCAGCGAAAGTATGAATTTGCCATTTTTTCATCAGAAATCTGTGGCCTCTATGAGCATTCTACAAAGTTTGGGCTGATACCCATCCATCCGTTCAAGGTGGACTTAATGAGTTCTGCATGAGCTACTATGTAACAGTCGTCCCAGTTCAGAATGTAACCTATAACCAAGGCTCACCGATTTGCAGATCACCACTTCAATACATTGCCTCTCCTTACAGTAACCTCTCTTCAATGAAACCCTTTTCGAAAACTTCTTGAAATGAATCCAAAAAATATAAATGCGTTCACCTTTGCCGATTCCAGACGTTCCTACTATAGATTGTGATGGCCTTTCAAAACCTGCAATTAATACCAACTGTGTTTCAAGTGAAATGAGTGAAATCAACCTTTTTATTCCTTATTGTAGGCGGTTTTCAATATTGAACGAGTCATTCACACCAGACCCATAGGGAGCTTCAATTCATGAAAGAAACCTTTTAAGCTTAAACGAAAGTGGCTCCTGAGTGTTCAGGAACATGTTGCTATCTAAACTAGGTTGGAACCTCTTCACAATACTGTCTGCAGCAAAGGCATATAGGCTTGTCTTGGATACGCCACGATTGGGCTAGTATTTTCATCACCCTGAGCTACTGTCTAAGAGAACGATCAATTCGAGGTTTATCAACCTGATCACTCATAGTGGGAACCGACCCTGCGACAAAAGATATGCATATGCCTACAACCACTCTACCCTATTGACCAGACGGCGTGGTGCTCACGAAGGTCCCTCAACCTTTTATTCGAAAGAAAAAGCCTAGATGAGCTAATTATAGAGCATATTCTTCGAATTCAACTCCAAGAAATCAAGTCAGCCGAGAAGCGGAGGTGAAAATCGGCGAATAAAGGCTCAGCGGTGTAAACTAATGGGCCATTTACTCAAGCATTACCCCGCGGATGGTAATACAGGGTGTCCCAAAATTATTTGCGCCAAAGTTCAGTAATTTTTAAGGTAGAAATAATCTATCAAATTCACATTACCTGCTATTAATCAGTTGCATAAGAAGGTTTCCTTGCAATATGCATGGTTACTGATGTGGAACTCCCATTATCTTTCAGATGGAGGAGGCTCATTCAATGCCACATGCAATCATTGACGCGCGAGAAGTGGAAGGGCGTTATGAAATTCTTTGGGATTTTTCTAATAACCTTATAGGGGGCTATTAAACGATATAGAAAAGAAGACAGAATCAGAGACAAACCAGGAAAGGTAGAAAGGTGGAATGTTTCTCAAGACAGGACTATTAAAATGGTCCGTCTGCCGAACGGTCGGGATCCTGGGGGACCCATCAAAAGGAAGTCAACGGGCACGGCTTACAGGAGTTATCGTGATGGAAGAATGTCATGCAGAAGCCTCACTACCATTCCTGTCGTATGCTTCAATCCCGATCTCAACAGACTCTGCAGGGCCGAAAAATGCAGAAAGTCGCAGATCCTTTTGAGTGATGACACGCAACCCTTCGTCGTTTTCTCTGATCAAAAAATTTTTCACGATAAAGCCACCCCTCAACAACCAAAACGTTCGCGTTCCGGAAAGAAACATCTAGCGAGTAATATCTCCCAAAAAGGTTGTATCAGAACAGTAAAATGATGTTTCTCGAGGAAATCACTGGCAAGGGTAAGCCGCTCATGGTTTCTTCGGTGCAGGCGTAAAAATTGAAGAAGACCAGTACTCGAACAGCGTACTGATGGAAGTACTGAAGCACTGATCAGGCTACGTTTTCTGAAACATCTCGTAGTTCTTCCAGCAGGACGCTACCCCAGCCCACAGAGCCAAGCTTGCCCGCGAGTGGTGCCGACGACAGCTGCCCCACTTCATTGGTGAAGAGCGATGGTCATCCTATTTTCCAGAACTTGACTCACTTGAATCCCACGAATGGTCCCTGAATAGAAGAGGACCTGTCGAGTTTGCAGTCCCAGTTTGGAGCCCTAGAATGTAAAGGCTGAAGAACGGCGTGAAGAAATGGAGAAGGATATCTGCGTGCCACATGCGATCAAGTCGAAAGCAAACTTTGACTTCTATTCGCGCTCACGGGGAATATTTTGGAATGCGACTTTAGCATGTTGTAGCACATAGTGTTAGCTAGCGTGCATAGAAATTCCATCGTCTTTCGCAGTTGAGAAGTTTCAAATATATTGCTATAAATCGGCGCAAATAATTTTGGGACACCCTGTAACTCGCCCGATACCCCCAAAAAAGCTCTTGAACTGTCAGAAAATAGGTTCTCTTGAAGATCCGATTTCCGACAGCCGATAGTCATTACTCATAGGTAGGCACTATGAATATAGATAAAAATCAAGTAAAACTCACCAGCATAGGACGGTTTAGCCGGTTCTGGATACGCAATAACTTGTGGTTGTGGTCGTGACACAGGTGGAGGTGGAAGTCTTAGTGCTGAGGATGGAGGTGATAGTGGAGGCGATGGCGGTGGTGCTGGTGGCGGAAGTGGTGGCGGCACCGGTGGTGGAGGTGCACTTATTGAAGGAGACGGAGCAATCGCAGCTGATTCCATGGAATATTGTCCTGCTACGACCGCTGCAGGTGCTTGCATTCCAAGTCCTCCTAATCCTCCAGCTCCTCCCAGTCCTTCCAATCCTCCCATTCCTCCCATTCCTCCCATTCCTCCCATTCCCCCCATTCCCATTGGACTACACATGACTGATGCTCCTCCACCACAACCAGGGGCTGACGGTTGCCTGCAACAAGTATATCAATTATCGTTGATTCGTTATCAAAATACTCGTTGAAAAAAGAAAAAGAGCATTTCTTTTGAATCTCACCTACAAAGGCATTTGTCATCTATTGAGTGTGGGAAGCGATTCTTCCCTAGCTAATACTCAGTTTGCACAGTAAGCTGACTTCAATCCATAAATATGGTAACCCCAGATGTAATGTGGGAACAAACACTCTCATCCCTGGTCCTTCTGTAGAGGTTGGGGATGAACTGCATGTACTGAACTGCTCGCTTAAACTCAAAAGGTGGTCTGCATTTTTAAAACAGCACTCAAGTAGAAAGCTTCTTTTCGTTATGATCTGCTGGGACTTGGGTTTTTATTGAGGTGATAAAGACTTTTACGGTGATCAAGTCAGCCTGCATTGAACGGGATGATTGACAATTGGTTGAGTAACTAATAAGCTGTTCATCATGTTAGGTAATGGAATAACCCGTAATACTGCATTCAACGGGTGTGGTGCAATGGCGAGTGGCGCATTATCAGAAATGCGTAGTCACGGGTTCGAATCTCGGATTGATATCCGCTTAGGCCAACCAAACCTTACAACCCGCTGGGGTCTGTTGATTGGTACCAGACTCGTCTGGGAGGATAGAAGCACTGACTTGTACATCGGCAGGCCATCGCAATTCATTGTATAGGCCACATACGCGTTCACTACGCCACTACCATTCTGAATGAAGTCGAATGTGGCGGCGAATCCCTCAGAAAGGTTTGATTAGCGCCCTAAAACCCTAAAACTTCATCCTTTTGTCCTTTGGTAATTTGGTGTTGCGGAAGAGCTCTTTGTGGGTTGTACATCATCAATCAGGGATCCCATTGATATGTCCTTGTACCGAGAGTACCGGAAGATATATGGTTCCCAGCAAGAAAAGAGATTTTAGAGAGAGCCATTTGATATATCATGGGACCGCTAAGTGTTTCCGGAGATCCACACTTAGCCCCACAACAATCTGACTCAGAAAACCTGTTTGGGGTATGAACGTTTCGCTTCAGGAAGGATGATTCAACGTTCTAGCCGAATAGCCCTACACATCAGGCGATTCCTTCCGTTCCTGCTTTTCGAACGACATTCAACCATCGTGTCCTAGGATTGTTTCCTCACCGCAATCGTCATTCTACAAGATTTACGAAACTAGTTTGGCATGAACGAAACGAACGAGATCAGCATTAACCGATTCGACGAAAAAAAAATAGCTAGTGCCCGTGGTCAGACGTTATTGCCCCTATTCAATTAGAAATTCTTGGGTGGACCGGCTAGGGCTCGTTCTACGCCATGAAGGCCTTATAACGATGATTGTTAAGGAAATACAAGAGTGTGGTTTTTTCCTAAAAAGACGTCTCAAAATGTAGTCGTAGGCTGATGAGCTGACTGTAGCTATTCGAATCAGTAGGGCAGCAGAGGCAAAATTAGCCACCGCTTATGCTCATGGAAAGAAATTCAAGGAGTTAGAGGACTTAAGCCAGAGCTTTTCTCAGGAGGGGCTTGGAGTGTGGAAAGAGTTATGGGACGAGCAGAAATGAGGAAATTGAAGCAAAAAAATGCTCACGCTACCGAATTCTACGAAAGACCGAAGTTGAAAGGATCCAGGCACCACCGTGAAAAAGTCAGGATGCTTTTTCATACCCTAGCAAATCAAATTAGTGCGAATACGACGACCAGTCATATGTCCCGGACATTATCGAGAAATCTGGAGACAATGAAAGGGTCGGTTCAGGACTTTTTTTTGAGTCCTCACTTATTTCAATGTCGTCGTGGACCATGCGCAACTCAGTAACCTAACCAATAAGCCGATCCCGCCACCGGTTTGCTATTCGAAAAATGGGGATATCGCTCTGGAAGAGTCTCGCTGCTGAAAATGTCCCACTGGATAAGCCCAACCGTTAAGGCGCCAATGAATGGGAAACAGATCAAGCCTAATGGTGTAAGGTTAGAGACCTTCAACGCTACATTCCCCTACTTACCCGATCATGCCAGAAACTATGCAGTCTCAGAAAGACGTCAAACGCAACATCCCTCTCCTTTCCCTGTCAAGGCAGAAGCCGAAGGACTAATCGCACACTAACCGCCCCTGGTGCCATGTCACAGCTATTTTTTACAATTTTCTGCAATCCTGTGCCATAGTAATCCTTCAAACACCTGTTTCTTTGTGGTTCTATCTGGATATTCTAAAGCTCCTTTTTGAAGAGGTTGGTGAGGGGGGGAGGGAGGTGAATAAAGTTGGTAAATACTCTCCAGGGGTAGTGCAACCCGCCAAAAATAGTTTGTGAGGGTCAGCAAGACTTAGTTTCCCTTGTGGTCAGACTCGAGGAGCGAAAAACAGAGTTATCTGACTTTCCCCTAGGAATCTTTTAGAAAATACATAAAATATCGTTTGAAAATGAAAAATATCGCATAAATAGAATCATGGTTAAAGGACAAAATGCCAATTTTCATTTTTTGCGCTAACTATCTCATAAAAATTTCTACAACTAGCCGAAAATACCCACCTGGCCCTCATGGTGGCCCTTCGAGAAATGGGCCCTTCGAGAAATATTGGCGGAAGGGTTTTCCCGTTTTGAGGACTTTCTTCTACTTATGGGCGCTAGATATCACTTGCTCTCGCTGTCTGAGCCTGAGCTCTTTAGTCTATCAGTCAAAAGTTCACCCCTTCTCGGGTACTGCCATTCATAGAGCAACATTGTAGACGCCCAACGCGTACGGAAGTTAGTCTGACAGATTAATCATGCTTAAATCCCATCACAACGGCGATTATAATAATTACAGATCGTCCTCCGCTGAATTGAATTGACAGGTTTCAGCACACTCCCTGACAAACATTTTAAGTTTGTGGTTTCAAACACTACCACAGGAATTTCCCTTCCGGGGTGGTAGATGGAGGTAGCGTACAATCATCTTAACTATTTTATGTGAGGCTTGAACCAAAATGAAGCTGACGAACGAAAAAAAACAGAAATCCAGTTTATTCTGAGTGATACATTGCGTCATAGTAGCAGGGCTGCTGTCTGGTTGAATCAGCGAATCACTCATATCTTTCTATGGAGTTTATCATAGAAGATGTGTACGTGCAGTACGTTGCGAGGTTAAACGCCACTATTCACATTCTAGAACCCCATTTATGAAAAATGAGCTATATTCTTTTGCCTTAAGGGATAGATTCCCTTGAAAACTAACTTCTGATGGGAGTACATCCGACTGAACATGAAAACCTCAAATCACGTTGAATCAGCGATTTGACCAGAAACTGGATCTCATTGAAGCAACAAACTGCCCCATCAGCCCTGTTTTTATGAATACGGTATTCATATGAAGTGATAAATTTACGCTTTCAAGGGATGGTTGCCAGACGCCGTTGCAGCTAACGAATGCGATATTCATGTTTTATCAGCCGTGCAATCCTTGCGGCCAGACTCTAGCACAGCCATGTGTACCTAAGCACGAAGCCATAGTACAAATAGAATTTAGCTCAGTTTTAAAGAGAAATGCAGAGGGGTTGATAATGGTCAACAGAAGGATAACGAGCCATACTTGACGTTATTCGCTTGACACGGGCTCACATAAGATTGAGTTTGGTATAACTGTAAGATCATAGGAGGTGTACGGTAAACGAAAAGATTGGAGCTATCTTCACCAACAGTATTTTTGAGAGGATGCATCGGTAGGTAGCCATAGCCATCTGGCCCTACCGTACTTTGGGATAAGGTCAAATGTGGTTTGAATAGGCAAAAATATTGTACCTCACGTAAATGGCACAAAATCGCCGTATGAACGAGTAAGATAGAAGCAAAACAGAAAAAGAAGAGGTTCGCTTGAACAAATCCGCGCCATGAATTGAAAATAGCAACAAATCACATTACTCCCGAAGACGCAGAAAAAAATAGTTGATGGTGAAGTTACTTCCTCATTAGGGGGCTTGAAGCATTTGAATCTATGAAAATTCAGAAAAGAATCTATTTCATTAATGGCGTAGTTGAAGAAGAATGTATAGCCGCAGAATGAATAGGAGAGAAAGCGAATTTTTGAGGAAGCTGGCAGCAAAGATCATTGAAGATTCAAAGATGATCGAGTGCGCTCGAAAAAAAGTTCTTTGAGGAATTAAAGCAACAAGTAGGACCTACTGGCAACATTGTGATCCGCCTCCAGAACCGCCAAAAAGACCACCCAAACAAGCCAAACTTGGTGCAATGAGTTCTAGCAGTAGCTGAAATTAATCATAATTATGTTTGATTAGCTAAGTGTACATATGTGCCAGGTGTATCCATTACCTAAGAATAGAAAACTTTTCAAAGATCGATGGATTATTTCTAGGGGAATACTCTGAAAAATGGCTTTACATTGCTTTCCCCCCAATTTTTTTTGTCTGGTAGTGTTTGTAAATTCATTGAGCAGGCTGAAGTTCACGTCAAAGGTCAGCGATCCATGAGATAACTTCATGACCCCCCCCCTGACTTAAGAAAACCGGCCCAGCTTTAAATTGTAGCCCATCTGTGGTAGAATATCACTACGAAAAAACGATAAACAATACCAACATAGAAGATGTTCACAAAGAAAAGAGAAAAAATGTTGAAAAAATAAACAAAAAAAAAATCAAAAACCCAAAATTAAACTAAATTTCTAATAGAGGAAATACACTTACCAACGCTATCATGTCTTTCTCGGCACTAAGACAACTGTACGTCCACCGGCTCGAAGCTTTATAGCGGGTGGCCGTGGTGAACCTGAAAATCGTCCACGGTTCCAGTTCCAAGCTCAGAAAAAGTGGCAGAAGCCGACGAAGCAGCCTTGAAAGTGGCGAGCCTTCTTCAGTGATTGCATCGAACCGTGATGGTGTCATAGCTGGCCCCAGCTTTTGTCCATGTAGCCACATCCATTAATAACCATCCGGTGGGGAACGAGGGAATGGTATAGAATTGAAAGAAGCAGCCTTCTACTAGATAGTATGGCTATGGCTGTGGTCATTGTGTCGAAGGAATTCCAAGACTGGTTTTGTAGTTTGATTGAAAAGACGGATTGAGATTAATGGGGAGCACCTATTGGGCGGGTAACGGTACGAGAACCTGACCTCCTGAATAGAAGCAGGTACCGCTTTTCTTTTTCTTGCCCTTTTCTAGACTCTAATTGCAAAGATCACCCAAATGTGTTCGTCTCAAATAGGAGGGACTGACTCGAATGATTCTGGCCCAACCTGCTGGACTCTTCTGCTCACCCCTGAGAGCCGGTAGTGGTGCAACATGCTGTACAAATATGCTCTATATTTACACTGTACAGGATGTTTAGCTGGAGAAGAAGGCGTCCAATTTCGTGGGTGTGGATTTTCTGAGGTTGAGAAGAAAACATTCTTGAAGCTTAGGAGAGGAAGAAGCTAATATGACAACTCCTTGATCTGTCCCCGCCTTCTAGCTGTCGTGACGACACAGCATGTTAGAAGAGTGGGACATCAGGCAGGTCTACGATGAAGAATGTACAGTAGCGCTCAAAAGTATTCGGCGAAATGCTTCTTCAGTTATAATTTTCAGTCGTAACTTTTTTCCTACTGGTTCTAATCAAGCGAAATTTCAATACGTGTAACATCGGTGTAGTGTGAATATTTACCACTATTGACCTGCAATCTGATCACGTTCCAGATATCCAAAAGAGCTTGAACAAAAAATCAACTGGAAATACGAATGGTGTTCCTTCTAGGTATCCTTTCCATATTGCCATGTCTTAAGAGTACGAGCACTAATGTCGAACCCAGAGGAGAAGAAAAACGTACATAAGGTCGGAATAACCGCAGACGTCACAAACTTGGTTTCACACAGTCTACAAACGCCTCCGAATTAGTATGTGGATATGGCTGTTTTGCAGTCAAGCAGTGTTGGACAGTGTAAAACATGCTTCAGCTAAACATATCGAAATTTCATGTGATTTGCTCCACTGGGAAAAAAGTTACGGCAAGTTAAAGTTGGCCGAATACTTTTGAGCGCTACTGTATGTAAACATTGCCATCTCCTGTGGTGTAAGATCCCTGTTTTCAGAGCATATTATAGAATACTATTGATTTGAATAAGTATTAGTACTTACATGTTGCAAGCATGTCGATTGGAACTTCAGATGAAATTTCCAACGACCGTGAAAACTCGTCCAGCAGCGCCTTGAGTGAGTGGCACGAACGAAGACCCTAAACTAGGGTTCCTGAACTTGTACTTTTCATTGAAGATGACTTTCAACTAAAGCAATGCAAGCTAGGTTTCAGCGAGCATATTCATGTCGTGGGGGAGCGGCAACTGTGGGAAACTCTGGGGGAAAATGTTCGCATTTTTTTAAAGAAGGGTTCTATCCCATGGCTTGCCTCGAAAACAAACTCACCGTGGATAAGTGAAACTCCGACAGGAAAGTCATTCATATTGCCGACTAATAATAGCAATCACATCACTTGAGGGTTTTTTTTAACTAAACAGAGCAAGATGAGTAATGGACTGCATTATCATTCAGTTAATCTGTTTATCATAATCTCTGAAAGGGAGGAGATGGTGCAGGAGTAGGTGGCTCACTATCACACACGCATGGTCACTGGTTCGAAATTCGAGTCTTTGATCGATATCCGCCTTGGCCAACTAATAAGCCTAACTGGTGTCAGACTCGTCTGAGAGGATAAAAGCTTTGACTAGTACATTGGGTAACCACAAGTCCTCTGTATAGGTCACATACACATTCAACACGCCACTACAATCCTGAATGGTAATCGAACCGGTGGCGCGTCCCTTAGGCCGGATTGATCAACGCCAAACGACTTCACCTTTAATCCTTACGCTTTATCCTCATTCTTAACCATTTTTAGGGTGAGATTTGGACATGATCAGGGTCGACGATGGCACATTTTATTTGGGCTTCAATAGTCTAGGAATAATAGAGAATTGGTGAGATCAGGGATTAGGGCAAAAACATTTGACTGGCACTTAATACAAACCTCAGTAAACATGAGAAATGTTAATTTTCCGGCTACTTATTATAGTTATGAGCGCAGGAACGATTATGAACCGATAGGGTCACTATTGAACTCAACAGTACAGTATTGACAATAAGTAGACTGAGTAAAATATCTGTCATCATTCCAAGTAAATTATTTATGCCAAACAATTTAAGAGTTACAGTAACTACCATTGTTTACAAATAGTAAACACCCAATCGGTTGGAGTTGCTGAGCTGCCAAGGGGGCAACTAGAAGTGAGGGAAGGTAAAGGTAAATACAAAGATATAATTTTTAGCACATTTCAGGGCTGAACAGCTGACCACCAACTGTTTTTGGGTGAAGGCCAAATCAAGTTGAACCAGTCATGGTAATGGATAGCTTCCCTGTGAACCATGAGAAAAACCTTGGAAAAGCAGCGACCAGAAACGTGCCGTTATCATTGGCGATTACCTCAGGGGATCCTATGTTATGGAAAGTGATTTCAGGTTTTGTGTTCCCATAGGGGTGAGAAAGAAGGGCGAATGTGTCCCATGATGCTCCCACGGTACGTCTGGGATCGAACTCCGATTCGATACCTGCTTAGACCATCCAATTTTCTCATCACCTTCGGGACAATAAATCAGTATCAGACTTGTTTGGTGGGATAGATGCACTTACGTACACAACGTCGGCTGGCCGCTCCGCTTCCATTCGCAAAGATGGTCGTGTTCAGAAGATTGATAGACCCTCGTAAAAAAATTTGCAGTCGATTTTGAGGAAGTATTAAGTTTGTAGAGGAATCCAAACGATAGGGCTTCGCTTGATCAACTGAGGGGGGGGGCACTTTCGCGAAAGTGCTTGAATTCGCGGAAGCAGTGAAAATCACATCCTCCTCACAGACTTTTTGGAAAACTTAGGATAAGGAGGCCTTCGAGGAATCGCAGATTGAAGGGCAGCTCTGGCAATGGCAGTGTTGGAAGCTACTTTGTCCGATTCCGTAATGTCCCCTATATGCGAGCCCTTTCTTTGAGTAGGTGATGCTGTTGGTCAGGAGGACATCACTGAGACGTATGATGATGATCGGCGACTACCGAAAAAATGCCTATCATAGCCGATAATATGTGAAATTGGCCTGCTTGATATCCCTGTTTGTCCGATTTTATTCCATCAGTCATGCCTGTTTGTACAGCAAGCAATCAAATGAAGAAGCTGGGAGATATACAATCAGATTTCAAGCTATAAATTTTGTTCATAGCTTGGAATCTGGTGGGAAGCCTACGATTTATGTTCATCATGAAATGGGTCGTAAAACCAGTTCAGCACACATCTTTACATACAAATCCTTTCCACAGCTAGAAAAGATGGTGGTCCTTTCGAATTTTTGCTAGTAAAATGAAAAATCTCAATCTGTAGGAATATGATGACGATTCCATGTATTGTATAGTCAAATCAAGTGTACGATTCAGAAATGGAAACCCTGTCAGGGCCTGGAAGGTCCTCATAGAGCCCTTAGGTGTGAGGAAAAGGGTTTTGAACAACATATTAATGAAGTTCGGATTGGTAAACTTGTAGAAATCAAAAATTAGTGATGAAAAGTGAGCTCATTGATGTAAAGTGGTCCCTCACCGTTTAGGTGCACCCACCCAATTGAGCAAGGAAACATTGTTCCCTCAGCTCCATGGGCTGTGATTACCGGAAATCCATATGTACTCGCCAGACTGTATGAAACTTATAGTTGGATTCGGACCATTTCAAGTGCAGGGCAGGTTTTTCTTCATCCCAGATACGACAGCAGTATACCTAAAGGCTTAGTTAGCGGTAGTTCTGAGTTATCCAATTTCAGTGAAATAATGCAAGTCACGGCGCAGAATGGTGCAAAGATGGCAAAAAGCCGAGAAATTAAGGATTTTGACGTGAAAAGCTTCAGGGCTCTAACAACGTAGTAACGAAGTGGGTTGTACGAGTTTACGAGTGCGAGTTCAAGAAAATGACGGACCGAAGTGGCATGGAGAGGGATTCTTCGACAAGCTGTAAGCCGTGTGTTGTTGCGTGGACCTGATTCCGGTAACCATTAAATGGAAAAAAAATTGCTTTTCACAATCACTGTAGAGGTGACTACAGACCCAACCGCGAGAAGTACCACAGGAGTATCATGGGAACCACTTCTATTCCAATCGGGGATTTCATGATAGTGATAATTGATTTTGTAAGGAAAGCGCGAGCTATCTCTTAAAGCTCGTGATTTCACCCATAGTTATAATAATTCTATTATAAAAAGAAGGTATCTCATAATGAAAGCAAAATTTTTTGGTCTCAGTGATCTCATTTGGATAGCCTGCAAGTGAGCTGATCGTCAGAAATTGTGAAATTTACGTGGACTAGAAACAATAGAGCTTGTCAGGTATTGCCTAATAAGTGGAAATGATTCGAAAAGCAAATTTCTTTCAAGCCTCTCTCAAGCCCAAATAGGGAGGGGAGGGAATCCTAGAGAGGAGCTTATGCAGATGAGAGAGAAAGCGGGAGTAGTTCGAATCTCTCAAGCAGACAAAAAAGGAAAACAATAATAGGAATCGCCTGTGTGTTGTCTTATGTAAAGGCAAATGTCCGTTCTCAGAAATATGAGCTTTCAGATGTTATTCGATAGATATGGATTGCAACTGTCTGTGAAAAAACCAAAAAACAAAAAGGAGACGCAGCGGAAACCACTCAAAAGCCGAAACTTGATCGGACTCGAAAATAAAAAGATGAAGGAATATCAATGTTCTAAGCGCTTATCTGTTGTTTTGAAGCGGTTCTCTTATCTCAAGTCCCTTCCAGAATCATAAGGACTGTGCCAAATAAGGCGCAAAGAAGTAACAGTTTTAGCTTTAGATTGGTTATTGGATTGTTTCGTGAAAATAGCCCTCGGTGCCTCAAAATATTTTGAGCATTTTCAATGGTCAGCAACTCATTTCAATGATAACAGTATGATACGGGCCATTGGATAGAGGACACTTCATAAAATGATATAAAAGTCGTTCGCAGCAGAAGAGTACAAGTAGTAGGTTTTGGTTCATAATCACGCATCATGCTTCTTGTTTCAATAGGTGTGAGTCCCTTTTCCCGAAAACGTCGCGCCCGCGTCGCGTTCGCCCCAGCCGATCGCGTGCAGTCGCGCATTATGAAGAGGGAGGTTCAAATTTCCAGTTGAAGGACACTGTTATCGTCGTGGAACCACTTGAGCCCACCGTGAGAATTGGGGGAGAAATACTGTCAACCAATTTAAACCCTTTTAGTGAGCATGGCCTATGGCAATTCCATTTCACTAACAGGTGTTAACCTCGAGCGGAATGCCTCGATATGAGATAACAATGGCATGCTACCTAGAGGCAGCCAAATGGCAAAAATGCCCAAGCGAAATAATAGAGAGGTGGGGTGGAGGTGGGGGGGGGGGGGGGGAGAAAAATATGGAAGTCTACTCCGGCGTTCAAGACCTCCTTGATCTTGTCAATTCCCAGGGTTTGACGCTATTGTAAAGCCCAAAGTGATTCAGGAAAGATTTCAGACGTTGAGGAGTGTAAGCTTGTATCACCTGAATTCGGTTTCAACATGTGCGCCCCATTTTGAATGATATCATCCTCTAGAAGGCCGTTAAACAAGTAAGCACGCTCTTTCTTAGAAGTTCAGTCAGCGTCTGAACCGGTTTATGAGATCTCATATCTGCCCCCAGCTTTTTCTCCTAAAAACGCCTGACGTGACCTTACCTCAGGCAGTGGACCTCCACTAATGAGAAACATACAGGCATAGCGCGCTACAAGACAACTAGCCAAAATTCGTCGCGCAACGGCAACTCATAACGGTGTATCCACACCGTTTCCGGTGTATCCACACCGTTTCGTGTGACCTCATTTCGTAATTATCACTGCTTTATTTCATATTCACAGTAATATCAGTTCATTAAATATAGGAATGTTTATGTATTCTCTAAACTAAGGAATTCGTTAAGCGTTCGGTAGTTTTGGGTTGAGCAGCTACGGACTCTGGGCGATTCATCCTCAATCATCGTCTTCAGTTCAGGGTCCGACGGATTACCATCTCCGCTTGAATGCCTTCCAATTTCGCTTTTTCTTCCGTCATGTGACTTTGTTTTCTTTGTTACATCCTTCTTTTTCTCTAATTTCCTTATTTGGCACGTTTTCAAGGCTTTGGTCCTCACCTAATCGCCGTCTCGATTTTTTGTCTCGAGTTGACTTCTTGTGCCGCCTTCGTAATACGAAACAGTATTCACGTCTAGTAATGTTATGGGTATCCTCTATTTCATCCAGATATGGGCGTAAAACACTCATTACCTGAAATTTCCATTGAACTCTTCGAACGGTAAACAAGGACCTGAACAACCAGGGTCTTGACTAACAAAGTGACTAACAAAGTGATAAACAAACACTAGGGACAATTAGATACAACTACAGTACCTTTGCGGCGCTGGATTCGCTGATCCGAAGTACATACACCAGAAGATGCATGCAACAAAAATCCATCAAGCGACTGCCGGTCAAGTTCTGAAGGAGAGCTTGACAACGCAATCTGTCACGAAAACAAAAACTGTGAGAGTATGTGCCTGACTGCCACGTAAGTTCATTATTAAGTCTCAGACGGACCCGAACCCTAGCAACTGCTCCAGCAGGAACACAAGCTTGAAAGTTCAGAATGGGAACCCGATTTGCACCGAGAAGTGAAATAGAGAAGTTTCATGGACAAAATGTTCTCATTAGGGGACCTTATTTCAACATTGGAGGGATTTGAACGTCCCGTTAACATGTGATACAGTAACCCTCCTGGCGCCCCAGCTCCACCTGTTACTTCACCCGTGGTATTCTTTACTGCATCGTATATTTGACGGATGTTTGGAGGCGCTTCAGTGGGTCTTCGGGTTACTATGTAACACAATCACGGGACGATGAAAACGGTCTTAGTGTTACAACACATGCCTGTCGTATAGAGGATCCATCGAGTCAGTCGCTCGGGCAAGCCAACAATTGGGGTAGTTATGATTGCTGTGTTGCACGATAACCATGGTTTGAAGCCAGAACTCGTAGGAAACCGGATGCACTAATGAATTTTAGTTTTTATGGCAAAATACTTCTGAACGGTTCTGATAATCGTTATACTACACTTTTTTCTTGAGAAGTTGCCGTTCACATTGGGATTAGCATGTGATTCTCAATTAAAACTAGTAATAGCACTCACGTTATGCAGGAATACTTCTTTTTCGTAGTCGGTGATAATTCCCTTGAGAAACTCGATCACTTCGTCTAATTCCCATTGTCTGAGGGGTTTTCGTAGAGTACCAATATCTATCTGTAACCCAAAATCGTCGTACCCGACATACACAACCTCAAAAAGAGATCCACAGAGCCACAGCGAGAACCGAAAGAAGTTACCATGCAGCGAGTAAATATGTAGATGAGTATATGATGTGGAATGTTGCTGCAAAGGGTCTTTTATACTGTCTCTTATCAAAACCTTATCTGAAAGAACGCGGTGGTCGTTCAATGGCAAGAAAATCCAACTGTTGATGTTGCCAGGGAGAGCCGGTTTTCTGCCTGATCGAAGCAAGGGTCTGGGCAAAAAGTCCGAATATGGCACATGCCAGCTCCGTCGGCACTTGCAAAAACGTTTGCGCGCCGCCTAGGCCTCGCTTAATGGTGCTAGCCCTCTTCATTCTTCAAAGGCTGAAGAGAAACGCTGCAGTTCCTGAAGGGCGGCCTCAAGTGGTGGTGTGTACCGTTCCCCGTCTTCTCTCAGCTCACGAGTAATTCGTAGTGGTAAAACCATTCATTAGTCTAACCTGGGCCTCAACTTCTGGGAATGATTAAAGTGTTTTCGAAGATTTCGTGTTGGTAGAAGGGATCACCGTTTTCGAGAGAGCCACATAGGTAATTTGGATTGAAAACTGCCCTGGGTATGACACGATAATAGATGCCGTTCAATACTTTCGAAAAAGAACGTACTTAGCTCATAGAAGGTGCTATTTTTGATGGAATGGAGACCTTCGATGGAAAAGCAGCCACCCGATAGCTATCACAAGATGCGCTGCAGCGATCGAGATCCCATACAAGCGCACCGTGCTCATCAAACCTTAGAAATGATTAATACAACACAGAACATACGTTTATAATATGTAGAGAATAGGTTCGCCCAAACGCTGGCCTAGGCTGCTCCGAAGTAATTTCCTTCTTTTTCCTAGTGTGAACAAAATGTTTCTTTCAGACGCCCTTCTTTCCTTATTTAGAGGAATCATAACAACCACAGGCCGGTTTTAAAGTTTTGTTTATGTAACAATAATACTCCTGTTTCTTTCTGGTTTTTTAGTATTTTATCACAAGCTCTAATTCAAAGCTCCGGTGCTCTTCAGTCATGCGGGGGTTTATCTTGACCGACTTGCCGCTTCGCGTTCGAAGCTGTGGTCAGGTAGACGTGCGAAGAACTGGAGGGATGGCGGCCCCCTTTCTTGAGTCCCCCTTATCCGTCCGCCCGAGGTCGCGGTTGAATTCGTTCCTCACGCGTTATGTTGCACACATTCGTTACGTTACGTCTAATGTAAGTCATAGCGTTCTGGATCAAGGACCAGGACTTGCTCGGGGAAATATCCGCCTACTAAAGGGGAGGCGTCCTGTCACCCTGCCACATGCTCTCGTCACTACCATCAGATGTCGGCTTGTATGGTCCGAAAACTCTCGCCTGAATTTCCTACTGGTCGACGGAGTTTTGCGTTGGAGCCTTCATCATTTTTTTTTATCTGCCATCTATATAAACATCTCTATATAACTAATAGTTCAACGGCACGTCTGCATGTCTGAACGGCTAAGAGTGGGCCTCAGCTCCCTCTGATCGAGAATGGCTATAGCCACGATGGTGAAGACTCAGCACTGGCCCTGGCAGGGCAGTGTTGAGACTCCAGGGGGCAAGCTCGCTAAAACAGCAATAAAACAGCCTCAGTACCCCGCACACTGGGCCCAGCCGTCTCCGGCGTCGGACGGTATGGCGACCGGTAAGAGGCGAAGAAATCTCGGGTTGCGCAGGGCGCCTTGGATTTTGGACTATGACAGCACTCCCTTCACACGACACAGAGACTGTTTCCTACTCTATACCTATAAGGCGAGAACAGTCTCTTCCGATGCCGCTCTCCATGAGCTCCTCGATGCGGCCTCTCACATTAAATATCATGTGATTGCGCTGCAAGAAACCAAGAGCAGGAGAACCGACGTGCGACGAATGAACGATGGAACCCTCATCATTCGTGGTGGAAAGCTTCCATCGCGAAACGTCGGCGGCATTGGTTTCGTCGTGCACCCATCTGTCGTCCATCTCGTCGATTCTCACGAGATCCTGTCTCCCCGCTTTGCCATCCTACGCCTACGACATACGCACATGAAGACCATCTCTATCGTCAACTGCTACTCTCCACACTCTACAGCTGACGAAGAAGAGCTCGATGCGTTTTACGACCAACTTGAGGAAATCATCCACAACGAAAAGTCCTTTTACAAATTCGTTGTTGGAGATTTCAACGCTAGGCTTGGCGAAGCACGAGAGGAGGAGTTCAGGATTGGAAAGTTCGGAATGGGGGACAGGAACGAGAACGGAAACCGTCTAGCGGGACTCCTGTCCGCGGCTCGACTCTTCCATGGAAATTCTTTCTTCCAAAAAGAAGGAACATCGCCGCTGGACATGGGTGTCTCCAAACGGTACAACTCATGCTGAACTGGACCACGTATCAACAAACAGAAAGTGGTGCTTACTAGATGTTGGTGTGGTACCATCTTTTTGCAGTGGTTCCGATCATCGACTCCTTCGCGCTAAGATCAGATTCAGTCACAAGCTGGAAAAGATCTCTCAACATCGCGCGAAAAGCTCGAAGCATGCTGTATGCGACGGAGATGTTGTGAATGACGTCTTGTCCCGATATGACTGGCAGGTCCTGGATGACCCGACCGAAGACTACGATGCGCTGGTTCGGGGTCTCCTCTCCTGTGCTGAACAGGCTAAGCTTCCGCGAGTGGATACCTCCGCTCGCATTTCAGATGCGACGAAGGATCTTCTCAGGACAAGAAGAAGCCTGAGGCTTGACCAGAACGCCACACATCTCGAAAGGCTGCAGGCGAATATCAGCTGTAGACAGGCAGTGCGGCGAGACCTTCAGCTATACAGGGAGAGGAGACTACTGGAGGCAGCCTTGAACAGAACTAGTCTGAGAAAATGTCATCGGGATCTTCAGGACCACAGTATTCCACTTTCGTGCTTAAAGAAAGAGGACGGAACACTCACAACATCGAGACTTGAGATGGAGGAAGTTACACGGAGGTTTTACACCAAACTCTACCGGTCCACGACACACGTGCGAAAACCTAAAATCCCCACTGGCGGAACAGCACCTCCTTCCTTCGGAGGTGAGAGTTGCGATTGCGAGCATGAAAAGGGGCACAACTCCAGGCCCCGACAAGATCTCAGCCGACCTACTCCGCGCAGGAGGCTGCGAACTTCATGCGCTTCTCGCAGCACATATGACATCCTACTTCCAGAAGGAGAAGATCTCCGACCAGTGGAGGAACTCGCGGATGGTCATTCTTCACAAGAAGGGAGACACGGATGATCTTCGCAATTACCGCCCAATAAGCTTGTTAAGTGTGCTTTACAAGCTATTCACGAAGATCATTCTGACCCGCATATCGCGAACGCTGGATGAAGCTCAATCTGTAGAGCAGGCCGGATTCCGGAAGGGATTCAACAGCTTAGACCACATCCAAGCGGTCGCAAGGTCATCGAAGTGGGCCGAGAATTCCGAATGCCTCTTGTCCTTACCTTTGTCGACCATGAAAAAGCTTTTGACAGCGTCGAAACGAACGCGGTTCTGTCAGCGCTGGTCGATCAAGAAGTGGACCCTCCCTACATAAGAATTCTAGCTGACTGCAGCAGTCGCTGCAGTCAGCTAGAATTCTTATGTAGGGACGGTGCAGCTATTCCAACGACCTCTCCCCATTCCTATAGGGAAGGGTGTGAGACAAGGCGACACTATTTCGCCGAAGCTGTTCACAGCCGCGCTGCAGTGGGTTATGAAGCCGCTAGACTGAGAGGAAAAGGGCATTCGTGTGGATTCCTCTCAAATCTCCGCTTTGCGGACGACATCGTTCTCTTTTCAAGCAGCATTGCGAAAGCTGAGACTATGCTTGCTGAGCTTAATAAAGCAGGAAAGAAGGTAGGGCTGCGGATCAACCAAACAAAGACACAGTTCATGAAGAATGCTTGGGTTGACGAAGGTCCAATCAAGATCGATGGTACACCCATCAAGGAGACCTCGTCATACGTTTATCTCGGGCGTTCCATGAATATGGACAACGACATGAGAGGAGAACTGGTGAGACGGCAGAAAGCAGCGTGGGCAGCTTTCGTACCTTCGAAAGAGGTCACCAATCATTTGGACCCAAAACGTCGCGTAATCTGTTCGATTCCATGGTTCATCCTTCGCTCTGTTACGGGTCTGAGACCTGGGTGACCAGTGCATCCACGTCAAGGGCTCTGAATACAAGTCACAGAGCACTCGAGCGATGCCATTTGAGGTTCAACCGACTCACGCAATATCGAGCCGGACTCCACAGCTCCGATATGCGCAGAATGTCTCGACTTCGCGACCCGGTGGAATACATGAAGAACGCAAAATTTCGGTTTGCCGGTCATATAATGAGAAGAGATGACGACAGATGGACAAGAAGAACAGTCGAGTGGGCTCCCATAGGATCTTTACGACCTAGGGGCAGGCCTGCTGCGAGATGAGGGAATGTGCTTGTCGATCACGTGAGACAGCTGCGACAGCAGCTGAACGACTCCTCACATCGCCATCTTCGTCAAATCCTGAGTCTACCGTGGATGGCGATCGCGAAAGACAGAAGCGAATGGTTTGTTGCTGGTGCTCGCACATGAGTGAAGACGAGCCGTATAAGTATAAGTAAGTAAGTATAACAACCAACTCTCATCTCCTTCTTCTCTGTAGCGTTGATATGTCGCAATCGCAAGGTCCGCTGTTCTTGACAGCCGTCTACACTTTCTTCTATTCATTTATTTATTTATTGCATGTGTCGGCACATTTAAAGAAAAACACGAGCTGAAAACCAACAAACAGAAATTCAGTCTTGAACTCAATGCACCATAAAGTACTTGATAAGTTGGAACAAAATAACAGCAGATAAAATTGTGAATAAGCATTAGGTAGCTAAAGCATAGTAAGAAAACCGAGTCCTAAAATGTCCTCATCCTACTTACTATAAAGCGCTTCGTCAGTCTGTCTGTCGTTTGTCGTGATGTATGTCTGTCACGAAATCCCTTAGCTCCTCTAGATCTGCCTGGAGAGACCGGATCAAGCGTGGGATGGGTGGGCCATGTCCACAGAACTATAAAGCACACATCAACTTGGCGGAGCCCCACCCACACTGGGTGTGGCGTGCATTGAGGACCATGGTTTCAAATTCAGTCACAAGACGGCTTCAAAACTGGGGTGTATAGGGGGTGTGGTGCGATTCACGCGTCAATGTAATGAGGTCATCGCACAAAACGCACTAAAACATCATGCCTACCATCATAGTGGAAGAAAAAGAAATTATAAGTGGAATAAGTAGAAAACTGATCAACTATGCACGTTTACAGAAAGATTGCGCTTTCTAGGAACAAAAAAATTGAAGTTATTCTTATTTTGATCGTTTGACAAGTAAATTTTTGACCTATGAGGTGAATTACTAATCTCGGAAGAGCTTCATTGCTATAGTAAATAGATTTGCTCTAATTCATGGTGAAGCCGTGGACTACTGCAAATTTATTTGGTCCATCTCGACAGAAAAGTACTGAAACAATGCTGCATGCGTGAAGAGCTTTAATGGGGTCGCGCAAGAATCGCGCGCCCTCCGTGTATAGGTGGCTAGAGGTGCGCATTAGTAAGTCAGATCCAAATGGGGAGACCCACCCCCGATGGGCGGGGCGTTCTCCAGAAATGCAATGCTTTAAGAAAACATTTTGGGAAATCTCAACTCCTGTCCCCGTGGATCTAGAAAGTTCAAACTTGGTAGGAGGACAGGTGACAGAATGGGAACATTTATGGTGGGTAACAGGGCCAGACTCCGCCCACAGAGGGCGGGGTTTGGGCGGAAACCCATAAATAATGTCCCAGTGGGACTAGAGTGTTCAAATTTTGTAGGAGCACAGGTGACAGAGTGGGAACACTTATGGTGGGTGGCAGGACTAGACTCTGCCGACGGGGGTGAGGTTTGAACAGTTTGAACCGTTCAACTTTTGTAGGAGCATAGGAGACATAAAGGGAACACTTATGGTGGATGACAGGACCAGACTCTGCCTACGGGGGTGAGGTTTGAACAGGAATTCATAGTTCATGTCCCAGTGTAGCTAGAAAGTCCAAACATGGTAGGAGTACAGGACGCAGGACACGGGGCACGCAGTGATGTCGTATCCATTAGAAAAAAAATTCAGAGAAAGTCTGCACAGGGGATGAGGCTTTTTTGATAAATAGAGCGATTCCACCACCTTTCTTCCTCCTACGATCACAACAAAAGACTTGATGATTGTCGTAAACCTCGCCTAACATAGCGCTCACCTGGAGACTAGATCTGAGCCAGGCTTCAGATAGAGCAACTATAGTTTGTTCTTGTGAGCATACATTTCATAGGTGACGAATTCTTATTTGGAGAACGTATATTAGTAGAAAGACATCTAACTATATTATCCTTATACCGAGGAATCCTCGTAATTTTTTTTGAAAGGGGTCTATCGCCGGTGCGCAAAGTTGCCTCATCACCAGGTGAAACATGTGAATAAACAGGGACACTGCTACTATCTAGTAGAAGCTGTAAATGACATTGGACCTAACTGCCAACACTGTTCGGAAAGCACAGAGCTACTAAGAAATCAAAAATAGCTTTAGTACAGCTCACGTCATGCTTCATGCTTTCAAAAGAGAATTCACATCCAGAAATTCCATATATGACAACGAAACGCTGAAGATCACCTGCGCGTCTGGTCCAATACATCGATAATGATCTTCATGAACGACGACACCTCTTTCTAGGCAATAGTGGCACGCAGGTGTTCATGTTCAGAGATCCGATGTTAAGGCAACCAGTTTAAACGGCAGCGATTATCTGGGACTGAAGAAGAGCGAGAAGGCGAAAAAATCATAACAAAAGTCAAATTGGGAAGTTATCCGCAGATCACGACCACTCGAGTGATACAAGGGATCGAATTATCCGCAAACAAAACCGACGGAAAATTTACAGCTATTAGTGGCGCAAAGAGCAGACACCGAAAAGTTCCTCCCCACCCCCTCTCGTCACTAGGGATGAACGCCTTGGATGAATAAACAATAAAAGCAAAGGAGCCACAATGTTAGAGATAGCAATAAGCGAAAATTAGTAAATTTCAGGCAGAGCTTAGGCAGCGCTCTTGGCGCATACAGGCTCGAGAATAAGAATGATCTATGCCATTCTTTGCTCTTTCCTTAGTTTTGGCGAGGTTTTTCACCTATTCCGCTTCATCAATGTAGAAGGGAAGACATGGTTTCGGAGGAGGAAGGGATGGGCAGAGGAAAATTCGTAGATGACTTGTAAAGCTCATTGTAGTCAGAGGCCACCCAATTTCTGTAGCTCTTTGCGAATACGCTCCAGTGGTAGAGTCCTTCGAGACTAACTTTCTTTTCATGAGAAATCCTTTGTGTTGCGCTTCGATTAGGCTTCCGCCCTTCCCGATTGCCTTTGCACTATTATGATCTTTCCCCTGAGGATATCCTCAGGTGAAGCAATCCTGGCCGCTTTGCATATTGTAGAATAAGCGATGCGGTCTGTCGAGGATTTATTTCGTAATGCTATCGAAAGAAGGAAGGCAGAAGTGGTGTAGTGGCAAGTGGTGCACATCACACATGCATCGTCACGGGTTCGAATCTCGGATCGATACGTGCTAGCCAACAAGCCTTCCATCCCTCCGGGTTGTTAATTGGTATTGGTAACAGCGAAAGCTAAAAGCACTGACTCATAGATAGGCCAGTCACCGCAAGTCATTTTATAGACCACACAAGCATTCATTACGCCGTTGCAATTCTGAATGGAAGTTGAATGCCTTTACCCTTCATCCTTCATCAAAAGAAGGATTCGAGCTCTAGGGCTTATTTTTGGAGGGTCAACATCACTGTTCCAGCACCCGTCCACTGCAGCCATCTTTACGAATAATCGAATGGTGCTGTACGCTTCCTGCTCATCTCGGGAGGGATGAGGGTGTCTGAAGAGGTGGTTGGATCGGTCTTATACAGCCCGCGGTCTAGACGGAGGGGGACGAAGGTGGTCGATGCAGATGAACTAAATTGTTGCCAGTGTTTTCACGAAAAGCCATTTGCATGCGTACCAAGCCATCGCATGCGAACCAGTCGATGATCAGAATTGAAAACGAAATTCTCTACGATTCCACAGTCGAGAACGATTGCAGTCGGAGGAGAGCATATGAAGTCAATCTGAGTACACCATTCCATTAGGTCGCTGCAAAGTCCATAAACGACCTTTTCTTCTAGGGAAAAGATATTGCACGCTCTCAATCCTAGTCTGCTGAGCATTTCGGTCAATAAACGTAAATGGTTATATGAGTGCCGGAGATATACTTGCCGATGATACACTCGTTTCCTGATTCACGCCCCAGTTTCGCATTCATGTTTCCCAGAATAATGGGGGTGCATCCCTTTGGGACTTTTCCGCAGATTCATCCCACTTCTTCAAAGAAATCGTCATATGCTTCATAGCGTCTGCTGAAGAGGCCCGTATGTGCAGAGTATAAGAGAAATTTTGTGAGAGGTACGAAGTTTAGCCGAAGACTGTTCTACTACAAAAATCACACCGCTCCAAGTACAGGGTGTCCCAAAATTATGAGAGTCAAAATTCAGAAAATTCTACGGCAGATTCCATCAAGTGCATGGTTGCTGAAGTGAAACTCCCAGTATCTCTTGGATAGCCGAGGCTCATTCAATGCCACTTGCAGTTATTGGCATGCGAGAGGCGGAGGGGCATTATGAAATGCTTTGCGATTCCCATAACATTAGTACTACGAAAAGCTTCAAGGCGATAAAGAAAAAGATTCAATCAAAAACAAACCAGGAAGTGTAGAAAGGCGAATGTTTTAAAGATAGGACTTCCGAAGTAGCCCGTTTACGAGTCGATCGTAGTTCTCAGTGACCCATCAGAAAGATGACAAAGGGGCAGGGCTTACTGAAGCTGTCTGTGGGGCGGACTGCCAGGCAGAAGCTCCACTGTCGTTCCTACCGTGACAGAATTGTCACTTCAATTGCAATTCCAGTAGGCAGTGCAGGACCAAAAAATGCAGAAGGTTTCTAAATCACTTGAGGGGTGACCCGCAATCCTTCATTCTTCTCTCTAGCTTGAAATTTTCTACGCCTTAACCATTCCTCAACTAACAAAATGACGAAGTTCTAGCTACTACAAACATCGAACGTGCAATCTGTCACAAAAAATGCTTTATGAATCGCAAAATTGTGTTTTTTGTGATGGAGTCAGTGTCCAGGATAAGTTGTCCCTATTTTCGACGGTACAGGCGTAAAAAGTGAAAGAAACCCGTGCTCGAAGGGCATACTGATGGACCTGGTAGAGCACTGATCCGACTTCGCTATGTGAAACATTTCGTAGTTCTCCCAGGAGGACGATACTCCAGCCCACAGAGTCAAGCTAGCACGGGAGTGGTGCCGGCGTTAGCTGCACAACTTTAACAGCAAAGATGAATGGCCATTTTGGTTTACAAGTCCATTTCCATCGAAAAAACTAAAGTACTGCATCTAGGTTAAAACAATGTCCGTAATACCTACTCTATTTCGAACTCTCCCATTGCAGTTGCCTCTTCGCTAAAGATCTTGGTTTTACAATCACCAGCGAGCTATGTTTCGATGCACATTGCCTTAGCATTGCTGCTAAAGCGGAATCTAGGCTTTTTCTTCTCCTTTGTGCACTTTTTAGTAAGGATCCTACCGTTCTGCTCAAAGCCCTCAAAAAGTACGTACGACCTATACTTGAATATGGAACCGTAATTTTTTCACCACTTAAGAAGAGAATTATTCAGTACATCGGAAGGGTTCAAAACAGCTTCACAAGGAAAGTTTTTATTAGAGCGCTTGGTTACACTTATAACAGCATCCCTTGTGCTAATGTAAGGAACAAAATAATGAGTTTAGACTCTCTTAATAAAAGGAGAGTAGTGAGCGATTTGATGACGGTGCATAAAATCATTACGGGCACAATCTCACTTGGTTCTACCAAATTTTTCTCCTTTAAATCTTCAAAAACAAGAGAGAACCCAAGCAAAATATGCTTTGCTCCGGTCAAAACCTCTCTAGGGAAGCACTTCTTTACGCACAGAGCTGTTCAGAGTATACCAAGTTTAGCAACAAAGCTAGTTTCTCACTTAATCTATCTGAGGCGAGACGAGAAATTTCTCAGTTCCTCAGGAATCACAGCTAGCTGTCACCTTAGTTGTTATTGTTGTGTTGTCTTTAGCAACGTTGTTACTGGTATCCTTTGTACACATGCATATATGTATCCGTATATTAATATATATATATATCCATTTGTTGTTCATAATGTTCAATGATAATTGTTGTTCTCCATTAGTTGTTTTTTTTGTGTCTCTTTAGTTGTTTATAATCACGTTCTATGTACATGTTTGGATGTGTTTGTTTGTTTTCATTTTTTTCCTTTCACATGTTCCTTAAATACATGTAATAAATTGAAATTGAAATCTTAACTCAATTGACTCTTCTGTATAGTCACTGAAGACCTGTAGAGTTTGCTTCCCTCTCATAGAAAACAAGACTTGAAGAACGGCTGGCAAGTGCTAGAGGAGGATACTTGCGTGCAAATTGCGAGGGTTGAAAGCGAAGTTCGGGCCGCTATTCGTGCTCATGGGGATATTTCGGGATGTGATTGTAGCATGTTGTAGCACATAATGTTAGCAAACGTGCATATATGTAGATTCCTTTGTCTTCAAGCTGAGGCTTCAAATAGATTGCCATAAACTGTATCCCATAACTTTGGGACACCCTGTATATCACATCCAATTTTATCGATGACGCTTCTGAGCTCAAGATGACTTTCGCTAGTTGAAAGGGATCGGGCAGTGATCGTACCAATCGTGAGGCGCCTGATACTGACAGTCATGGGCGATAGTCTGCCGTGGGGCCCAGACACTTCTGGGAGACGCCACTAGGCTAAGGTAGGAAAAATTGATGGAGGGTGGAGGAAAGGCGAACAGCCGTCACCACGTGAGCCTCATGATTCTCCCCCAGAACCCCAAGAGAGAAAGAAAGAAAGAAAGAAAGAAAGAAAGAAGAAAGAAAGAAAGAAGAAAGAAAGAAAGAAAGAAAGAAAGAAAGAAAGAAAGAAAGAAAGAAAGAAAGAAAGAAAGAAAGAAAGAAAGAAAGAAAAGAAAGAAAGAAGAAAGAAAGAAAGAAGAAAGAAAGAAAGAAAGAAAGAAAGAAGAAAGAAAGAAAGAAAGAAAGAAAGAAAGACAGAAAGAAAGAAAGAAAGAAAGAAAGAAAGAAAGAAAGAAAAGAAAAGAAAGAAAGAAAGAAAGAAAGAAAGAAAGAAAGAAAGAAAGAAAGAAAGAAAGAAAAGAAAGAAAGAAAGAAAGAAGAAAGAAAGAAAGAAAGAAAGAAAGAAAGAAAGAAAGAAAGAAAGAAAGAAAGAAAGAAAGAAAGAAAGAAAGAAAGAAAAGAAAGAAGAAAGAAAGAAAGAAAGAAAGAAAGAAAGAAAGAAGAAAGAAAGAAAGAAGAAAGAAAGAAAAGAAAGAAAAGAAGAAAGAAAGAAAGAAAGAAAGAAAGAAAGAAAGAAGAAAGAAAGAAGAAAGAAAAGAAAGAAAGAAGAAAGAAAGAAAGAAAGAAAGAAAGAAAGAAAGAAAGAAAGAAAGAAAGAAAGAAAGAAAGAAAGAAAGAAAGAAAGAAAGAAAGAAGAAAGAAAGAAGAAGAAAGAAGAAAGAAAGAAAGAAAGAAAGAAAGAAAGAAAGAAAGAAAGAAAGAAAGAAGAAAGAAAGAAAGAAAGAAAGAAAGAAAGAAAGAAAGAAAGAAAGAAAGAAAGAAAGAAAGAAAGAAAGAAAGAAAAGAAAGAAAGAAAGAAAGAAAGAAAGAAAGAAAGAAAGAAGAAAGAAAGAAAGAAGAAGAAAGAAAGAAAGAAAGAAAGAAAGAAAGAAAGAAAGAAAGAAAGAAAGAAGAAAGAAGAAAGAAAGAAAGAAAGAAAGAAAGAAAGAAAGAAGAAGAAAGAAGAAAGAAAGAAAGAAAAGAAAGAAAGAAGAAAGAAAGAAAGAAAGAAAGAAATTATATTCCCTTGACGGCAAGCTATTCTATCTGTCTCGCCGTCAGGGGTTATATAATGCCAAAATTTAAAATGTTTACAAAACATTACTTACAAAAACACAACATCTTGGCACATATTCGATTTACTTAGACATACTTACGTATTCAGAACAATGTGAAAAACGGGCACTTCGGTTAAGACAATAGTAACAAAAATCAAAGCAATGAGTATATTTTACGTTTTTTCGAATAACAATAAAACATTCGCATAGGACCTTCACATCGGGAAAAATACATGTGAAATTGCAGGAAATCCAAGCCTTTAAGCTATTGCTACATCGTTTCTATGTGAGTCAAAACTGACATCAACGGAGTGTTTGAAGACCTGCAACAGAATGAATCACTTCAAGCCGACAGTGTTCGCTATGAATTACGTTGTTGTGTTACTAGCAGGTAGGCATTGAAGAATGACGAGCTCGTTCTCCATTCTATCCTATTTGAGGTCAGGTGCTTACTAGAAAAGAGAGAACGATAAAAATGTTGAATCACTCCACACGCGTTCGACCACAGCCTATGTATAATCGCCTATGCCAGTATGAGAGAAATGGACAATACACACCAAAACACGACCGAGTATTTACAATCGCACACACTACACACCACACAAATGTCGTACAAGCAAGAACGAGGGCATTTTTTCACGATGAGTTTAGTTCTTTTTCTTCAAACAAGGTTTTTCATTTCAAAATCGCGAATCAATTACCGCTTACCGAAAAAAAACCAGTCATGGGTCATATATGAGTTAGTGCAACTTCTAATAACATGTTGTATGACTGGTTCTGGTGTGGGTATTGGCAGGCGTAGTATTTTTTGATTATTTGAACAATGGAAAGTTACACATAAAAATCAAAATGTTCAGAACACCTCTGCTAAAAAAGTGGTTGCCAGAGTCCTTGACCCCTTTACGATAGAGCTGCTTGAAACGCTAACCTTGGTCTGACTTTTCTAGCATGAACTCGGAGGAAGCTACATCTATTAATGTTCCACAAAATTCTCGCTGTAGGCTCCTGCGTTCATCACAATAACTTTTGTAGTGTTTGAGCTCCCTGACCAGAGGCGGCGCCTTCAAATTACATCTACCTGTGCCCAGGCTTCACTGTAGAGCACACTTTCTTTTAACCCGAGTTTACCGCTTGCGTAACGCTTAGCAGGAAGGGAAGCATCCCTATTCACTTCTCAAGATTCGAGAAATACTCCGATGACGATCTGGTTCCGCAATCACTTCCTCATGTTTACGTTTCACTTTTTCTCCAACTGTGACCTCCTTCTAATCTACTCTCTTCATTCGTATATTACGTTTCTTTACTATAACTTTTACAACACTTGTGATGCTACTGCAACCATTATGTTACACATGTACAACAAATGCTGGGTAACTCATCATTTAAAATGTTCACAAGGGAGTTCTCGTGACATGAATGAATGTAGAGGAATCGCATCTTTTCACTGAACATCTGCAGCCTCTATGAACTCTATGGCCTTTTGCAAATTTTGGACTGATACCCCTTCGGTCAAGGTGGACTTATCGAGTACTGCAAGAATTATGTTTGCAGTCCTCCCAATTCGGAGTTGTACCTACATCGTCATCAATTTGCAGTTCCCCACTCTAGAACGCTACCCTTATCGATTAACAGTCCTTGAACTATATTCACAATGCATGTAAAAATCCAAGTGCGTTCACCTTTTGCTATTCCTGAACTACTATAGATCGTGATGGCTTCTCGAAGCCTGCAGTTGGTGACAGCTGCTTTCCAAGTGGAATGAACTCCATTGCTACTCATTCGTCAATTTTCCTTATTGCAGATGGTCTTCAATATCGAACGAAATCCAGACCAGACTCATAGGTGCTTTACTTACAGAAAAACTCCTATTCTCTAGAATCCAAGAAAAAAAGGCTCCTGAGCTCACAGAAACATGTTGCTATCTGAGCTTTACCGGGATCTCCGCTCAAAACTGCCAGCAGTGAGCGCAGATAGGCCTGTCTTGGATGCGCCACAATAGTCGCAGTTGATGACGAATGTTGGTTGACCCTGACAGCAGGAAGAAGGCAATATTCGGGCCAGTGACCCCATTCTCCTAAACAACTGTCCAAGTCAATGGTCAGTTCCAGGCCCTCTCAGTACCTGATCGCTATTAACAGGAATCAATCATACGAAAAAACAGTTGCAAACTTCCTACCCAGTTGATCAGAAGGCGGTCATTGTACAGTCAGCGGACCTTAAATTTTTATTTTACTCAGAAAAAAAAAACACCCGAAGCTCCCTTCATGAGCAGTTTTTTCAGCTTCTACCTCAGAGAGATTGAGTTAGCTGGAAAGCCGAGGTGAAAATCAGGCAACGTGGCTTCAGCGGTGAAATCTAGTTGGGGTCACTTACTCAGGCAAAACTCAGCGGATAGGAATAACATGCCCGGGGGTTCAAAAACATTTTAACTTGTAGGGAATCAACTTCCATTGAGAAGCTGACTTCTGACAGCTGCCCTAATGAATAAGAGTGCCCAAAAATGCATAGAATAGTCATACATAATACATAGTGCACCTTTTACGTTCACTGCACAAGGGATGAGGTACCACAAATATAGGTGAAAATCTAGTAAAACTCACTATCATAGCCCATTTTCATCGGCTCTGGATACGCAATGACCTGTGATCGTGGTGGTGGAACGGAGGGTGGTGGAGATGGTGATAGTGATGAAGATGGTGGTGATGAAGCTGAAGGTCAATCACCAGAATGGTAAGGGCGGGAGGCATATGTGGTATTTATAACACAGCAGGACTAGTGCGTAGGGATTTCCTAATATCCCCAGACCTCCCAGTCCTCCCAGTCCTCCCAGTCCCCCCTGTCCCACAAACCCTTCCATTATCCCCACTCCTCCCATTCCTCTTGTTCCCAATTGACTACACATAGCTGAAAGTGAGGCTCCTCCACCACAATTAGGGGCTAACGGTTGCCTGTAACACGAAAGTTGAGATTACCAATAAAATATTTGCAAAAAACAAAGAAAAATGAGCAATTTTTGAAATTTTCCCTACTTAGGTACTGCGCGTGAAAGCCTGTGCTTTTTTGGCAAATATCCATTTTGCACAATGAATATACAATACTTCAACTTGACGTTTTGAAGACTGCTGTTACATACATCGCCTCAGTACGCGATGCGAAAGTCTCCCATGCTTAGCAAAGTGTGGACGAAACTTTGGCATCGGACGGGACTCGAACCCGTTCTGGTGCTTCCCGGGGCACACGGTGCCAAAAAAGCACAGGCGTGGGTTCCAGCCTATTGAGTCCATTTAGTTGTGGAGGTGACTTTTAGTACAAAAGCAAAAAGTTGAAATTTTTTCTTAGAAGACATCATTGATAGGAGATCACAATGAAAGAGGGCCCATCGTCGGATATGAATTCAATGGGAGAAATCTAACGAGGAGCTGCTGCTAATGAACAGTCTGGCTGGGTTGCACAACCTGCGATTCCATGCACAATTCTGGGTTCAAAATGGACGGCTTATCCGGGTGATAGTTTCCAGACATATTGGTCTCAATACTAGTTTCCATGTCAACTATCCGCAATCAGGGCCTGATCCAGAAAAAGTTCAGGGCCGATCCAGTGGAGTAGTGGCAAAAGGCGACCTAGATCAAAGAATCTATCCCATTTTCTACACCTGCCTTGGACAATCAAACCTTTCTTCCTTCTGGGTTGCAGAAGTGATATCATACCTGTCTATAGTTGCAACACTCTCGATATTTAACATAAAAATTCTGGTGAGGTGAACGCAAAACGCTTTAATTCTGGAAGTTCAACAGATCGGAAAGTGCGGAGGTGGGGTAGTGGCACTAACACACACGCATGATGGAGTGACGGCAAGTAGCGCGCTATCAAGCACCCACGGTCCCAAGATCAAGCCCCGGATCGATGATCGTCTAGGCCAAGCAATGATCTCTCCGGGGTCTTTTGTTAGGCTTCATACTTGTCTGGGAAGATGAAAGCCGTGATCTGTACTTTAGCTGACCATCGCAAGTCATTGTATAGGTCACATACGCATTCATTACGTCACTACTGTCCCGAAGGGGAGTCGAATGTGGGAGCGCAATCCTCAGACAGGATTGATCAACGCCCAAAATTTTTATTTTTTATCCATCAATGATTTGGAGTTGCGGAAACTATATTATCAAGCAGGTATCTCAGTGATATGCTCTTCTACCAAAAATACCAAAAGCTCACAAAAGCGAGGCTACGTGAAATCTAACAATTTGGACATGGTGCATTCAAGTTTGATAGACTCTGCCCACAGATAGTGGTATTTGCTTGGGATTTATCTTTGAACAGAAATTTATAAGTTCTGCCACCGTGTCCAGGTTTTGCAATAGTACAGGCGACATTATGGGAGCCCTGATGATAGGTGGCAGAACTAGACTTCGCGCACAGGAGGTGGAGCGTGAGCAAAAATTCTTAATTCGAACCTGGGAAGATCAAGTTTGGGACGAGTGCAAGAGGTAGTCTCAAGACACATATGGTAGGCACTCGAAAGTAAAAGAACTTGATTCCGCTTCCTGGGGCCAGGGTTTAAGGAGAAAGCGGATCATGCGTAAAATGAGCATAACTTGAGGAGCATGCAGTAAACTCGAAATAAGAGAGGGAAGATGAAGAATGTCATTTGAACACACAGTACTTGAGCAGGGCTGGCAGGTAGGGTGCGCGTGAAGTGTGTTGGTGTGTATAGTTATGTATATGAACATATTATATTATGTATTATGTTATGTTATATTGTTATTATGTTATGTTATGTTATATTATGTACACCTGATGGTGTTTTAGAAAGTTCTGTCGTTTTTCAACGCTCAACTTTCAATGCACATATCTCGACTCAAACAAAACTTTATCAATCGGAATAAAACCCATTATTTTACAGTCGGTCCGCCCGGCTAACGCCGGGCTTCCCTCCTTCTTATAGGTTCGCCCGGCTACGCCGGGCGCTCCTCCTTTCTGTGAGAAATTTGTCATGCGTAAATAACACTTCGGAATCCACTTTTTTCTTTGAGTCCTCTACACCCTCGGTGTTGGCTCCGAATTGGGGGCGATTTTTTCTGTAAGACAACTTCGCTGTGTCCGAAAGAACATCGTTTAATATCAGAAAGGCGATTGTTCAGAAAAAAAAGTATTCAGAGACTTCATCGCGGCTGAGGTTACTATGTTAGCTACCATCAATCATCTCACCCAACTCCTTGTGCCTTCAAGTTTTAGCGGTCTGGGTCCGAACTCACAGTATTCATGCACGTCCAGCCCTCTGGGGCGAAATTTAGTCTTGCAACCTATCGTCAGTGTTCCTATCCTGCCTCCTGTATTCCTACCAAGTTTGATCGCTCTAGTTCCATTTTGGCATTTCTCAGCAAGCCCCGCTCTCTGAAGGAGTTATGGGTTTTCGTACATACCCCGTCCACTGTGAGCGGAGTCCGGTCCTGCCATCTACCATAAGTGTTCCCATCCTGCCGCCTGTACTCCTACTAAATTTGAACGCCCTAAGTTCGAGTTTAAGTTTTTCACACAGACCCCGCCCCTCGTGGGCGGGGTCCGGTCTTGCTACCCACCTTAAGTGTTCCCATCCTGCCGCCTGTACTCCTACCAAATTTGAACGCTCTCAGTCCAAATTTAAGTTTTTCACACAAAACCCGCCCCTCGTGGGCGGGGTCCGGTCTTGCTACCCACCATAAGTGTTCCCATCCTGCCGCCTGTACTCCTACCAAATTTGAACGCTCTCAGTCCGAATTTAAGTTTTTCACTCAAACCCCGCCCCTCGTGGGCGGGGTCCGGTCTTGCTACCCACCTTAAGTGTTCCCATCCTGCCATCTGTACTCCTACCAAATTTGAACGCTCTAAGTCCAAGTTTAAGTTTTTCACACAAACCCCGCCCCTCGTGGGCGGGGTCCGGTCTTGCTACCCACCGTAAGTGTTCCCGTCCTGCCGCCTGTGCTCATGCCGAATTCGAACTTTTTAGGTCCACAGGGACAGGAGTTATGAATTTCTGGTCAAACCCCACCCATTGTGGGCGGAGCTTCATCCTGCTACCCATTATAAGCGTTCCCATCCTATCTTGGGTACTCCTACCAAATTTGGACGCTCTAGGTCCACGGGGACTGCAGTTATAATTTTCCGCACAAACCCCGCCTCCTGTGGGCGGAGTCCGGCCCCGTTACCCACCATTGGTGTTTTCATGCTGCCGCCTGTACTCCTACCAAGTTTGAGCGCTTTAGGTTCACGGGGACAGAAGTTATGACTTTCCGCTCGAACATTTATTTGGCACAAACTCCGCCCCCTGTGGGCGGAGTCCGGCTCCGCCACCAACCATTAGTGTTCCCATCCTGCCGCCCGTACTCCTACCAAACTTGAACTCTCTAGGTCGACGGGAACCCGAGTTATGAATTTCCGGTCAAACACACAACTACACACACACACACACACACACACACACACACACACACACACACACACACACACACACACACACACACACACAACACACACACACACACACACACACACACACACACACACACACACACACACACACACACACACACAACACACACACACACACACACACACAACACACACACACACACACACACACACACACACACACACCACAACACACACACACACACACACACACACACACACACCACACACACACACACACACACACACACACACACACAACACACCAACACACACACACACACACACACACCACACACACACACACACACACACACACACACACACACACACACACACACACACACACACACACACACACACACACACACACACACACACACACACACACACACACACACACACACACACACACACACACACACACACACACACACACACACACACACACACACACACACACACACACACACACACACACACACACACACACACACACACACACACACCACACACACACACACACACACACACACACACACACACACACACACACACACACACACACACACACACACACACACACACACACACACACACACACACACACACACACACACACACACACACACACACACACACACACACACACACACACACACACACACACACACACACACACACACACACACACACACACACACACACACCACACACACACACACACACACACACACCACACACACACACACACACACACACACACACACACACACACAACACACACACACACACACACACACACACACACCACACACACACACACACACACACAACACACACACACACACACACACACACACACACACACACACACACACACACACACACACACACACACACATACACACACACACACACACACACACACACATACACACACACACACACACACACACCAACAGACACACTTAGCGCGTTATTTATAGTAGGATACACACTCTTGCCAAGGAGTTACAAGCTTGCCTATTTCGGTTGCGTAGAACTCTGGAGATCTAGAAGAGATGAATTCGTGGAAGGTCGATTCGACATCATATCGACTGATCAAGCGTTTCTCTCGGAGGAAGTTGTCGAGATGCTTAATAAAGTGGTAGTCGGTCGGAGCGAGGTCAGTTGAGTACGGTGGGTGTGAAAAAGTTTTATAGCCAAGCTCCTTCAATTTTTCCAGGATGGTCTGTGTGACTTGGGAGCACGCGCTGTCATGGAGAAGGATCGCCTCCTTCCTGTTCACCAATCCAGGGCCCATGAGCTGCAGCTTCTGGTGCATTTCGTTGATATCCTGGCAGTATCTTTCAGCTGTGACAGTTTCGCCTGGATCCAAAAAGATATGATGAGCTAAACCAGCCATTGACCAGCAACTACCTTCATCACAATCTTCGAGGCTTTCTTCGCCGCTACGGAATTCCTCGAACCATCGCTGGCAGTACGTACATTTGTTGCTCCTGGACCAAACCCTATGTTGATATCTCGAGCCGTTTTCGCTGCACTCCTGCCTAGTTTGATCTGGAAAAATAATATGGTGCGAACTTGTCGTTTGTCCATGTTTTTTCCAAGCTTTGCCAAAAGCTAGGAAGTCACGATGAGGCGCTTTCAAATGGTATACTATATAACAGCAGAGCAACGGAAAATAACTCAGAAAAGAGCGTCTAAAAGTAGACCATCCAAAACGACAGAGTTTTCTGAAACACCTAATATGTATGTATGTGTATGTGTGTATGTGTATACATATATATGTGTGTGTATTCCGTTGATCATCAATAGCTGCTGTTTTCTCGTAACACAGTTTTTAAAGTTGAGATAATGCAGGCGACAGGTCGTTCTCTGATGGCCAATCGCCATTTTATGCTGAGATCCTAGGTATTTCTGAAGCAATGAATTGAGACTAGCGGAAGATCAATTTACATCCGAGGTAGCAAACAAAGTTAGTTGATGGTGACGTTACTCCCTCGTTGCAAATTTGGAATGTTTGAATCGTTTAAGGAAAAAGCACTCTCATGGCGCGGTCAAAGAAATAGAATATGTAAGGAAACTAACAGGATCAACTGGTGATCACATGCGCCCATTAAATTAGCCCTTACAGCAATCAAAATAACAAATAGGACCTACTGGCAACATCGTGCGCCTCCAGAGCCGCCGGAAAAGCCACCAAAACAGGCCAAACTTGGTGTAATGATAAGTCCTAGCAGTAGCTGAAATAGGAAATATTACAGATTCGACACTTGAAATTTTCAAAAACTGGATGTGACCGTCACTTGAAAAATATCCGCTAGCTCAATGCAATATTTCTTTGATAAATACATAGCTGACTAACTATCTTGATTTCTACTGTATTTTTACTTGTGCTTGTTATCGTTTTGTAAGATCGGTGACCAGATTGAGGTCGAGCCCATCAATGAGTAGTGGTTCCCCATGAAATCATGTTAAGCTTTCCCGATTTAAGAAAATTAGCAATGTCCCCCTCATTTATAAAGCAGTAATTTGGTGTGCCGGTTTGTCGGTTTGTTGATATGGCGGCATGTCGGTAGGTCGGTTTGTGTTTCTGTCCGTTTGAGAAAGTTATGATTACGATAAAGTGAGTTATAAGGGAAACCTAGCTCTATTCCACACTCCCTTCTTATATATAAGGCCTTAACTTGGTGGGTAAGTTCAAGGAGTAGAGTGAAAACTGGGTTGTGATTTAAATCTGTACCGGCATCGTGGTGTGTATGTCGTTTTTTATTTATATTTTTTATTTTTATCTATAAAACTTTTACGTCTGAGTGGTAGAACCTTAAAATAACAAAAATGGCAAACAATTGTAACAGTAAAGATATTGTTAGAGGAGATTCGCCTACCAGCGCTATCATGTCTTTCTCGGCACTGAAACGACTGTACGTCCACCGGCTCGAAGCTTTATAGCGGTAGACAGTGGTCAACCTGAAAATCGCCCAAGGTTTCAGTTCCAACTCACGAAAAATGGCAGGAGCCGATGGAGCAGCCTTTGAAGTGGCAAGCTTTTTTCAGTGATTGCAACGATGGTGCCATATCTGGCCCCAGACTTCGTCCATGTGCCCACAACCACTAACAATCATTTGGTTGCGAATGAGAGAAGGGTGTTGAAATGAGCGAAACGGCCAGTATGACTATGTAGCCAAAGGAATTTCAATAGTTTTGTTCTGCAGTTTGATTAAAAAGACGGATCGAGATTAATGGGGAGCGCCCGAGCGGGTAACGGTCTACGGTAACGAGAACCTGACCTTTTATAGAGGCAGGTGACGCCTATCTTTTTCGTATTGTTTGCACAAATCACAGATCACCTTAAATGTGTTCGTGTTTTATAGAAAGTGGACAGTTCTGGCTCAGTTTGCTGGATTCCTTCCGCTTAACCCTGACTGCCAATGAGTACTGTAACGTTCTGCAGGTGATTTGACGACTCGTTGTTTATAACGCCTTCTGAAAAAGTGTGAGGGATCGACTAGGTTTACAATGAAGCGACGTCTGAAATAATGTATCACCTGAGGTATTTGATCCCTGGTTTCGGTGCATTTTGTGGATTAGTCTAATCTTCGTATGTTTTGTCTGCTTTGCGGCGGTCTGCGAATCTCTACTTCTTACAGGGGATCACTTACAATCAAAGTGAAACAAACTAGATGCAAGAGCGCATATTCATGTTGTGGGGAGGGGTAACGGTTGGGAAGAATAACTTCGCTGCAAGAATTTTTGGATAAATTTCCCTATCTCATGAATAACCTCGAAAATAAACTCGTCCAGCTTACTAGAAATTCCAACATCAACGCCATTCACACTCACCGACTCAGAAAAGCATCCACATAATTTCATAATTTCTCATTGAAGTACAGCATAAGGTGTGCGAATCAGTTTTTCATTCAATTGAACGATTTTACATCATCTCTTGAACCGCATAGCTGGTTTAGCGGCAAGTAGCGAGATATCACATCAATGTTGAGATGAATCGAGATCAGTCTAGACCAACCAAGCCTTCCATCCGTCCAGGATCGTTTAACTGGTGCCATTTTCGTCTCGGAAGATAAAAGCACTAACCTGTGTCACCACAATTAATTGTATAGGTCACATATGCATTCAGTACTCCACAACGATTCTGAGTGGAAGTCGAATGCGAGGGCGCATCCATCAGGCGGGATTGATCAACGTCAGAAGAATTCATACTACTTATCATTATACTTCACAACCATCACTACCCTAAGAAGCCATACATGATTAAGACTAGAACAACGCGAGCTATTTTGTTTTCAGTAGTATGGGAATGATCGTTATGAGATCAGGAGTAAGAACAGCAGCGCCTTACTAGCAATGAGACAAAACCCCAATAAAACATGAAAAATGTTTATTTATTTATTTTCGGCTATTTATTATAATTAGTGGCCCAGGAACTGATGGGATCAGGACTGATTTCAACGGTAAGCTGCTGACAAATAAGCAAAACTCGTAAAACCGTAGTCCGCCAAGAAAACTAAATGGTCGAACGGTTACAGTAATCCACTCCGAGATTGAACGCGAGCTGCAGTGCTCACAGCGAGGAAACTGAAAGTAAAAGGGAAAAGAATGGAATTTAAGGAGATAGAGTTAGTATCTTTAAAAGTAGAGTAGTGCTGACGACAAACTGTTTTTGGTGATTGCCTTAAGTTGAACCAGTCATGGTAATGGATGGCTTCGCCATGAAACCATGAGAAAAACCTCAGAAAAGCAACATTCAGAAAAATGTCATCGGCGAATTAAGTCAGGAGTTTTCCTTGATAGAACGTTTTTTCAAGTTTCTATGTCCCCAAATTAATGAGGAGAATGTGAAATGTCGTCTGGCCATGCTCCTATGTCACGTCTGGATTCAAAAACCGATTCGGTACCTGTTCCTATTCGGAAAGATGGTCGTACTTAAATGATTAATAAGCATTCAAAATATTGTACAGCTTATTTCGATGATTTCGATCAAGCCTGCGGAGGGATTCAAGGAGACAATGCCCTGCTTGTTCGAATGGGGAGAGGCCATTTTTGCGAAAGTGGTTGTATCCGCGAGAGCGGTGAAATTCCCATTCTCATGGTAAGTTTGTTGAAGGTCTCATGATAAGGGGAGCTTGAAGGGGTCGCAAATTTGAGGAGAGAAAAACTAAGGAAACGGTTGTGTTGGGGCCATTTTCTCCAATTCTATGGTGCCCCTCTTTGCAAGCCTTTTCATAGAATAGGCCATTCTGATGTTCGAGAGAACATCACTGAGGAAGTATAAGAAGAGTACCGACGGAAAGCCAATTATAGCCGACTATATGTTCAATGAGCAGTAAGCGAAGCGCTTGATACCCTTGTCTCCAGTTTCATTCCAACACTCATGCCTGTCTCTTCAGAAGAACGTCAAATGAATAAGTTGGGAGATATACAATCAAATTTCAAGCAATAAATTTTGTTTATAGCTTGAAATTTGGTGGGAGGCTTACGAGATATGTTCATAATGAAATGGGTCGTAAAACAAATTTCCACACTTCTTTACATACGCACCCTCTTTCATAGCTCGAACAGATGGTGGTTCTTTTGGGTTTGCTAGAAAACGAAAATCTGAATCTTGAAGAATATAAAGGCGATTTCAAGCGTTTGGTGAAGTCAAGTGTACGGTCTAAAAACGGGAACCCTCCCAGTGCTCGTGGAAGGCCCCTATAAAGCCCGTGAGTTTGGAATGGAGAGTTTTTAATAGAATTTCCACGAAATTCGAATAGGTAATCATGAAGAAATCAAAGATATTTGAAAGTTTGTTGACGAGAAGTGGTTTTTCAAGGGTAACGGAACTTCTCCCCGATTTCCCACTTCCGCTTTGCAGCATGCGGCAAACCTTGCTCAGTTGTCTCGTGGCTTCAAACTGCAATTTTCACACTCAGCCCACCTCCCCCAATAGATACGCGATACCCAATAGATCGTAATTTTCGTTGGCTACTATTTTTCTTAGTACACTTTATTATATTTATTATTTATTTTCCCTACTTGGTTAGTTTTGATAGTTCTCTTCTTTTTCTTTTTCGTTTTTATGTTTATTAGACTCAATTGTTTGGAATGACTCCCCCTATTTACCGAATATCGAGACAGCATTGGAATTGAGGGGACCGGCCAGCGAATTCATGTAAATAAAGGACAAATTGCGCGATCCAATCTTCCATCGCATTTCTGCGATACGCGGTGGGTGGGGCGAGCGCGACTTCGGTGAGAAGATATCGATCCCGTTCTTTGGGGTTTTGGAGCTACATCAACTGCATCGAGACCAGAAACCCATTTATCTTCTGCTTCTGCTCCATTCAGCTTAGTCATCTTCACCCTTCCCTCCACTCACTGCTTCATAATGAATTTGCGCCCAGCCTTCTGTTCATTTACTGTCATATGCCTGTATCCGACAAGTCGGTTCCACGAGGGAGGTTGGCATACCCGTGTGCCGAAATCCCATATTTGTCCAGTGTCTTTTTTGGAGGAAGTACTATGGCCAACTGATGCGGGTACTGGCTACCTGCTTTCTTCTTCTCAAGGGCTGGCAGTTTAGTTGTTGTAGCGTTTGTGACCCACTCTTCGTAGATCAGTTCTTTTCCACTTCTACCCCAGCACGATACTGATATTCCTGTCACTGCTGGCTCGGCTCAGCTCGTTTTATCTCGATCTGGGTTGAGCTCTTCTGTAGTAGTATTCCTGTCCTCAGTTCCCTCTATTGGCGCACTCAGTCGAGTATACAAATAAATAAATAATCTTGCCAAGTTGTACGAAGCTTACTGTTGGACACGCTCCAATGTCAAGTTCAGGGAAGGCAAGGCAACAGCATATCTAGAAGCGCAGTTTACGGTAATAATGTGATACCTGATTCGAACGAAATAACGGAGGTTATAGTATCAAAAGAATGTCTATTAGTGGGAGGGTATATTGCAGAATAGTGCAAAGGTGGCGAAGAAAGCGCAAATTGGCAAATCATAAAAGAAGCTGTAAGGCTCCAAAAAAGTAAAGCTGTTTTAAAAAGAGAATCGTACGAGACTACGAAATTATGACAACAGAGGTGGCATGGAGGGGGTATTATGTTGATCTGTGAATTATGTGCTATTGCGTAGAGCTGAATACAGTAAGCCTGAAATCCCAAAAACTGTCTTCCAAGTTATTATGGATAACGACTAGTGGTTTCAGTTTGCATATACGTGCTCCATTGTGATTGGTGCGGCGTGGCTCTGGGGTGTGGCTTACCGTGGGTACGATATTTGAGCTCTTATCACATAATACGTCGATCTGGTACCGCTATATGACACATTCGGAGGCCACAATTTCATTCTATCCGGCCAGATATTTATTTATTTATTTATTTGGTGCACGCTTAGGTGCGCTAACTACAATTCCAAGATCGCATCAACTCAAGAACCTGCACTCAATTAAAAGAAAGTATGGTTCAGAACAAAAAGGTAGAAAGATCTCCAGTCAGGTGCAACAAAAAAAAAGAATGAACCGGAGTAGGCACTACAGGAAGGTCAGATAGGTACTACAAGCTGTATGCCGATAACTGATGAGCATCCACATTTGATTTCATTTCATTTGGCGGATGGCGCTAGAGCGCCAATCACAGACAAACACTCATACCTTAGGAATCGGAGACCGAATTTTCGGATGTTAGGTATTCCCTACCCCTAACAATTCAGCCTCCGACCCGCCATTACGATCATCACAGCCTTAGAAGAATCATCCGGTTGTGAGATGAGAAAAGGAAGTGAAATAAGAAACTCGAGTTCTAGTGCAGAGGACTCATGACTAATTCTGATAATTCTCCTCACTGGAGACCTACTACCTAACTAAAGGAATCATATACATCTACAATAGATTCTAACAGAACAAAATAAACAAACAACAAAGAAAAAAGAATTAACAAAGAAAGAGCAAAGAAAAGAATCGGTAGTCTAGAGCGGGCCCTATATTTCACAACGAGTCAACCAGGTTAAAAGATCATTGCAAAAATCATCAGCAGGAAGAAGCTACAAGCGTACAAGCGAAATGCTTAATAGATTTTTTCACGTGTTTCGCTAGAGTCTTCAGAAATCCTGTATTCCAAGGCGTGATAAAAAGTTAATTTTCTTCAACCTATTTATGAAAACGTTGCTGTTTTGCGAAGCGAGACTTTCAGCTGGTAACATCTGAAGCCATTTTGCCCCACGGAATAGTAGGGAGTTATAAGCTTTACAGTACTGCTTTTTCATAAGTTTAGGACATTGTAGGGAGAGCTTGTAGGCGCGCCCTTGACAAGGCCTAAAAGTCCAGTAAGTACTTGACTTCAGCTTCAACTCTCTCTTCAGAAGCTTGAAGCAAAAAACCACATTGTTAAAAATGCGGCGATAGAAGAGCGTTTTGAGTTTGGATCGATGCAGACGCTCTCTATAACCGGGCATACCAATGGGGTAATCTGGATTCGGATAGCATCGATACATCAAAATTCTTGTGAATGTTTGCTGTACCTTCTCTATTTTCACTTGAAACTTTTTTATAAGTGGGCTCCAGATTTGAGATCCATATTCTAAAACTGGGACCACATAAGCCTTGTAAAGTTTCCTCAAGATTGATGCATTATTATACCGGATGTTTCGGAAAATAGCAAAAAGAACTCCATATGCCTTTTGTACAACTAAACTAATGTGATGATCAAAACTCAGCCCCAAGTTCACATAAAAGCCGAGGTCACGAACTTCTTCAGAGACCCGTAGAACTACATCTTTGTATGTATGCGGTACTATGATGGCTTTTCCAATATGAAGTACAGATGTTTTTGACAAATTCACAGGTATTTCCCAGGCGTTAGCCCACTCCATCATGTTATTGATGGACTGGGTTAAGGCTTGATGAATACGACCATGAGTAGTTTCACTATAAACGGCGTATACCTTTATATCATCAGCATACATGCGAACCTTCACTGCTGGATACGTAGTCAGAAGACTAGGTAAATCATAAGTATATATCAAGAACAAAAGAGGTGACAAAACACCACCTTGTGGCACGCCGCTAGTGCATGGGTATCGCCTCGAGAAAGAGTCTTCGACTCTAACGCACATGTACCTAAGGCTCAGATAAGACCGTACCCATTCAAAAAGTGTTCCGTTAACACCTAGTTCTCGGAGCTTGAAGAGGAGTTTTTCGTGACTGACTTTATCGAAAGCTTTTGATAAGTCGAAGTATATCACGTCCAACCTTGACCTTTGTTAATAGCCAAGTTCCATTCAAATGTACAGTCAGCCATCAGCGTGCACGTGGAAACACCCATCAGGCACACTTCTTATATACAATCTGGGGAATGCCATCGAACGGTACAGAGCAAGAGCTTTTGAGCGACTTCAGAATTCGGTGTACATCTTCGGGAGGTAACACAAGGGATGAGGAGTCTGGCTGGTAACTGCCCTCTGAAGCTGAATCCAAATTGACTACAGGTCCGGTATATACAGAGGTAAAAAATTGTGCGGGAGTTTCTGCTTTTTCATAACTACTCAAAATCTCTTTGCCAGAGGCATCCTGAAGTATCGGTACAAAGGGCGGCGACTTTATTTTGTTTCTGGAGAGAGCAAATAACATCCTCTTATCTGTACTGGAAGCCGCTCGCTTTTCTTTGTAAGCCAGAAATCTTTTTAAGTGATAATCCAGCTCCTCACAGATTTGCTTATAGCGACAGAGAGTCCACGGAAACTTTGTGATTCAGAAAAAAGCCTGACCTTTTGTGCCATCAAATTATTGATGTGTTTCGGATACCACTCCTTCCGGACTTTCTTAGTTTTAAAAAGCACAAACTTAGCAAATCCAGAATAGAGAATGCGGCAGAATCTCTTGTAGAGGTCTTCAACGGATCTATATCCCTCAAATGCACCTTGCCAGTCAATGGAGGAAAAGTATTTCGAGAGCGAAGCAAAATCAGTCTTGAAAAAGTTAGGTAAGGGGAGTTCCCTGAACTCGGGCTGCGCTATGGTAATATCAAAGGCGACAACACTATGATCACTCAGCAAAAGGCGGACAAACACGAACATTCTTGACCACTGGAGCATTGGCCAGCGCTATATCCAAAATGGAGCTTCCACGCGTAGGCTGGATAACAAGCTGAACCAAAGAACAACACTCAAAAAATTCGAGAAATTTGGTCAACACGGAACTTTTAGCCTTTTCTGTCGACCAGTCTATATCGAGGTTGAAATCGCCGAGAACAATTAGATGCTCATTTAAAAAACAGTGGTCAAGTATAGTTTCCAAAAAACTTTCGTCGTCATCAGAGGTTGAGTTAGGAGGACGATATATCAAAATAAACGTAAATCGTGTGGAGGAAATAAAGTCGAATCCTTGTAGGCAAAGAAGTTCTGACTTCAAACGAGGAGTACCCACGGTAGTTAAGTTCATCAAGTTCTTGGCTAGGCAACACACTCCACCACCTCTGAGCCCCATTCGTTCAATGCGATGAACAGTATACGGACGACCTGACAGGATTTTAGAATCTTATATTTTTGCTGACAATCAATTTTCCGTAATAAAAAGGAGGTTTGGGTTGCAGACACCTAGAAAATACTGGAGGTGATGGAGTTTGTTGCAAAGACTTCTAGAATTGAACAAGTAACATTTCATTCCGGGGGGTGCCCCGCGACGGGCCGAAGGTTTACCGGTTGCCGTGATTTGGGTAGCTCATCAGCACGCCTCAACTCGCCGCGATACACCACCCAGACACGGCTGTTCAGCTGGTCATTTCGCTTTCTACACTCCAGCCGAAGCTGTTCATCAAGTGTGCGCTCTGCAGGAGTGAGGCTCTTCCGCACGAATACCGTTGAGAAGCCGGAGGTGCGTAGGCGGTGACTGTTAGTAAGCGCTGTGATCCAGTGGGTCTTCGACGGCAGCACCAGTTTGACCAGCCTGGGACGCGAGCTGTCAGGTTTACCCATGCGGTAGATTTTAACTGGTCTACTCTCGAGACCTAAAATGTCAAGCACTTCAGCCACTTTAACCTCTAACTCCCTTTGCTTGCCAGAGGGTGCAATATTGGGGCTAGACTCAGGGATTCCAGAGATAACCAAGCCACGGCCCCTTTTATCCGCCTCCACAGCATCAGCAATGGTCTGAGGCAACTTAGAGACAAGAGCATTCAAAAACTTCGCCATGACAGGATCTTTGATCTGCTCATTTCGCTCCATCGTGGCGCTCACAAGCTCACTCATTGACATATTAGCGATATCCGAGTCTGCAGGACAGTTTTCCTGAATACTACAACTCGGTTTGACGCCTCCTCAACATTGCTCTTCATTCGTGGGCGCAATCGATATGATGACATCATACCAATCAAACGTTTGAACACAAATCTATCACCAATAAACTCTGACTAATCTGTACCGCTACGCCGTCGATGAAATATCGAGTCTCCGAACTGGTACACTTAATGAAGTCGTACGATATATGATAAGAATACCGTGTCGTAACGATAAAATGAAGTTTAGATAGGTTCAGAATAAACGGCAAGCCAGCAGAGTAAGGTACACACGACCGCTCAAGACGACCGCAGTATTAGTATTGATATCTCGGTGACCATTTCCATTGTACGACTAGTATTCATATTGAACTGTGCCTTTGAGGCAAAAATAAATGATCCCGCAAGGAAAGTACAAATTTACGTTACCAGTCCATCAAGATATCGGGAAATCCTAACTTTGTGTATCCTCCGATTCAATATGAACGATTCGGAAGTAAAGTGCAGCAAAACTGTTGCCATAAAATTTTCATAAATTCAGGGTGAAAGTCTCTCATTGTTTCGTAGAAGCGGATATTTTTGGTCTCCATGCCTTGCATAAAATACCTGTAAGCCAGTCAACTGGCAGGAAAACCAGTAACAGTGCTTCAATTTTGAAAACTGAGAAGAAGAGATTTTGCCAGAAGTCGACCAGTGACAGAAAGTAATTTGGATGGCTAATTTTTTTTCCAGACCTTTTTCAAGCCGCATTAATAAGGAGCGAGAAAGGGCTTGAGCCAGCTAATGCAGGAGTTTATGCAGTTGATCTACGAAGCTGGAATAGTTTGGAACTTAAAAGCAAAAGAGAAAGGAAAACAAGAAGAAAGGATCGCTCATGATTTATCATGTGTAACGAAGTGTCCGTTCTCAAAAATTTGAGCTTTTAAAGCACCGATTTATGCCTGATCGGAGCAAGACTCTGGGCGAAAAGTCCGAGTATGGCACATGCCCGACACTTGCAACAACATTATCGCTCTGCCTAGGCCTCGATTAAGCGATCCAGGACTTCTCAGTCTTTAAAATCTGGAGATAAACGCTGTGGTTTCTGAAGAGTGGCGGCTTCAATGAGAAGTGTGGACCGTCACTCGTTTCCTCCCAGCTCGTGTAGAAGTGAAACCACAATTCATCACCACTTTGGCCTAGGCCCCAACTCCAGAAAAATTAGTCAAAGACACAATCAGCGGGTTAAGGGGTTCCGAAAATCCGGTGTTGGCAGGGATCAAGGTTTCCGAGAAGGCCACATAGATGATTCGGTGATTTGAAACATAATATACTACATATTATTCGCTATGCTATGCGAAAGAAAACGTTCCAGAGCACCTGTTCTTCCTCTTCGAGGGAAGAGAACTCGCGAAAGGCGGTCGGAAATTTTCTTCAGGTCTAGAAATGCTAAGTAGGCTAGGTAGCCGCATCTACGTTTTTCTCGATACTTCGCCATTACTTGTCTAGCTATCGAGATGGTACCAGTTTTAGACATTTCTGGCATACAGCTTAACTGCTCTCGTAAGATAAGGACAAACTCTCTCAATCTTGTGTCGACTAATTGCTGAAACTTTCATCGTGCCAGCGAGCAGTCAACCTGATCTTTAAGTAGTTGGAACCTTCCATCGAAGATACGAACAATAGTACTGCTTTTTCCCCATCTGCAGTACGCCCTTTAACGGTCGCATTGTTCAGAAAGGGTGAGCCAACTGATGTCGTGTTCTTCGAACGCCTTCCTTGATCGATTGGTACCATAACAGGGCCAATTGCCCCTTCAACCTCGTCTTTGCTTTTGCTCAAAGGGCCTCATCTTCTGCATAGAGTGCGATGGGGCTATAATCTTTCCTTTCATTATGACACTCTCGACGAACCCTTTGCAGCTGTTTGAGGAAGCTAGGTCTCCGAAAGCTCATTCGCCAGCGTTTGTAACCCGAACAAACTCCCTATAGCATTTAAAACATTGATTGGTAGCTGTTATTCCCATCAACTTTCAGTTTCCATAGCCAATTCAGGATTAAGACTTTATGAGAATGACACTTCTGTAGGAATTCCTTTCCAGTTTTATGCAGTATATGTAGCAGTATATACAGCAGTTTCTTTGCCTTCATCGCACTACTTTCCATCGTATCTTCCATTTTTCGTCATAATTTCGATGACCTAGAACTATAGTGAACTGTGCCTTTGACGGAATTCACCTCGTGTTCACGTTCACGTACAAATGATTTCTATATGAAGCGTCAGAGATTCCGTAGTTCCCTAGGAAAACACCCATAAGCGACAAAGTTATCTCACTTTCACCCTTCACCCCTCATCATTTTTCCACTCTGAAAATGTGGCATGTGAATGATGAATGTGAGTGGTTGTTGTTGCTTTACAAAAACTCTGTAGGGAGGAATCTCGGCTACAAGTGTGAGGTTACAGAACAAAAGTATCGAAACATTCTAGTTTATCGATGGGAGGAAAAATTGAAGATGAAAATGAAAGAAATAGAGAATTTTTAAAGGAATCTGGAAGTATAAGGCCTTTTTGTCGTATAACAATGGAGTTGTTATACGGCGGAAACGCTTAATCTAGCTAGCTTATTGGAAACAGACCCAGCGAGTATAGTGGATGTGGTGGATGTAATGATTTCTAACAGAACATCAAAGGACACATTAAATCAAACGTTATAGAGCACATAAATGAAAATATGTACACTAATCCACTAGTTCCACTTACCAGGCGGAGAAAAGGGCCTAGCAGCAATAAACAAGTGGGATAAAATCGGGAAAGATCCTACTCAAATGCTCTTCCAAGCAACGGGTGACATTGATTGAGAAGTTTGTGGCTACTTCATACTATCTCAGAGTCCATCTACACAAAACTTAGGTGAAATTCCAGCACTCTTTGAACTTGAAGAAATCAAGTCACTAACAAAAAAAAACATTGAAGCACTTGCTCAACTTTGAAGGCAACAGAGCATTCGATACTATCCCATAGTACACGCGCTACTAGTGTTTTGTGACGTTACGTGTGTCGCTTCTTACTGCCAAAAATTTCACAGCGAGATGTGAAGCAAGTGTGACGAGACATTAGTTATGTCAAGCCTTTCTTCTTATACTGCATTCAGTTGAATTCACTTGAATTTTGACCGGAAGGTATCCATCTCAGGAAACTCGCGGTTTAGTGCGAAACGTTTTGAATATATCTCCCATGACGGGCGAAGTGTCTACTCTTTTGAATTAATCGGCGGTCAGAACGATTTTTAAGAAGCCTGCTTCGAAGCTGAATGAGCTAAGTCCGTCAACACTACCATGACGCCATGTAAAGTTAGGGAGGGAAGTCTGAAAGCATGGTTGCCAGTACACAGCTTGTTTAGGATTGTCAAAACCTTTGGTTTACTATCCTCATTAGGCTCAATAGATTTGAGTTCACTCTATCTTTGAATACTCCAGTTGGGTTTGGAACACCCAATCAGAAAAGCTAATTGATAGCATCGAGAAGATGCAAATTATCTTCAAAAGGCTAGTTTATTTGTGTTTCCTATCCAGGCCATCCTAGGTGGTCCATGCCGCCTCATAGGATACGACTTGAGCTTGTTTTACGAGGTCCCTTATGTAGGCGGTTTTTTGCAGATTTAGTTTTAGCTTTCAGAATACTCTGAGGTTAGCCTCGTCTCACTTCTTTCAAACTTTGACGATTCGACCTTCATCTCTCAGAAGAGCGTGTATATGTATGTCTATATATGTATATGTAGGTATATATATGTCTCCAGATCATGTCGATTCTGCAATGACATTCGCAGTAGTTCGTTCTCCTGCAAGCACCAAATCGGTTGAGTTAACTGCCCTTGGATATTTTTCTAATAGATAGGGTCTCAGTATTCGAGAGCAATGCTGAAATTAGATTTTTTGAAGTTCCTCATGTTTGCTAATTTTGAGTGTGTTGGTGTCGCTCTCGGGTATTTAATGCATTTTCCAGTGGCAGTGCTCAATTATGTTTACTTTCGTTGCTCTTTTTGCGTTAGTCTGTTTTTTACTGGTACTACGGTCGAATGCGCATACCACTAGTCTTTTAAAAAGAGATTCTTCTTCTTCCATTTTATCTGCTAATCTTACTCATAAAACCTCGTCCCTTGCTATTATGTTTCATGCCTAGCCTTATAAATATTGGAGCACCACCAAGCCAGCGTGATGGGTCCATGTTCAGGTCAATGAGGTGCAGTGGCACCCGCCCTCATGTTGCGCCTCGGGCCCGGTTATTTTCGTGATTCTCAACCAGGTCGCTCATTGAGATTTGTACCCTTTCGCTGCCCTTACCAACTTTACATCTATCTCCTTTTCTTCTGGCGTCAAGTATGCACTGTTGAAGAGAGATTAATTTGTTCAAAGACATCCAATTTCTCTAAAACGGAGAACCTCTTTTTACTTCTATGACCATATACTTGGATACTGGTCGTTTAATGTTAATGAGTAAACCCCTTTATGTTTTGCTCAATTACAGTACATCTTTCAAGCACTGAGATAAACTTCTATTGAAGTTTAAGATCAATGATGTTGCTATGTCCTCAGACAACACTCTAAGAGCTTGGACGCTCAATCTGTAAATTTCCTAGGAATAAATGGAAAAATTGAAAAAATGAGGTTTATCAAATTTCCGAATTAATAATGAGTTGAAATTTCCGCTAATTATTATCTCAACCTGATTGCAGTACTATAGCAAGGAATATGGCGAAGCGACGAATTGTGATTGATAAGTCTGTTGCAAGCCGTCGGCTGGCCACGAGTCAGTTGCAGTACTGTATGGGATTAGCTGCCTTATCCAGAAAGTCTCTCCGGTTAAATATGTATGTGAGAATTGGGAATGCTCTAATTTATATTTTGCTTTATAAATTTACATATGATAGCGTGGGAAATTCAAAGATAGGACAATCTAAATAGCTGTTTCTGGATGAAATATTCTTGTGCCGTGCGAGGTTGTTAGGTGGAATATTTATTAATCACAACGGCCTAACGCTTCGACGTTCACGTCGTCTTCAGAGGCTTAGAGCAACTCGAGACATTTGCACAGTATCCAAAAAGCGCACTACCCCCTGGCGAATGTTACGGTGAATTCAAAACCCAAAATTTAAAACATAACTCACCAAGGTTCCACCGCTCAAGCGGATATAAAATCCGCAGTCGCCAGTAGCGACTGTCAGTAGCGAATGAGAGTTATTGGCTGTCTCCCTTATACTTGTGATACTTGTGATAAGGAAGATCACGTTATAATGCTACTGAGCCACAAGTCGCAGTGCGGTATAAATGGCAAAAGATCGTTGGTTATGGACGGGCACTCATCTCTAGCATTCATTTTAGGATTTATTTGGAAAACTCAGAACACCTCTAACGCCTCTCTCGCTAAAATCTCCGTCTCCTGCGCTAATATCGTGCACTTAACTTCAAAGTTGTTTCCGTTATGCTCCTCAATTTTATGCCTTCCAAGCGCCGCTATCTGGCTGCCACGCCTCATACTGGCTCGATGTTTTTTTTATTCGTATAGCTAGTTGTCTCCCCGTTACTCTGACGTATGTTGACCCACACGTCCGGCATTCTATCTGGTAGATCACGCTTATTAGTGCGCAATCACCTGTTTTTCCGTAAGGACATATAGATTCCACGTTATGCACTGCTTGCCGTAGAGCCTATTCCGAACTAATAACTGCTTGATATTGTTATTAGGAATATTCACCAATTGTACACCATCTTGCAGCCTAGCTCTGAAAATGCTCCGCTGTGTAGCATTGCTGATTTTATCGGAGATGAAGGGAAGACATAGTGGTAACTTATTCTGGGGCGTAGCACGCTGCGTATTAGTGCGAGATTTTCTGTAACTTTGTGACACCGTATAGTCGTTCACAGCAGCTATCTCACAAACTAAACGGCAGGATTCGAGTCGTTCAGCTTCCCCCGTGCAGACACTAATTGCTGTTCTCAACATGTTGCTGACGACTGCACGTTTAACGGCTAGTGGATGAGCTGATGTAGCGTGAAGTAAGAATTCCTAGAACTAGTTTTACGGTACCACTTCACACTAACAACGCCACTGGATACTTTGACCTGAGCATTGAGGTACGGGAGCCAACCATCACGTAGAACTTCTCGGGTGAGTTTAATGTACTGCGACTGTTCCTTCATGATACGAAAACGCTCGTCCATTTCGAACTGTGTTGATGTTACGATGAAACATTCATCGATATATCTACAGTACATTAGAGGATTCCGTTCTAGAACCGGTTCCTCGATTCTGCCCATAAAACACACAGCAAGAACCGGTGCTAGCCATTTTCCCATAGCAAGACCTTTGACTTGAGAGAAGTATTCCCCTGCCCAGTTGGAGATGTTACACGTTAAGCATTCCTTGACCAATGTCATTATATGCCTTTTATTAAGTCCAAAGGTACTAATATTATCAGCATGCCTATCTAGCAGTTCAGATATGCTTGTAGTGCCTGCTCGTTTTGGACATATTGATTGACTATTGAGAAACCACGAGATCCTATCAGTTGGTCCCCCCACACAACTGATAATTGATCAAATTCTGGATGTACCCGGTGATGTAGACAGCGCTTCGTTTGAGGAGAGTTTGTGGGTCTTTATGAGGCTATAGAAAACTGGACAGTTCGGACTATCCGTTTTGAGTTTACTGACCAACTTTTCATGAAGACCCGCAGATTTTGCAACACTCAACCATATATGGTTGAGGCGACTACACTGCGATGAAAAGCCTTTTTCAGTCACGCGACGGTAAACAGAGGAGTCGCTGAGATGGAGTTCGGTCATGGCTCGGTCAAGTGTTTGAGACACAACGACGAACTCAACACCTTTATCACTAACCGTTATGCGTAGCGTTCCATTCGATCTTAACTCGCGCAATTCCCTTAACCCCTGCCTTTGCCTGTACGTTAAGTTTGAACTCCGAAGCCTTCTGTTCTGGTTTAGAACAGTAAGGACTCCCGCGGATAAGATCTTGAACTTAACGTCAGCCTCGGGCACCGATGGGGGTTCCTTATAAATTTACGCTACCATGGCACAGATGTTATCGAGTTTCTATTAGGATTAGAAATTTGCGACTCTTGACTCCGTCTGCTCTTAGTACGCAGTAGATCTCTGAACCTCTGGAGACCTCCGACAACTTTGCGGAACGTATGTGCATTCACGTTTGCGCAGGTGCGAAAGACGGACCCAAGTTCAACACGTCCAATGCATTAGAGGAGAGATGAGTGTTTTCAAGAACCGTGACCCGTGTCAGATTACCATCACTCCGTGCTTCGTGGCTTCTGTGGTGGTGGACGTGGTGGAATCGGTTTCGTGACTGTGGGCATTCTCGCCATGAGATTTACACAGTCTTTCGTACTTCGTACACAGGGTTGATTTTGCCGCTGATCGGATAGAATTGCAAATTCGTCTCGACTCACCCTCAATCCTCCTCCAAGTCTGATCGCGCAGAGGACGCTGGTAAGCTCGTTCTTTTGACACACATTTCAACAAGGAAGAATTCAATACACGCTATTTCTCAATAAAATTATTGATTAATTTTAAATTTCAAATTGTTAATTGTTTCTCAATCTAAATAGCGTCGCATAGTCAGTAAGTATACTATAGCTGTATTTGTGGTCGAAATTGAATGTTACCAATACTGCAACGATTCATAATATGCATGAAGAAGTGCTGTCAGGGGTAGATAATGCAAAAATTCAAAACGCTTGCAAAACACAGCAGTGTGAAATACTAGTATTTCTGAGAAAATTTTATCGATGGAAATCAAAGTGACAAGTCATTTCAACGCAATATTAAACATGACTTGACATTAAAATGAAAAAAGAACACGGAAATAAATCGAGGCGTTCTGTCTGAAGTCACAAATGCACAATGACTCTTTGGACTTCTGTCTTGAACGATGAGGTCGTGGACATTGTCGCAAATGCGAGTATAACGGAGAGGTGGTTTCACTGGTATCTCTGGTTACAGGACTGTGGTCAACTGAAACTTCTCTCGCTAAGAGAATCAGACGAAAAAGCAGTATCTGCGTGTCGTGTCTACCAAAAGAAGTAGTGTCTGTCCACTTAATGTCCGTATTCTCCTCCCAGCGGGAAAAGGAGGATGTGTGGTAACTCGGCAAGGGTTGTAGCATGTTGATCAGTTCAAGAAGTACTCTTACTCTGTGAGAAAGGAGGGCCTGGTCTTTGTTTTGATATCAGTATAATTACATAAAAAATCCATGTGGCATTGCAGGAAATCCAAGCTTTCAAGTTATTGCTACTTCGTTTTCATGTGAGTGAGCGCTGAGATCAGAGATCGTTTGAAGACCTGCAACAGCAATAAATCACCCTAAACCTGACAGTGATTGCTATGTATTACAATGTACTAGTCGGATCGCCGGCTAACAACGGGTTCTTCTCCCTTTTATGTTAAGGTTGAAAAGCCTTACTGAGGCCTATCATTACTCCAACTTTCTTTTCTTGAAAATAAGAGTACTTTGTAGCGCCTCCATTTTGAGTAGTACGATTAGGCACTGGTCAAAATCGTTGCCGTTCGACATTCTCTTGCTGCTCACGCTCATAGTTGGAACACTGTTGACTTAATGGAACAAAGTTGATTGGTCATGACACTGAAGACCGATGTAGGGAACTGGTGCATCGGCCAACGCCCCCAAAGGGATGTGCGTTCCTACCACTTTCGGGGGTGAATGGGCAGGAATCACCCGTGAATAAGAATTTTTTGTGCGAACTGAAGATTTGAAAGAAAAATCAGATCTACATAGAGTCGCGAAAGGAAATTCAAGGAATTCCCTGATGTTCCATTACGGTCGTGTCAATGCATACTCACGACAACATTTGCCAATCTTGATCGCAAGGAATTGCGGGTTGGGAATGTGGCGTGACCCCTTATTCGGCTATAGAGTCGCAACACTTCCCTTGAAGACTCTTGGAAATCGATTCTGCGCTTGTCCCTCCTCCAACCCTTCTAAAACTCCAGTTCTCTCATCTACCATTATTGTTCCCATTTTGTAGGCCTGTAAAAACTGCCAATTCCAACGTTTTATCTTCAAAGGAGCAGTTTTGCGCACCGTCTGCTTTAATCTGGCGGAGTTGCACCTGCCACCTGCGATCAATGTTCCCATCTTGCTCCTTGTATCTTTCCCAAATTGAAAGCTCTGAGTTAACCAGGATCGGCAATATGGTTCCCTTAAATAATCTTAAAATTTCAGCGTGGAGGAAACATGTCTTGAAAGAGTGGAGCTGGTAGCATGTCAGGGATGGCCATAGCACGACACTTCAGACTTCTCAAGTCACCGTGACGTACTGAGGGATCATCCTTCTCCTATTCAGACGCTTTCCGGGAGTGACAAATGGAGAAACGATGAGTAATGGGTACTTCTGTGGCACTAAGGCTACGGATAATCGAATTTGGAGAACAGCCATAAACACCTTTTCTTTTTGACGTCACACAATGATAGATAACATTTACGATCAAAACTTGCCCAGGGACTCCCAGCCTAGTTAAGACGATCCGATCTCACGAACTAAGAATTGCCGCTATGTTGACTCCGGTCTGCAAAAGTCATCTCATAAGTAATTTATATCTGAAGTGGAAACACCGATTCAGAAGAAGATCATAAAATACGCCAAGGATTGGGCAGGAGAAGTTGAATCAAGAATTAGAGTTTCGAGTAGTTTCCAGCCGAACTCGAAACCACTCGGAACTCTGATTCTTGATTCAACTTCTCTTGCTTGGCGTTAGAGGAAGCTAGACTTACTGATGTTCCACAAAATTTTTGCTGGGGCTCTTGCCTTCATCACAGTAACTTTTGTAGTGTTAAAGCATCCCTGGTCAGGAGCGGCGCCTTTGAATTACTTTTTTTCTTAAATCGAGTCTACCTTTTACGGAAAGCTGAGTAGGTAGAAAAACATCCCTATTAGCCTTCCAGGATTCAAGAAATATTAGGTGACAATCTCATCTGTAGCCTTTTGCAAATTTTGGGCTGATAGCTCTTCGGTCAAGGTGCACCAAAGCGAATTTCGGTGGAATTTCCGGACCGGTGGAATTTCGCAAGAATTACAGTATACTGCAGTCCCTTCAACTCGAAGTCGAAGCTACGGCGTCATTAACTTGCAGACTACCACTTCAGAATGTTCCATATTTTTGCAGTTACCTCTTGACGACTAGCCTTTCTTGGAACATTCTTAAAAATAAATGTAGAATGTATAAATGCGTTTACCTTTGGCGATTCCAGGTGTTTCTACTATAGATGGTGCTGGCCTCTTGAATCCTGCAATTAATACCAGCTGTGTTCAAAGTGAACTGAACTCTATCACTACTCATTCACTATTTGCCCTTGATGTAGGTGGTTTTGACTAATACACACATCGGACCAGTGAGAAGAAGCAACTGTCTAAGTGAACGACCAGTTCCAGGCTCTTTTGTTACCTGATCGCTAATTGCAGCAATCAATCTTACAGTTGGCGGACCTCATATTTTTTTCACTTCAGAGAAAAGCTCACGGAGCCTGTGTACATGTTATGCAGGTTTTTCAAATCTTAGTTCCAAGAATTAGGTTGTCTGGAAAACGTAGGTGAAAACCAAGCTATTTGCGTTCAGCTGTACAATCTAACAGTACTCAGCGACCCTTGGTAACTGACCCAAAATGCAAAAACGCTCTTGAACTGTCAGAAATCAGTCATAATGAGAAGCTGATTTTTGACTGCTGCCTGAGTCGAAAAAGATCTCCAGCATTCTAGTTTCTTAAATCTAGCCAAGCCTCCAGGGTCATTGCACAAAAAGACAAAGCACTATAAGTTTGTAAAGAAATTTAAGTGAACTCACCACTATAGCCTGTTTTCATCGGCTCTGAATACACAATAACTTGTGGTAGTGGTCGTGATACAGGTGATCGTGGAAGTCTTAGTGTTGGAGACGTTTCTGGTGCTGGTGGCGGAAGTTGTAGCGGTGCCGGTGGTGGAAGTGCACGAATCGAAGGAGACGAAGCAAATAGTAGCGTAATAGTGTCATGACCTTTGCCTTTAACTTTTGGAGCTGGTTCCAATAGCCCTCCTAGTCCTCGCAGTCCCAGCAGTCCCTTAAGTCCCAGCAGTTCCCAAAGTTCCTCCAGTATCCCCATTCCTCCCATTGCTACCATTCCCCCCGTTCCCATTGGGCTACACATAGCTGGAAGTGAGGCTCCTCCATCACAACCAACGTCTGACGGTTGCCTGCAACACAACAAAAGGTCAACCTCACACCCATAGAGAGCAGATGAAAAATAAATCTTGCAATCCAGGGTTTCCACCTTAAGGTTCTGCAAATGTTCCGTTTTCTTGTTGAGCGGTAGGAATTCCTAGGGAGCACTTTCTACCCTCACCCTTTCTTTGAAATTGATCCATTCCAGTTTTTTGATCTTCTATATTATGTTTCATTGACTATTAAATCCTTCCCACTTCCACCTTAGCAAATTACCCAGCAGACCTGCATCGTGTCCCCAGTTCAAAGAATAATTACGCAAGGATGTATCTAACCCGTTTCGAAGACTTTTTTCAAAAAAAAAATAACAGATTGCACCCCGTTAGGATATATCGATGGCTTTCTACTCATTACCTTGCAAGTACCGCCACAATTTGCGGTCCGAAAGCTACAATTGCGTTCCCCTAGTCAGGAGGGGGAAGGGGAATATTATATTCAAATACTGTACATTGACCGCAGCTGTTTCATAAAAAGAGCGGAGACTCAAACTGCCATTTGGAACAAAATACAGTGGAAAAAAACAGAAATTCACATCATGTTAGGTGGTACATGTTATGAGCACGGCTAAGCTCTGGTTCAATTTGCAAACCAATCCGATCACCTAATGGAGGCTATGGTGAAACTGCGCCTCGTGATTGGCAATCGAAGGAGAAAATGTCTGTAAGGGAGTCAGGGAGTTATCGCTTGGTCCACCTCTCAGTATCAGCTTGATCCGACCTTCATTCAGTGCACGCCACTATTCACATTCTACAAAGGCATTTCCAAAATAGTTTGCCAGATTCGATCAGAACTTAGTCCTAGGGGGTGGGTTCCCTTGAAAACTAGCTTCTGGGGTTATTTCACCCGACTAGTCTAATCAAAATATCCGTCGGGCACGAAAACCTCGAATCACTTAGAATCACTTATTCGACCAAAAACTGGACCTCATAGCAGGAATAGGATGCCCCCTCGGGCCTTTTTTATGATCCGGATTAGTCCACGCGCTTGCGTTTTGAACTCCTCAAGAGAAGCTGGGCGATAGAGAAATGTGTCTCCCACATGGTGTTCTGTTATTTCACAGTCGACTTGTCTGGGAATCACTACAAACTCTCCTCCTTCATCACTGACGGATAACCTTATAGTTCGAGAATTTATCAGGTCTCGATGTTCCTTAATACCACGTGCTTGCTCCCTTGAAATATTGGATGTGGTGTTTTGCTTTCGGAACCTGCTCAGCACTTGAACACGTCGTCGACAAAAACCCGGAAATTGGCGTATTCACACGAAGTGAAAGGTGAATCTACGCTTCCAGGGTGTAGGCGCTAGAGCATTTGCGTCTAACGGCTATTTAACCGAGCTGTTTTACGAGCCAAGCTATTTTCGCAGTCGCACCTCTCGCTTAGCCATATCTCTTCCCTCAAAGACATAATTTGAGGAAGATACGGCTCAAAAAATGAGACTTCACGAGATTGACGGTACCAAATGCCAGGGTAGCTAGCCATGTGTAAAGCAATTTAATCAATACGGGCTCCTATATGTATGTGGGATCTGCTACAGCTGTAAGGTCTTGGGTGTAATTAAAAGGCTTTGGCTATTAAATCTTCATCAGAAACTATCTTACTTACATAAACTGCTAAGTATGTTTTCTGCTGGTGTGTTTGCGTGTGTGGGCCTGACGGAGGTTCGTAGTTCCTGTCCCGCTGGGCTTAGAGCGTTCAAATTTCGTATCGGTAAAGGTGGCAGGATGCAGGATAGGATGGCCTATGGCAGGTAGGAGGACTAGACTCCGCCCACAGGGAGCGAGGTATGCGCGAAATAAGTGTATGAAATAACGAAATAACGTAAATATATAACTTCTGCCCCGCTTCTGTTCAAGTTTTGCAGGAGTTCAAACGAAATTGTGGAAGAATGATAGATAGTGGGACTGGACCGCGAACACGGGAGGTTGGGCGTGAGTAAAAATTGTGACTTTGGACCTAAAGCGTTCAGGTTCGGTAGGAGTTCAGGTGGCAGGATGATAGGTGGCAAGACTAGGCTCCGCCCACAAGAGGTGAAGCGTAAACGGAACTTGATATATGAACCTGGCGCATTCAAATCAGGTATTAGGTGTGGAAGGTAGATGGGAATGCCGATGGGTGGTGGCACTACCTGAATCCGCCCTTAGGAGGCGGTACATACGCGAATATTGAAAATTTGCGGCAGATTTAGTACACCGATGATAGTACTATAAAATAAGACAATTGGATCCTGCTCGCGGGAGCCTGGGAGTTATGGAGGGAGCGGATCATGGGTGAAATGAGCGTAACTTGAGTGAAAATACGCAGTAAATTTGAAATAAGAGAGGGAATGAACCATGCTTTTGATACACAGTACTTGAGCAGGACTACGCTGCACGGCGCGCACGAAGTGCGTCGGTGAGAGTGAGTTCCGCTCAAAAACAATAGTTCCTGTTGTTTTGGACCAAGGCGAATGCACTTTGAACTGCACTTTGAACTTGGAGAATGGTGGGTCAACTTCAACACAAGTAGGAAGAAAGCCTGGTATCAGCGATCCGACTGGTTTTCTAAAAGGCTGTAGAAGATATTGTTACTCGGCCATGCCGTATTTTACGTTGAGATCCTAGGTAGTTCCAATTCGGCACGAATATGGGCTTCTGACAAAGTTGCCATTCGCGTAAGACAGAAAGAAAGAAGAAGAAAGCAGCGTGAACAAATCCAAGAATGAATTGAGACTAGCCAAAGAATCTATTTACTTCTGAGGTAGCAAAAAAAGCTAGTTTACGTGAAGTCACTCCTCCGTTATGAACTTGAAAAGTTTGAATCGCTCAAAAATTGAAAGATCTCTTTAATGGCTCGGTCAAGGAATAGAATATGTACGGAAACTGACAGGTTCTACTTGATCATATGCACTCAGAAAAATAGCTATTACAACGATCAAAACAACAAATAGGACCTACTGGCAACATTGGCAACATCGTGAACCTCCAGAGCCGCCAGAAAGGCCACCAAGACAGGCCAAACTCGGTGTGATGAGTTCCAGCAGTAGCTGAAATCAAACAAAATTACAAATTTGGCGCTTGAAATCTTCAAATACTAAATTTTACCGTCACTTGGGAATAAATTTTTATCCGTTAGCTCTATGTGGTTTCTTTGATGAATACCTGTCTAACTCCCCTAATCTCTACTTTTCTTTGCTTTTATCTATGATTGTTAATGTTTTGTGAGATCAGTGAGCAGATTCATCAATGAGTGACCCACGAAAGCATTTTGAGCTTTCTTGGTTCAAGAAAATTGGCAGTATATCATAATATTTTGGGATACGTCTGAGTGGTAGAACCCCAAAATGACAAAATTGATTTACAGTAGCAACACTGAAGATGATGATAGAGGAAAAACACTTACCAGGGCTCTCATGTCTTTCTCAGCACTAGGACAACTGTACGTCCACCGGCTCGAGGCTTTATAGCGGGGGATCATGGTGAACCTGAAAATCGTTCTTTCCAGTTCTAGGCTCAGAAAAAATGGCAGAAGCCGATGGAGCAGCCTTGAAAGTGGCAAGCTTCTTTCAGTGATTGCAACGATGGTGTCATAGCTGTCACTAGCTTTTGTCCATGCGACCACATCCATTAATAATTATCCGGTGACGAATTAGAGAATAGTGTTGAAATGAGCGAAACGACCATCTACTTGACAGCATGGCTATGTGGACATTGTGCCGAATGAATTTCAAGTCTGGTTTTGCAGTTTGACTAAAAAAAAAGACCAAGTTTAATCGGGAGCACCTATTGAGCTGGTAACGGTCCTAGGTATCGAAAACCTGACCTTCTATAGGAGCAGGTAACGCTTCCCTTTTCCGTATTGTTTGCATGGATCACCTCATATGTGTTCGTGTTACAAAGAAGGGGCTAACGCGATTAGTTCTGGCTCAGTCCGCTGGATTCTCTCCGCTCACCCGTTCAGGCTAGCGAGGATTGTAAAAGCTGTACAAATAAGTTCAGTAATTACACTGTACAGGGTGTCGATGTGAAATTTTTGGAGCTAAAAGGGACACATTTTTGAAGAGTACGAAGGTGAAGGTGATGGGACGACTCTTTGTTCTTACCGTCTTCTGAGAAAGTGTGAGGCATTGAAAAGGTGTACGATGAAGTCTGTGGATATTGTCATCGCATGCGGTGTTGAAGGCAGAGTTCACGATAATTTTGGATAATCCAGATTATGACGAAAGTGGAATATAAGATAGATAACAGTGCGATAAGGCGAAGGATTTGCGTGAATCGTTGTTTCCAAAAAAGAAAGAAGGCTTCGAAAAATCGTTAAAAAGGGGGCTGGACGAGCGGGAGACCAGAAAAATGAAGAAGAGTTGGGCGTTTGGACGAGCTGTACAATGTGTTTCACTGCGTGCGTGTGGGCCCTGGTGCGAATAAAAGACAATGGTAAGCAAAAATTCATTCACTTATGAGCATAACTAAGCAAAAAACCTTAGTCGAGGCGAAAATAGCTCACCTTTTTCAGCCTCCTGAGGTAGGAAATTCAATAAGGGATCGCGGCAGCTAAAAGGATAACAGAGGAGGAAAGAATGGGAGAAGAACATCGCCTCATCATTCGCCGACCAGCTGACTGTGTGTGGGTCTTAGGACGAACAATTGCAAACTGCAGCTTCGGCACTCGTCTGACATGACATCGATCGAGGTGCGGGAAAGCCGCGCGAGCCAGCAACAGAGAATTATCGTGAACTGTGCCTTTAAATCACTGGTTTCGGTGCATTTTGTGGGTTTCTGTTATTTCGTGTATTTTTTGTCTGCTAGTCGGTGGTCTTCGAAACTTTATCTTTTACCCGGGATCACTCACAGTCAGGTTGAAGCGAATTAGATGCAATGGCGCATATTCATGCTGTGGAGGAGGGGTAACGGTTAGAAAGAATAACTTTGCTGCAGAAAATTTGCAGTTTTCAGATAAAGCCTTTCTTATGATTAGCCTCAAAAATAAACTCATCTAGCCTACTAGACACTGGCCGACTCAGAGGAGCATTCACAGAACTTCATAATTTCTCACTGAACTAGGGCATAAGGTTGTGAATCAGTGTATTATTCATTTGAACAATTTAACATCATTTCTTGAATTGCGGAGGTGTTTTACTGGCAAGTGGTGCGCTATCACACATGCTATGTTGCGGATTCGAATCTTCATTCGATATTCGATCAGGCCTACTAAGCCTTCCATCCCTCAGGGATAGGTCAATTGATACCAGTTTCGTCTGGGAGGATGAAAGCACTAACTTGTACATCAGGCTAACCACCACAATTCATTGTATAGGCCTTATACGCATTCTTTAAGCCACCACGATTCTGAATGGAAGCCGAATACTAGAGCGCATCCCTCAGACGGAAATGATTAACGTCCAGGGGCTTTTAAGACTTTGTGACAGTATGCCCGTGGAATAGTATAGGCCACTCAAATAAAAAGACTTCCGCATCTACCCAGAGTGGCCCATGCGGAGGTGCATCACTTAGACGGGATTGATTAACGCCGAAAACTTTACCTCGTATCCTTCATCATTATCCTTCATAACCATCTTTACCCTGGGAAGCCAGACAAGATCAGGACCAGAACAACACAAGTTATTTTGTTTTTGTAGCACAGGAATGATCATGAAGTAGTCATCAATCCAAGTAAATTATCTATATTAAATAATTGAACTATAACAGCAATCCATTTCGAGCTCGAACGCAAGCTGCAATGTTCACAGCGGGGAGGAGACTGGAAGTACCAGAGATATGATTTTTATCATCTTTCAAGGTAGAATGTCTGGCCAACAAATGTTTTTGGGTGATCGCCTTATCAAGTTGAACTTTTCATAGTAATGGATGGCTTCGCCATGAAACCATGAGAAAAGCTTCGGAAAAGCAGCGACCAAAAACATACCATTGTCATGTGCGAATTACGTCGAGTGGTCTTCTGTTATGAAGAGTTTTTCAAGTTTTTGTTTTCCTATAGGAATCAGAAAATTGTGAGATAGCGTCCAGTCATGCTCCTACGTCACGTCTGGGATTGATATCCCATTCGGTACCTGTCCAGACCAACCAAGTTTATCATCACCATCGGGACGATAAATCAGTATCAGACTTGTCTGGTGGGATATGAGCACATACGTACACAACATCGACTGGCCTCTCCTATCCCATTCTGAAAGATAGTCGTGCTTAAATGATTAATAAACGTTCAAAATATTTTCTAGCAAATTTTGAGGATTTCGATCAAGTCTGTGAAGGGGTTCAAGAAGATAGGGCCTTGCTTGTTCGAGTGGTGAGGGGCCACCCTCGCAAAAGTGGTTTAATCCACAATGCCGTTATAATTCCCATCCTTCTGGTAAGCTTGGAGGCCTCAGATAAAGGGATCGCAAATTCAAGGAGAATCAAGGGAAAAGCTGTGTTGCTGCCATTCTCTCCAATTCCACGATGCCCCTTCTGTGCAAACCCTTTCTTCAAATAGGCGATACCTTTGTTCAGGGGAATATCAATGAGAAAGCGTGAGCAGAACCGGCGACTGCGAAATGCCAACTATTAGTCGATTATATGTACAGTGGGCATCTATGAAGCGCTTGATATCCTTGTCTCCATTTACATTCCAACCGACATGCCCATTTCTTCAGAAAAAGCCTCAAATGAAGAAGTTGAGATAAACAATTAGATTTCAAGCCATAAATTTTGTTAATAGCTTGAAATCTGATGGGAAGCTTACGTTTCATGTTCGTCATGAAATGGGTCGTAAAACTAGTTTGGCACACGTTCTTCACATAAGAACCCTTCTTCAAGTTGAGACGGATTAAGGGACATTTCATGTGTTTGCTAGTGGAATGAAAAATTCAATTCAATCTGAAAGAATATGAAGGTGATTCCAGGCGTTTTGGAGAAGTGAAGTGTACGATCCAGAAGCGGGAACCCTGTCATAGAGCATGGAAGGCCCTCAAACGACCCAGAGTTTTGAAATATGGTTTTAATAGTATTTCAACGGAGTTCGAGCTAGTAGGCTTAAAAGAATCAAAGATATGTGAGATTCGAGCTAGTAGGCTTAAAAGAATCAAAGATATGTGAGAGTTCGTTGATGAAAAGTAGTTCTTCACAGTCTTGGTACATCCACTTTGCGGAGCAAATTCTTGGGTCGTGATGACTGAAAATCCATTTATCTTGTTGAACTGTATGGAGCCTATCATTAGATTCGCTACGATTATAAGTGCAGGAAAGAAAAGGCAACAGGATGACCAAAAGCGCATTCCACAATAGCGATGAGATAAGTGATTCAAGCGTGATGGTTTTAGGCCGAAATAGTGCGAAGAGAGTGCAAATTGGCGAATTATGAAAAAGAAAATTTAAGCTTTCGAAAACGTAAAGTGGTTAAAAATGTACGAGATTACGAGGTCATGACAGCAGCAATAGCAAAGAGTATTCAGAATAGCTGTGAGTTGTGTGCTATTGCATAGAGTTAACTACAGTAAGCACAATATGTCAAAAATTGGCTTCCCTGGCACTATGGATCACGACTAGTTGTTTAAATTTCAAACATGTGCGCTCCATTGTGATTTCTGCAGCCTCTTGGAGGTCTTCGAATACGGCCACCTCTGGGTGTGGCTTACGGTGAGTACGATCTTCAAGCTCTTACTACGCCCTTACGAATCGAATCTAAAGAGGGATTCGAATATTAACATTTGAAAGCAACTCATCGCACCTGAATTTCAGCGTTATGTAGAGGCCCCACATGAAATATTGATGTGTAATGAAACAAAACACTTGTAATCATATTAATAGAAGGTTCTTAACATACGCCATAAACGTATGAACGTATTTCTAGCAATGGATGAGAGAAAAATAACAATTAATTAAGTAACCAATCAAAGAAGAAACTCACCGCGCCTGAATTTCAGCGGTAAGTGCTCGTTCCTCATGCTATATTTATCTGTAATGAAATAAAATTGTTTACAACGAAGGTAAACATTGTTATTAACGATATACAATACTGCTTCTGCGTAATAATTATTATGTATTATTATTGTATATATTATTATTATTACTATTACGTAATAGGTTAAAAAGAAATGGACAATAGAGAAAACAATCAAAAATTACCACTCTTACTTTTTTCGAATTTCACTTGCTAAATAAACACAGCTACATACACAAGTGTGCAAAACACACAACCTTACATTGAACAGTGATATCTACGAATATATTGCTGAACTACTCAAAAAGAAAACGAGTAATATGTGAAATTTTACAAATTCAACCCACCACACTGCCACTTTCGAGGGATTGCATGGAAATTTCGGGTTCTGACTGCATATAATTCTTCAAAAAAAGTCATAGTGTTATTAGCATTCTACAAGAACACATTATTGACTTAGTTTGAAGAAAATGCAATTCAAATATGGCAGCATTAATACAACATCTATTGTTTGATTTGATTTTAACTATCACAACATAACCGAAATCTCATGCAAAGAAGTAATATTCCAATTCAAACACACGAAATACTCACCTGACCTGACGACGACGGCAGAGAATAAATAAATAGAGCAGAACAGAGTAGAATAACAGTCGAATAGCGCGAATACTGCCGAATACCATTACTAGTAAGAGGCGGTCGATCAGCTGATCGAACTTTCACTAATGTCGCTTTAATGCGAAATTGGTGAACACAATCGAATTTCGTAGTCACTGAGTGACCGTAACGTACTTTGTGGCCCCTTATTGTGCGCTAACCAGAACGTTTTTCGACCTCATTATTGTACATATGATAGCAGAGGAGAGGGAGCCTCGAATTCATACCATGCGAAAATCTCCAGGACCATTTCTATCGTGAACAGCGCCTTTAAAACACTGTAGTTCAACATCGAAAGGAAAAATGGGGAAATTCTAAAGGAATCTCTGAGTATAAGCCTCCGTGTCCTACATCAATTGAGCTGTTGTCCAACGGAAATAATCACTATTTAATAGCTAGCTTATTAATAACAGACCCAGCGAACGTAGTGGATATGGTGTGATGATTCTTAGCAAATTAGTAAAGAAAACATCGAATCAAACGTTTCAGAGCATGTATACGAAAATATGTTCATCGTCCTTAGATTTCTTTTACTAAGTGGACAGAAAAATGTGCTAAGCAGAAGAAAATAAAGGGGAAACAATCGAGTATGGATGTATTCAAATGCTCTTGCAAACAACGTGTTGACATTAGTTTACGAGTTTGTGGCTACTTCATTCTTCTCAGGGTACATCTACATGAAGATGAAGTAGAATCCAGTAACGTTAAAATTTGAAGAGCTCACGTCGCCAACAAAGAATTTATTCCAGCGCTTGCTCAACTCTGAAGGCAATTGAATGAAGACAATAAATATGTACTATCCGACAGTACGCGCGCTCCTAATAAGAGGTGACGGTACGTGTGTCGCTTCTTACTATGAAGTTTCGCAGCAAGGTGTCAAGCAGGACATTACCAGTTATGTTAACGCACTTCTTCTGATAGATTGCATTCAGTTGAATTCGCTTGAATTCTGACCTGATTGTATCGAAATAATCTCCAATTCAGGGATTCCGCTCATGACGGGCGGAGGGCCTGCTCTTTGCGAAGAATCGGTTGCATCGATTCCTAAGAAACCTTCTTCTTCAAAGCCAGTTGAGTTTAGACCCATCATTATTGCACCGACAACATGTAAAGTTATGAAGAGAGTTCTGAAAACATAGTTTACACTTTATTTAGAACTGAGTTACACAATGGGTCTTTTATGGCGCTTGCAGACGACCGCAACATCAACGGGTGCTTTTGCAGATGATATCGGAGCCGTCACTAGCTTTAGTTGTATGCAATTTTCTAATATGGGTACCCTGATAAGAGAAGTTCCACTGCGTATGTTTTATGGACTCAAGAATGGGGTCTTAGGCTCAACCCTGCAAAAGCGTGTGTGCTCACTTTGGGATGGAGAATGCCTGAATTGACGATAGAGGGGTAACCACCATCTTGTGTCGTAAATCAGGCTCGTGATGTACCGATTGTTAAGGATTGTCGCCTTGAGGATGCAGCTTATAAAACTTTGAGAAATCACCTGTAGAGGCGAACTTGTGCGGATATAGTTTTTAGTTTTAAGAATACACTAAGGTGAGTCTCGTCTCATTCCTTCCGAAGATATCATATTCTCCCAGATCATTCTCTCTGTCTGTACCAGTCTATTCTGTAATGACATTAACAAAAACTCTTATTCGGCAGGACACTAATCTGGTTGAATAAATTGCCCTTGGATATGTTCCTGCCAGATAGTGTCTCGCTATTCAAGAAAGCACCGCTGAATTTAGATTTTATGAAGTTGCTTCGGATTACTGGCTTTGAGTGTTTTAACTTTGAGGCCTCTCGGGTATTTGAAGTGTTTTCCTTTTAGTCTTTTTCAGCAGCTTTCCAGTAGCAGTGCTGCGTCATGCCAACTTGCCTTGCCATATTTGTGTTAGTCTGTTTTGTACTGATACCTATGGTCGGATGCGCCCACCGCTAGTCCAATAGAGAACGGTTTTCCTTCTTTCTTTTTTATCTGCTGACCCGACCCATGAAATCTTGTCCCTTGCTATTATGTTGCATGCCTACCCTTATGCGCTGCACTGTTGGAGCACCACCGAGCGTGCGCAATGGGTCCGTGTTCAGGTCAATTAGGTGCAGTGGCACTCGCCCGCATGTTGCGCATCGGGCTTGGTTATCTTCATTATCTCATTCTCAACCAGGGCTTCCATTGGGATTTTCCCATTGTTTCCCATTTTGCGACACTTACTTACTACGTGGATCTGTTTCATTTCTTTCTTGCGCAACATGGTTGCGAAATTCATGACCAAACTTTTTTCAAAACTTCTGGGACACCTAATAATTTGACATCTCTCTCCTTTTCGTCTGACGCTCTGCGTGCTAAAATGGAGAAACTACTTCTATTTCTATTTTTGTGACCATTAGTACCTGTACCTGTCGTGCAAAAACAATGAGTAATAAATGAATTCCTTCATGTTTTGCTTACCTATACTTAATAACTTTCAAGCACTGAAAGAAGCTTCCCATTAAGTTTTAATTCATGATGTTGCCGTGTTCGAAGTCAGCACCCTATAAGCTTAGACCCTCGTTCTTTAACCCATTGACGACCATGCAGTCCACATGTGCACTGCAGTTGTATTTTTTGTTTTATTCATCTAAATTTCCACTTTCTTTCAATTCTTCTTCTCAAAACATTACATCAGGCCTGAATGAAAATACAGCGTGGTCCTCGGAAATATTCTACTTTTGCAACTGCAAAGGTGTTTTTCCGAAGGAGTGCATTACCTTGGTGAATTTTTCGTTCGTTGAACAACTTCAAAAAATGAGATATTTTGAAAAGACGGTCGTCATTAGCATTTACAAATGCAAAACTCGTAAAAATTCCCCGAAACGATTTCTGGTAATGATTAACCCATTGCGACCGCGCCTCTTACACTGTCCTTACAATAACTTTTAATTTCTCTTATTACTGTACTTGGAAATGAATGATTCCTGGACCACGATGCCTCAAGATTCTCTAGACGGTTGTGAGCGCAGCTGATACTTGAAAACATAAAAAATTATAAGAACACTTGATAAATAATATAAATATTACAGGAGCACGATATGGTGTGGCCCGCCGCCGGGCCACATGGACGTCAATGGGTTAAATTACCTAGAAATGATCGCATGATTGCAGCACTATAGCAAAAATTATGGCGGAACGACTAGTCCGTTGCAAGCCGTCGTATTGAGTCATCGGCCTTACTCAGAAAGTCTCTCCAATTGAATATTAGGGAATTGGACTAATTTATACTTTATAGATATACAGTAGCGTTCAAAAGCATTCGGCCATACGCTTTCACGCTTTTTCGCCCATAACTTTTTCCTTAGCTGAGCAAATCACGCAAAATTTTGATATGTTCAACTTAAGCATATTTCACACCATCGAACCTTGTCTCTCGGCAAAGCAGCAATATCCAGATAACTGGGAGCAGGGCGTTTTTTGTGGTATCAGATATCGTTTGAACAAAGTTAGTGACGTCTGCAGTTATTTGCATCTTATGTGCGCTATTCTTCTTTACTGTGTTCGGTATTAGCGCTCGTATACTTTGGACATGGCAAAAAGAAAAGTCCTAGAAGTATCAGGGACCTTATTTCCAGTTGATTTTGAGTTCAAGCCCTTTGGTATATCTGGAGAACGATCAGATTGCAGGTTACTGGTGGTAAATATTCATGCTACACATATTAAAATTTCGCATGATTAGATCCAGTAGGAAAGGAGTTACCACTGAAAAGTGAAACTGAAGAAGTATTTCACCGAATACCTTTGAGCGCTACTGTACATATGATTGTGTGCGAAATTCAAAAATAGGACGACTTAAAGGCACAGTTCACGAAAAATGGTTTAGGAGATTTGCACGTGGTTTTAATTCGACGCCCCCTCTGATACCACTTGTGCAGGAATGAGGTCGGAAAACGGTCTGGATAGGACACAATAAGGGCAGTAACAGTGGGGGGCAAGAGGCCTCCGCCCCTAGCTAGGCTGACTACGAGTTCTAATTGTCCTTCACCACTTTCGCATTGGAGCAACATTAGTGAAAAATCGATAAGCTGGTTGGCAAATTGCCCACAGACGGTCAGCTGGTCGACCGCCTCGTACTGGGACTACTATTCGGCTGTTTTTCTGGTATTCGACTATATTCTACGCTATTCTCTTCTAATTAATTTTTCTCAGCCGTCGTCAAAAGGTTGAAATTGATTCTGCACAATAAATCAGATTAATAGCGGTAGGAGAATAATTAGTTTTAACGAATAAGCCAAAATACGCTGTTTTGGTGTGTTGTGTGCAATTGCAGACACTGCGTCGCGTCTGTCTGACTCGCCCAAAAATTCCCGGTGAAAATGTAGTTGGAGGGGGGCCACCCATCCAAAGGTCAGTATATCAAGAAATGAACTCAGTCTGACGTGTTAGCCCTTGTTATATCAGCACTGTATCGGATGCGTCGAGGATGATGGGAATCGACCAGCTTAGCTCTTTTATGCGGTTTCTGCCAAGGAAATTTAGTTTACTAAATAAGCTTAGGTAAGGTAGGAGCACCTAGGTGGCTAGGATGATTACCTCCTGCAAAAAAAAGAAAAATAAGAAAGAAAACTTGCCCACCGCGGTGCTCCTTCTCTACGAGAGTCCTTATTTAAAAACTGGCATGTCCGTGATATAACACGGCATAACGTGTTTCATTGAGTTCATTTCATGATATACCGACATTGTGATAGGTGGCCCCCCCCAACTACATTTTCACCTTTTCAAAAATTCCCTTATCACCCTTTTTTCGCCATGTAGCTCGTCCAACCCCCCTTTTCCCTTGTTTTTTAAGCTTTCTATTTCTTTTTATTTTTCGTTTTTCGTGTTTTCTGCTGTACCATTGCACTATTGTAGGCCGTATCTAACATTTTTCGTCAAATTTCGTCAAAAACCGGATAACCCCAAAATTATCGTGAACAGTGCCTTTAAGTAGCGTCGCATAGTCAGTAACTACACTATAGCTGTATTTATGGCCAAACTATGGTTACCAATACCGCAACGATTCATAATATGTGTGAGGCAAATCCCAATGAGCTATTATCAGGCAGTACACACATAATAACACATTGCCCTTAAAACAATTGTCGAAATGAGAAATGACGTCATTTATTGGCATATGGAAATGTTCTCATTGATGCGAACATTATTAACAGAATAGCATTGTAACAGCACAGTGCAAAAGAACTTTGAAGGCATTACTTACCCTCCACAAACCCATTTGCTTGAGCCCAGATACAATTTTCGGGGGAAATTGAGCTCATTTTTTCCAAGAAGAAGGGCTGTCAGGGGTAGATAATGCCAAAATTCAAAACGCTCACAAAACACGAACAGTGTGAAAAACTAGCACTTCAGAGAAGATTTTAACAATAAAAATCAAAGCGATGAGTTCATTTCAACGCGATATTAAACATGACTTCGCAAAAACATTGCTGGAGGAATCTCTCGGAATATACTAGAAGAAATTTGAAAATTGAATTCGGCACAAAAATGAAAATAAGAAAAGAGATCGGAGCGTTCTGATTGCAGTCATACATGCACAATAACTCTTTGAACTTCTGTCACAAACTTCTTACCCCTTCTTGCTTCTGTCTTTTCTGAATATCAATGAAACATTTGCATAGAAATTCACATCGGAAAAATCCGTGTATTATTGCAGGAAATCCGAGCTTTCGAGTTATTACTTCCTCGTTTTCTTGCGAGTAAACAATGAGATCAACGAGATCGTTTGAATTCCTGCAACAGCAATAACTCACTATAAGCCCGACAGTGTTTGCTATGAATTATTATCTTGTACCAGTCGGATCGCACGGCTAACGCCGGGCTCTCCTCCCTTTTGTGTTAAGATTGTGTGTAATGCCTCACCGAAGCCTATCGTTACTCCTACTTTCTCCTTATTCAAAATAAGGGTGCTCAGTAGCAGCCCCTTTTTGAGTGTACGATTAGACACGGGTCAAAATCGTTGTCATCGATACTCTTCGGCATGCTCATAGTTGGAACACTGTAGAATGAAAGGAACAAATTTGATGACACTCCAGACCGATGTAGGAAACTGGTGCATCGGCCAACGCCCTTATAGGGATGTGCGATCCTATCAATTCCGAGGGTATGATCGCCGTGAACATGCTTGAAGAATACTCTCACCACGAACTGAAGAATAGAAAGAAAGCCAGAACTAAAGTCTCGAAAGGAAATTCAAGGAATTCCCGGAAGTTCCGTTACGGTCGTTTGAGCATCACCTATCCCCTACCCACTTCCGGAGTCCAGTCCTCGCCTACCATCAGTGTTCCAATCTTTTCTTTTCAATCTAGGTCCTACAGAAGTCATTTCATAAGTAATTTGTATCTCAAGTGAACACACAGACTCAGAAGAGATCATGAAATCCGCCAAGGATTGGGCAGGTTATGATTTCCCCTTTTGCATTCCTTCGCTTCTATCACCTAACAATTCAGTGGTTCAAAATAATCACTGACGTTGAGAGCGGAATCAATTACCACGTTGCAAAATGGACGACTCACCGATTTTATCGATACAATAGCACGCTCTTCTGGTTGTTGCTCCGGTGTGGGTATCGGCATTTCCGGTGCTGGCTGTACCATAGCTGCTTGTGGTATTGCTGCAGCCGACACTTCTATCTGAGGGTTGATATAGCCTTCTGAATGGATAAACAAATTCACTTTGTAACTGATATACATATTTCAGCAGGGCGTTATTTTGCAATTTTTCAGCAGTCAAGAATTATAAATGAAAGTGACACGTCCAGATCAACCTCAGTTTAGGGAGCTGGTTATTAGAGTCGTTGGACTCCTGTATTGGTACAGCATTTCTCCAGCTAAACTCGAAACTTCTCGAGCCTTTAATTCATGGTTTAACTTCTTTTGCTTGGCTACGGAGGAAGCTAAACCTAGTAATGTTCTATAAAGTTTTCACTGGGGCCCTTGCGTTCATCACAGAAATTTTTGCAGTGTTAGAACATCCCTGAAAAAGCGAGGCCTTCAATTCACTTCCACATGAGCTCAGACCTAACTGTAGAGCACACTTTTTCATAAATCGAGCCTACCACGCTGAGTGAGGATAAAAGCATCCCTACCAGCTCTTCATCTTCAGCTCTTCAAAAGATATCTCGAGGACAATCTGGTAACGCGATGATATTGCAGTTCCCCCAATTCGGAGTTGAACCTACATCGTCTTTGATTTGTGGACCACCTTTTCAGAATGTCTACTATTCTTGCAGTTACCCTTTGACGATTAACCCTCTTTGAAACAATTTTGAAAAATAAATGTATATAGATGGTGATGGCCCCGTGAGACCTGCAATTAATACCAGCTGTGCTCAAAGTAAAATGAACTCCATTACTACTCATTCATCATTTTTACTAAATGTAGGTGGTTATCAAACGAAGATTCATACTTCAGGGCTAGGGCTACACTTCCAGGAAAAGCCTCTTCTGCTTTTGAGTTAAGCTCGAGAAAAAGAGTTCCTGAGCTCTCAGGAACATGTCATTCGAGCTTCATCTAATCACTTCATAAAACTGCTAGCAGCGAGGGCAGATAGGCCTGTCATCGATTCGCCACAATGGTCGCAGTCGATGGCGAATTTTGGTTGACCTCGACAGCAGGGAGAAGACAATATTTAGGCCAGTACTACCATTCTTCTGAGCAGCTGTTTAAGTGACCGACCAGTTCCAAGCCCCTTTTGGTAAGCTAATCTTCACAAACAGGAATCAATCTTATAAAAAAAATAAGTGAATTTTACAACCCCTGTACCCAATTAACCAGAAGGCGGTCATTGTAGAGTGAGAAGACCTCGAATTTAGTATTTAGCTCAGAGAAAAACTTAAGAAGCCTCTTTCATGAGCAGATTTTTTTAGATTCCATCTTCATGAGAGTGAGTTGGCTAAACAGCAAAGGTGAGAATTGAGCAAAGTGGGCTCACCGGTATAATCTAATAGGATCATTTACTCACGCAATACTTAGCGGATAGTAATAACTCGCCCGAGGTTCGAAAAACCTCTTAAACAGTCAGAAATCAGCTCCTATTGAGGGGATGATTTCTGCCCGCTGCCTTAGAAAAAAAAAAGTGCCCTAAGAAGTGCCTAGAATCTGTTTTGATTGACCTTGTACGATCACTACACAAGAGATAAGGTACCATAATTATAGGAAAAAAAATCTATTAAAACTCACTGTCATAGCCCATTTTCATCGGCTCTGGATACGGAGATGGAGATGGTGTTGGTGATACCTTTGGTGGATGTGCACCAATTGAAGGATTCGAAGCGATTTTGGCAAATCTTCTATACCTCCATCTGTGACCGCCTTTCCACAGTGATTCTAATGCCGACAGTGCATCCAATCCCTCCAGTCCCGCAAGCCCCACTTCCCACCAATCTCCTATTCCTCCCATTTCTCCCATTCCTCCCATTCCTCCCATTCCCCCCATTCCGTTCGAACTACACATGACTGCTCCACCACAACGAGGTGCTGATGGTTGCCTGTAATACGACAGTGGAAATTTGCTGCAAAATACTCATAAAAAAAAGAAAAAATCACGCAAACCTTTGAAATTCTCCCAACTAATCTATTGAGAGTAGAAATAAGTTCTTCTCTAGCGAATAATAAATTTGCACAATAAATTGACTTCAACATGGTGTTTTGTCAACTGTTGGAAACCCCGCACTACGCGAAGGTAAGGCGAACGAGTTATGGACAAAAATTTGGTATCGGACGGGACTCGAACCCGTTCTTGTACTTTCCAGAGACACGGTGCTGCCCATTGAGTTCATTTGGTTGTCAAGGTTGCCTTTAGAACGAAAGCAAAAAAAAGTTGAAAATCTATTCCTGGAATACATCATTGATGGGAGGTCATAATGAAAGAGGGCCGATAATCGGATACGAGTTTGATGGGAGAAATTCAATTAGAAGCCCCTGCCAATGACCAGAGACGCTTGGCTGCACCACCAACTACTATTCTATGTAAATTTCTGTGGATTGAAATGCATGGCTTATCTGGTAAAGTGGTAGACTTCAGATGTTTTGGTCTCAATGCCAGTTCTCATGTTAGCTATCCGTAATCGCTATCAGGGGCTGATTTAGAAAATGATTAAGACCGTCCAATGGAGTGATGGCTAAGGGCGCACTAAGCCAAAGAATCAAACATCTTCTACAGCCGCCTTGGCCAACCAAACCTTTCATGTTGCAAAATTGATATCAGTCCTCTCTGTAGAAACGAAAACATCAACCGGCTCTCGCATGTCAATGTCTAGGTCAAAAACGCATTGAAATGCTATTATGATTCTGAACAGAAATCAAGCAGGACGGCGCATATCCCCTCCCCTCGCAGAAGGTTAAACACTTTGGAAGACTAGGACTGCACTATCAATTCTGAAGGGGTTTGCAAACTTCGTTATCTAGCAACTACACATCCGATACTATTAGGGTGTCCCAAAAGTTTTGAGAAAATTTTGGTCATGTATTTCGCAACCATGCTGCGCAAGAAAGCGCCGAGGCAGAGCCACGGAGAAAAGGTCAGTAAGAGGTCACGCTTAGCAGACCATCATAACAAGAGAACAGTATTGCACTTTATCTTTGGAAGTGAGTTAGCAACATTTGAATTATTTTCGACTGACACGACTACAGGCGCCTTCTGCTTCATTACTACCGATCTGGTCACTCCGCCACTCAAGAGCGGAATGAATTGCAGTCATCGATGGGCAGTACTGCACCATTCCTCTCCACCTGCTAAAGGTGGTACGGCCGCTTCTCTGGAGAGAGTTTCACTTCGACGAAGTGCCACGGAGCGGACGTCCACGTTGCACTAAGACCGAAATTGTCTTAGCCTCCGTCCAAAGCAATCCATCTCAAAGCTTGAGAGGAATGGAGAGGACGACTTCTGCTCCCCGTTCCACCACCCACGACATCCTACGCAGACGTCGCTTTCGCGCAGCAATTCTTGCAATCATCCCCCTCACCTTGACTGAGAGCGAGCGTCAGGTGCGGGTCGATGTGTGTCGGAAGCTACTCTACCGCAAGCGAACGGTGGATTGGACGAGCTTCATCATCGCTCAGGATGAGAAGTGGGTTCCTTATGATAATCCATACAGGAAGTTGCAGTAGTTACCAATCGTCATAAGGCCAGAAGCCGTTGCCAAGCGTGGGGAACACGTCAAAAGAATACGATCTCGTTCTTCTTATGCTCCGCCGGCTTTTTCTACTATGAGATCCTACCTGATAGTACTGCTGTGACTGTAAGGGTATTCTGCGAGCAGCTGCGGGAGATGGTGTCTGGAGCTCCGGTTTCGCACCGAATGCAGGGAAAGTTTCTGATTTTGATGAGTCACGCTCGACCACATCATGCTAGGGCGACGGCTGAGGGGCTGGAAAGGCTTGGGATTACCTGGCTGCCCCACCCCCCGTATTCACCTGATCTTAGTCCTTGTGACTACCATGCTTTCAGAAACTTGGAGGTCTACACGAAAGAGAAAAAATTCAACAATCGTCAGGAGGTCAAACATGCAGTGGATGAATGGATCGCTTCACGCCCTTCTTCTTTCTGGATGAATGGCATCAGCGCTCTGCCCAGTCGATGGAGGGACGTCGTGGCTAAAGAGGGCCACTATTTCGATTACTGATCTCACCTTTTTGTTGTAGTATTTTTGTGTTGAACAAACCAAATAAATTTTCTCAAAACTTTTGGGACACCCTAATACATACCTAGACATCTGGGTTCAGGAAGGGTGTCAAATAAGAATGTTCCACGGCCTACGGGAGATGTGGTTGGGAAATAGTCTAGGAAGGTAAGTTTAACCCGCAGAATATGAATACCGCATTGAAAGAGTCAAGCTTCTAAGCCTCTGTTACCCACGACAGCAGCGAAAAACAGAATTCCTATGATTTCTACATGGTTAAACTCGAAGAGCAAAAACTCTGATTATCCTTTCCCGAATGATTTTTGAAAGACATTTTTTGAATTTAGAAACCAATACATATTTGGAATCAGATCCTGTAATTTGGCACAAAACCTAGTCTCGATATTTTACCTAATGTCCTATAAGGAACATTTTCATCTCAGCAAAAATGCGCAAAAGTCCTGCAAAAGGTCTTTGTTAATGAAGAATAACTACGCAAGGATGTCAATATCCCGTTTCAAGGACTTTTTTCTAACCAGTCTGATCGCCGGGATCTTCCCCTTCTTGAGTTAAAGTTGGCCCGCCGCCTGCAGTCTCCCAGGTTTGAAATCTCTGGTCCAAGAAAACTCAAACTAATGATCTCCAGCGAAACACACACACCTACACACTCCGTGCGTTAAGGACATTCCCTCTGATACCAACTTGACTGCATTTTTTCACTCAAAGTTACTTTCTTTTACGTACCATCTGCCGCCTGTATTTATTCCAATTTTAATGCCCTAGTTCAGAATTTGCAATTTCGGGTTCGTCCCTCCTCCTGTGGACGGAGTCTAACCATGTCACCTACCATCAGAATTCCCATGACGCCGCCCTTATTCCTAGCAAATTTGAATGCCTCAAGTCCGAACTGCCAATTTTGACGCAGAAGTCCAGTCCTGCCTCCCATTATAAGTGCTACCATCTTGCTGCCTGAGAAGAGAGCTGAATCGGGATTGTGGAGAAGACCACCCGTGAAATGAGCGTAACTTGAGTGCAGACACGCAGTAAACTTGGAACAAAAGCGGAATGAATAATGTTATTTGAGCACATAGTACATACTTGAGAAGGACTTCGCTCATGGCGGGCAGGGCGGCATGATGTGTGTCGGCGTGACTGTATTCCACTTAAAACCAATAGCTCCTGTTCTCTTGGACCAAACGTTATCTTGGGAGAATGCAGACGGCAGGTCAATTTTAACAAAAGAAGGGAGAGAGCCCGATTGCAGCCAAGCGATCCACTGGTTTTCATTAAGGTTGTACCAGGAGATATTGTTACTTAACCATACCGTCTTTTACGCTGAGATCTTAACACAGTTGCAATTCGAGTAGGACAGAAGAAAGAAGAAGACAGCGTGAACAAATCTCCCAAGGTAGCAAAAGAAAAGCTAGTGTGTAGTGAAGTTATTCCCTCACTAAGAACTTGGAACGTTTAAATCGTAGAAACGAATTCCCGTATGGCGGGGTCAAAGGAATAGGTTATGTAAAGAAACTGGCAGGCTCAACGGATTATCTCATGCTCTCAGAAAAATAGCTCTATCAACAATCTGAACAACAAATGGGACCTACCAGCAACATGGGCAACATCGTGAACTTCCAGAGCCGCCGAAAAAGCCTCCAAAACAAGCCAAACTCGGTGTAATGAGTTCTAGCAGTAGCTGAAATTGTGAAAATTACAAATTTGTAATGCCACTGGCACTTGAAAATCCTACTATATATATAACGCGCCAAGTGTGTCTTTTCTACCACTTAGATGTATTGGGGTGACAGGACTAGACTCCTCCCACTAGGGGCATAACGTGAGCGAAAATATTCAATTCGGACCAGTTGAACCTTAAATGGGTCATTATTTTCAGGATGGACAGCAAGAGATCGAGACTTTCAATTATAGGGATAAGCATCGGCACATACTGAATACCACTTGCATCCCCCTTTGTCAAATTTCTTCCTAAGAGCATCCTCCTTTCAAAAGAAGGGGTGGACGATTCGCCGATTATTACAACTTTATAATAACAAGGAGTGGAGCCCGGCGTCAGCCGGGCGACGCGACTGCTAAAATGATATCCGTTAGCTCAATGTAATATTTCTGTGATGGATACCTGATTAATTACCTTAATCTATCATCTACTTTGCTTTTAGTTGCGTATGTTATTGTTTTGTGAGATTAGTGAGCAGACTGATGTCGAGCTCATCAGTGAGTGACCCACGAAATCAGTTTAAGTCTCACTGGTTCAGGAAAATTGGTAGTATACTATAATGTTTTGTGATACAACTGATTGTGAGTGGTAGAACCCCAAAATGACAAAGTTGATAAACAATAGCAACAGTGAAGGTTTTGATGGAAGAAAAGCACTTACCAGCGCTATCATGTCTTTCTCAGCACTAGGACAACTGTACGTCCACCGACTCGAGGCTTTATAGCGGGTGATCATGGTGAACCTGAAAATCGCCCCTCTCCAGTTCTAAGCTCAGAAAAAATGGTAGGAGCCGATGGAGCAGCCTTGAAAGTGGCAAGCTTTTTTCAGTGATTGCATCAAAGCGTGATGTTGTCATAGCTGGTCCCAGCCTTTGTCCATGTGGTCATATCCATTAATAACCATCCGGTGGCAAACGAGAGAATGGTATTGAAATGAAAAAACGGCCGATCATTGTGCCGAAGGGATTCCAAGACTGGTTTCGTAGTTCTATCGAAAATACGGATCGAGATTAATGGAGAACACCTACACAGCGGGTGACGTCCGACATTAATGAAATCCTGGTCTTCTATAGAAGCCGGCGCCTCTTCTCTTTTTCTTTTTCTTTTCCAAGGATTGTTTGCACAGATTACCTCAAATGTATTCGTGTTACGTAGAAGGGGTTAACTCGAATAGTTTAGGCTCAGCTTGCTGGTTTTCTTCCGTTCACCAGTGAAGGCCAGCGCGGATTGCAACATGCTATATGAATATGTACGCTCAATACAATAGAGTCTATAGGGTGCTGAGCTGGCAAGGAAGGCGATGTGGGATTTCTGAAGCTAAAAGGGACAATTTTTTGGAGATTATGAAGGTGGAAGGGATGTGATGACTTCTTCATACCCAGTCTCCGATTCCCCTTTTTTACTTCGCCTTTGGGGCATTTTCGGGATTATTATTGATTTGAGTATGTTTGTACTGCTTTCCGGTGGTCTTCGAACTTCTACTTTTCGCCCACACGATCACTTACGAACGAAGCGAAGTAAACTACAATGTCGCGAAAAATTACGTGCGTCGTAAAAAACGCTCAAACTTTATTATTTGTATGCCAACATTACATAATCGCAAGACGTTTTCAAAGTGCCCGCCTTCTGCTTTGATACAGGCTTCGATTCTTCTTTTCGCCGAAACCACGGTGCGCCGAAGGTTGTCGATGTCCGAACTGTCCCAGATTTTGCACACTTCTTTTCGCAAAGCTACCAAACTTTTCACGATTCTAATCCTTAGTTCCTGTTCCATAGTTCCGCAAACAACGAAATCCAAAGCATTCAAATGTGGGCTATTAGAAGGCCACAGATCCTTCGTCAGAAAGGAGATCATCTCGGTTTCGAGGAAGTGGTTGGTGGCTGCATGGGCGGAGCCCAGTCTTGCTGAAGATGAAGTTGTTATGATTTCGCTTCCAGAATAGCACAGCTTCTTCAAGGAATTCTTTTTTATGGAACTTCGCATCTATTTTCACATTTTTGTTTATGGAAATCAATTGAGTCTTGCCTGATGCACTGATACCACTCCAAACCATTGAACCTCTGGGGAACAAACTTCTTGTAGCGATTCTGTAGATTTTAGAGGGCATATTTAGGTTGTGGGAGAGGGGTAATGGTTTGAAAGGAAAAATTGCGGCAAAATATCCGCATTGTCAAATAAAACTTCTTCCGTCTTATAACTCACCTCAAAAATAAACTCGTCCATCTTACGAAAAATTTCGACATGAACGCCATTCATCACCAACCCAGAGGAGCATTCACATATTTCATTACTTCCCATTACAGTGGAGCATAGGTGTGCGAATCAGTTTTCGACTCGATTGAACAGTTTAACATCATCTCTTGAACCGTGTAGGTGGCTTAGCTGCAAGTGTTGCGCTATCACACGCCAATGTTGCGGGCTCGGACTCTGAATCAAGATCAAGGATCAGTCTAGACCAACCAAGCCTTCCATTCCTCCAAGCACTTTTGACTAGTGCCATTTTCGTCTTTGAAGACAAAAGCACTGACCTGTACATCGGCTGACCACCACAATTCAGGGTATAGGTCCCATACGCATTAAATACGCCTCTACGATAATGATTGGAAGCAACTACAGTGCGTCGCAAAATGATAAAGCCACCTCTAATTTTCCCAAAAACTCACAGTATATGGTTTTTCTGAAAAACTGCCAAAGTAAAAAATGTGTCAAATTTGAATTGCAATTCGCACATTATCACCAAACCAGTGGAGCTGTGCACGGTATCGTGCGTGTTTCATGACCTTCGATAAAAGGACTCCCTCAGAGATAACTCTGAGCGGATGTATTCTAGTAGCTCAGAAGTGGAGTCCATCAACAGTGGATTAATAACGACTTTTTTCTGCAATAATCGGATCGCTTCTCCTTCAAATCGTAAAAATAGCCCGTCGCCTAGGTTTCCTGCAAATTTGGATGCCCTGGTACAGTTGAACAGGAGGGGGGAAATATTTTTGGCTAAACGCACACACGTACACTTCGTGAGCGCCTCACCCATCATGAATTTAGTTCGGCTCAACTTATTTGTTCAAAAAAGCAGTTGGGCTGCGCACGATACCGTGCGCGTCTAATGGCTTCTCATAAATGGATTTCCTTGGATATAACCTGAGGCGCAATGGTCTTGGCAACTCAGTAACCGTTCTCTCCCAAAAAATGAGAGGGAGCTGTTTTCCCACCGCAACTAATAACGTCATAAGCCGTCTACCGAAAGCACTTATTCCTAGTGGATTGCACTTGACTATCGTGAAAGTTCGTTATTACCTCCATGTACTAACCTAGACAATCCTGAGAATCGAGAAAGGGTCTCGAGTTCATATTCAGTTTAATTGTCGCCACTGTTGAAATACGTGTACTACACTGAAGATGTAATGAGAACTCATTTCCACTTGCATTCATTATGCACTTTGGCTTCTCTTCACTTTCCGACGCTACCACATTTGGAAACAGGAGTCGAATCGATGGCGTATACTAATAGTTCATAGTTGTCCAGGTTGCTGTCAGGAAAAGTGTGGCTGATTGGCAGTCCCTTCATTGACACCCAATTTTTATGCATTTTGGTAGCTTCTCTGCCAAATTTGAACGCCTCAGGTCCAAGTGACTATTTTTGAGGAACCCCGGCCCCCGGTGAGCGGAGTCTACACCCGTCACCTACGATTAGTGTTCTCATCTTGCCGCCTACATCTCTACCAAATTCGAATACTCTAGGCTCAGGAGCAACAGGGGTCTTAGATTTTCAGTGAACAACACTATTCACGCAAGCCCCGCCCCTAGTGAGCGGAGCCTAGCTTAGATCGCGTGTACCCAAGGAGTCATTTTCCACTTGTTCATCCCCAGTCCCCACTTGTTCCAACCTGTCTGAGCAGTTCCACGTGTTTCGACGCCCTAGATACAGTGATAGTGATAAGATACGTACAAACATACAAACATACAAAAAAACGGACATTTGTGGTTTATATAGTAAGGATTCCAGCTCGAAAACACAAACATTTCTTTTGGTCAATTTTTCAACAAAGGGTGCTTTTCCAACGTCGCAAAATGATAAAGCCACTTCGTGTCTTCGTGTCGTTTTTTAGTTCAACGCAGCGAAATTGCTTTGTTTATGAAAAGTTCTTCATTTTCAGGCAATGGGAAGAGGGAGCTTGCTTTCGGATTTCGAGAAAGGTCAAATCCTCGCGAAAAAGGAGCAGGGATTGTCAAATCGCCGAATCGCGTGAGATTTGGGTCGATCTCACATAGTTGTGGATAACTCCATCAAGAATCGTGAAGAATATGGAACCAGAAGAAGTGCTGGACGCCCTTCGCCCCTTTCCGACAAGGACAAGCGCCGTATTTTGAGGGAAGCGTCGAACTCCACCAAGTCCTGCATGGAAATCCGATCTTCACTGAACCTCAATGCCTCAAAGGACACTGTTTGGAGGGTCATCAGAAAGTCTCAGTTCATCGTCAAGAGGAAAATGCGTAAGGCACCCTTCATGACAAAAAAAACATCGAGAAAATCGGGTCGCTTTCGCTAGAAGGTGTAGCCGAACCGAATGGAATAAGGTGTTCGTCATGCGCTGACGTTTGACCTTCCTTCTCTTGATGGTTTTTGTTCTTCAGGTCGTTTTTTCCGATGAGAAGAAGTTCAACTGTGATGGTCCAGACGGAAACCTATTTTATTGGCACGACCTGAGGAATGAAAAACTTCACTTTTCCAGACGAAACTTCAAGGGAGGAGGAGTCATGGTTTGGGCCGCGATCTCGTCGAGTAAGCGTATCCGTTTATGTTTTGTGCCGAAGAAGATGAACTCGTCCTTTTATCGGACTGTTATGCGGCGTGAACTTCTCCCTTTCTGGCGTCAAAATCGCCACAGAAATCTTGTTTTTATGCAAGACAACGCCCCAATCCATGTCAGCAGGAGCACCCAAGCTCGGTTCTCTCGGCACTTCTGCCCCGACCGGCGAACAGCTCCGGTTTGAATTCGATGGAAAATGTATGGGGCTTCATGGTGCGGAAGATTTACGCCCAAAACAAACAACTCCGAGGCGTCAAGGAGTTGAAAAAAGCGATAATCGAAGCATGGCACCAAGTTGCCCAGGAGCTGACCGATAATTTTTTATTTGAGCCTGGACCACCGTATTATCAAAGTGATTCGAAAGAATGGTGGGTCAACTGATTATTGACTTTGCAACTTTCTCTCCTTGTTGTATGTTTGTTGTTAAATAAATTAATTTTGTTAGTGGCTTTATCACTTGGCGACTTGGAAAAGCATCCTTTATTGAAAAATTGACCAAAAAAATTTTTGTGTTTTCGAGCTGGAATTTGGTGATAATGTGCGAATAGCAATTCAAATTTAACACATTTTTACTTGGGCAGTTTTTTAGAAACATCATATACTGTGAGTTTTTGGGAAAATTAGAGGAGGCTTTATCATTTTGCGACGCACTGTATAACCGGCTGAGTGTTTAGTATGATTATGAAAGATTCTGATAAACGGAGAGTCTTTGGGCGTTGGTCGATCCCGTCTGATGGATGCGCCCCCATCGGCTAACCACCACAATTCAGTGTATAGGTTCCATACGCACTCAATACGCCTCCACGATTATGTCTGGAAGTCGAATCTGAAAAAAAAACCTAGATAAAAAATCTAGATATTCGTTACAGGACTCACACACAATAACCTGTTCGCCGAATGATGAGGCGATGTTTCTCTACTCTTCTTTTGCTCTCTGTTTGCTGCGACAATCCTTTATTCAACTTTTTACACAAGGGGCTGAAAAGGTGGACAATTTTCGATGTTACAAGCGTTTCTGTCAACTTATGCTTATGAGTGAATGAACAGAAAGAAACCTTTTTTTTACCGCAGTCAGCTATTCGCACCAGGATCCACACGTACGCAATGACTACATTGTATAGCTCGTCTAGTATACACCCCATCTTCTTCATTTTTATGGTGGTAACGAACTCCCCGTCTGCTTTGCGGCATGCTGCAAATCTCACTGCAGTTACCGTACTCCCGCCTCCCCGCCAATCGATAGGACAAAATATTTTTCGTTGATTGACTTCCTTTTTTATTAGTTTTGATCGTTTTTTTCTGTTTCGTTTTCGTTTTTATGTTTCTTGGGCTTGATTAACTGGAATGACTTCTCTGATATTAGCGACGATCAAGACCGTATTGGAATTGAAGTTAGCGGCCAGCCAATTAAAACAATTAAAGGACTCTCTACATCACAGATCGCGCTCCAGTCTTCCACCGCGATCTTGCCATACGCGGCGGGTGCGTCGTGCGCAACGCCGTTTTCGGGGGGAAGATACCGGACCCATTCTTTTGGTTTGCTTCTCGTCCGCTCCCCTTTCAACGACTTTTCTGAAGCCTTTTATCACCTGAAGACGCCGGTTCGCGCACTTTCTTCTCCTTGTTGGCACTATTTTCCACCTTATCTTCCACTTTCGTCATAATCTGGATTACCCAGAATTATCGTGAACTGCGAATTTGAGCGGCACTCAAGCAGGTGGGACGAAACATCCACACAATTCTGGATGTACGAGGCAAACGCGGCAGAATTGTGGTGATTTAAACTACTCTGGCGCCTGTCATTGGACACAAATTTGAAGCAGGATAGGTAAGCAGTACCAGCTAACCACAGTAAGCATAAAACGCTAAAAATTGCCTTACCTGTGGATCACGACTAGTTGTTTGAATTTCCAACATGTGCGCTCCATCGTGGTTGGTGCGGCCTCTTGTAGGTCTCTAAAAACGGCCACCTCTGGGTGTTGCCTACCATAGCTACGATATTTGAGCTCTTATCACACCCCATTTCGATCTGGTATCGCTATATGACATACTCGAAGGCCACAATTTTATTCTAGCCGACCGGATATCTCGGTGTACCTTCAAAGCAGCGATAAATGATCTTGCAAGGAGAGTACGAGTTTTTTCATTAATGAACGGCAAGACCTCCTAATCCTTTCCTTTTAGAAGAAGCAATTCTTTCCGGTCTCGATGCCTCACTTAAGGGCACAGTTCAGGATAATTTTGGGGTATCCGGTTTTTGACGAAAAATGTTAGGTACGGCCTACAGTAGTACAATGGAAAAGCAGAAAACGCGAAAAACAATGAATACAAGGCTTAAAAAAGAAGAGAAAAGGGAGGTTGGACGAGTTAAACGGCGAAAGAACGACGGTTACGGGAATTTTGGGCGAATAGACGAATGCGACATAATGTCTGCAATTGCACACAACACGCTCAAACAGCTGATTTTGGCTTCTTCGTTGATATAGTTTATTCTACTGCTCATATTAGGCTAGATTTTTGTGCCCGATTCTTTTGATGGCGGCTAAGAATAATTAATTAGAATAGAATAGTGCAGAATATAAGTCGAATAGTAGGAATACACCGAATACTATCACCAGTAGGAGGCGGTCGATCAGCTTATTGATTTTTCACTAATGTTGCTCCAATGCGAAAATGGTGAACGGCAATTAGATTTCGTAGTCAGCCTAGCGAGGGGTTGAAGCTGACCGTGCTTCACTCTCCGATCCCCTATTGTGCCCTATTCAGAACGTTTTTCGATATCATTCCGGCACATATGGTATCAGAGGGGGCCCCGAATTCATGCCATGTGCAAATCTCCGAAACCATTTGTATCGTGAACCGTGCCTTTAGATGCCTACGAGTAAGCCAACTGTCAAAAAACCCATAACAGTGCTATATTCTTACGAAATGAGAATAATAGGTTTTGCCAGGAGTCGACCAATAAATGGAAGTTATTTGGATGGCTAATTTCTTTATAGACCTTCTACAAGCTCCATTAATGGGGAGAAAAAAGGAACTCGAATCAGGTAGTGGCAGGAGCTGATGCAGGTGATTTAGGGAGCCGGGATAGTTCGCATCTCAAAGGAAATAGGGAAACAACAAGAAGGATCATCAAAGGCGAGTGTCCGTTCTTGAAATATGAGCTTTTAGAGGATATTTGATAGATATGAATTGCAATTGTCTTAGAAAAAACAAAAAACGAGACGTAGCGGCGGAAACCGCTCGACGGCCAAAACTTGGTCGGACTCGAAAACAAAAAGGAAAAAGAATAAAAATGTCCTAAGCGCATTTCTATTGTTTTGAAGCGGTTTTTGTCCTGAATCCCTTCCGGAGTTCTAGGGTTTGTTGCTATGGCAAATAAGAAGAAGCTAACGTGCAATTCTAGCCAAGGCTTGTGTGATGGATTGTTGGTAGCTCCTGCTACCATTTCAACATGTATTTTTCGGGGTGAGCAACAAATTTTAGAGGTTGCAACTGTAACTCGAATCATCTCATCTTCAGTAAATTACGCTTCTTCCGCCTAAAACGTGTTCTTTGGAACACTCGATAAAGCCAGTCCACAAAGGGCGTGACCAGGGAGTTAGCTCTTACGGGCTCCTAAGTAGAGAGCATTTTACGAAATAATATAAATGTCAATGTGTCAATTGCAGTAGACCTGTGTAAATTTCTACAAGGAGCTTTTGGTTCATGGTGCGGGTAAAGACACCAGTGGGGCGCTCTTTGACAATTTCATATCATTAAAGGCACAGTTCACGGTAATTTTTAGTAGTCCACATTATGATGAAAAATGGATGACAAGATTGAAAATAGTGCGATGAAGGTGGAGAAACTGCGTGAATCGGTGTTTCCAAACTGAAAAAAGGCTTCGAAAAACCGTTAAACAGGGGGCTGGACGAGAGTGAGTTCAGAAAAATGAAGAAGAGTGGGGCGTTTGGACGAGCTATACAATGTGTTTCACTGCGTACGTGTGGGTCCTGGTGCGAATAAAAGACAATGGTAAGCGAAAAGTCATTCACTTATAAGCATAAGTAGACAAAAACCCTAGTAACAGCAAAAGTAGCTCACCTTTCAGCCTCTAGGAGTAGGAAATCAAACAAGGGATCGCGGCAGCAAGAAGAATAGCAGAGGAAAAAAGAATGGGAGAAAAACATCGCCTCATCACTCGGCGACAGCTGATTGTGTGTGGGTCCTAGAACGAACATCTGCAGTCTGTATTGTCCCGACACTCGTCTGACCGTCTGACGTGACCTCGATCGAGAGGAGGGAAGGCCATTGACGTCCCCGCCCATTGAATTATCGTGAACTGTGCCTTTAGCAGACGCTAGATTCGAGCGAAACGTCACAAGATCCGATACCCACTGCAAGCTACCCACCCGAAGGCAGACAAACGGCGAAAGTGGTCAAGCCATGGAGGCAGTGAAAATGAGTGATTACCTAAAAACCCCGTAGTGTGAAGCGTTCATGAATTTGTTCATTCTCTAAGTTGGACGAGATTATGAGGATCCAGGAGGTCAGCGCGAGATTTCTGTCATGACATTTACGTGTATTGGTATTATTATTACCAGTTTAGTTCAAAATCACAGCTTTCGAGTAACCACTTTACTCCACATCACTCACTTCACTACGCAGTACTCACTCACTCTACTCCATTAACCCACCCGCCAAGTTACTGCCCTATGTATAAGAAGGAAATGTGAGAGCTAGGCTTTCCATATCACTGCCTTTATCGTAATCATGAAGTTTGCGGACGGACACACCGACAGACATACCGACATACCGACAAACCGACACACCAAGTTTCTACTTCATGATAATAGAGATTATTATTTGATTGCGTGAATAAGCCAAGTGCATTCACAACAAGTGTCCCGAATTTTAGTGATATAAGGATTTACAAGGCTGCAAAACACTTGAGAAGGCCCTTTTTTCAAAGTTAGTCGGCGTCTGACATGGTTGTATGGTATTATAGCTCTCTGTTACAGCTGTTTCTCCTGAGAACGCCTGATATGCCCTATGGGGCCATCGATTTCCATCAATAAGAAATCCGCGGGCCAGATGTGGTGTACTGGCAAGTGGTGCACTATGTCACACGCACGGTCAGGGATTCAAATCCCGTTTGGGTATCCGTCTAAGTCAACCAAGCTTTGCTCCATACTTCCGGGGTCGGTTGATCGGTACCAGACTCGTCTGGGAGGACAAAACACTGACTTTTACATCGGCTGGCCACCGCAAGTCATTGTATAGGCTACACACGCACTCATTACGCCACTACGATTCTGGATGGAAGTCGAATGTGGGGGCGCATCCCTCAGACGCCAAGAACTTTGTCCTCTTATCCTTGTCTGAACTTGTACTGAAGAAACCTACGAACATCGTACGTTACGAGACAACTAGCCAAAATTCGTTTCGCTTCGAGCACGATTACACACCATTTCATGCAACCTGGCGCCGTAATTATCACTGCTTTATTTCATATTCACAGTAATATCAGTCCATTAAAGATAGTCATGTTTATGTATTCTCTAAACTAAGGCATTCTGTAAGTGTCTCGTCGTTTTGGGTTGAGCAGCTACGAACTTTGGGCGATTCATCCTCAATCATCGTCTTCAGCTCAGAATCCGACGGATTATCATCACCGCTTGAATGCCTTTCATTTTCGCTTTTTCCGGTCATGTAACTTTGTTTTCTTAGTTGTATCCTTTCTTTCTCTAATTTCTTTATCTGGCACGTTTTCCCGACTTTGGTCTCCCGCTAATCTCCGTCTCGACCTTCTGTTTTGAGTCTTTGACTTCTTGTGTCGTCGTCGTAGTACGAAACGATATTCACGTCTAGTAATGCTTTGGGTATCTTCTACTTCATCCAAATATGGGCGTAAAACACTCATTACCTGAAGTTTCCATTGATCTGCTTGAAGGGCAAATAATGACCTAGGCAACGGAGGACCTTGATGTAAGTAATGGTAAGCACTTCTACTGCTAAAGAGAAGGAAATTGGAAACAGAGTCAAAAGAGACAATCCACCTTTACGGCACTGGATTCGCTGATCCGAAGTATGTGCACTAGAAAATCCATGCAACAAAAATCTTTCAAGCGACTGCCGGTCAGGTTCTGAAAAAGCATTTGACAACGCAATCTGTCACAAACGCAGAAGATTAAATTTTCTCGCTAATCGCCATGCTACACTCTTTCCTTGAGAAGTTGCCGTTTACATTGGGATTGGCATGTGATTCTCATGGAGAACTAGTAACAGCTCTCACGTTATGCAGGAATATTTCTTTTTCGTAGTCGGTGATGATCCCCTTGAGAAACTCGATCACTTCGTTCAATTCCCATTGTCTGAGGGGTTTTCGTAGAGTACCAATATCTATCTGAAATCAAAAATCGTCGTACACGACAAACACAACCTCAAAGAGAGAACCACAGAGCCACAGCGAGAACCGAAAGCGGTTACCATGCAGCGAGTAAGTGTGTAGATGAGTATATGATGTGGAATGCTGCTGCAAGGGGTCTTTTATACCCTCTCTTATCAAAACCTTACCTGAAAGGCATTGGTCGTTCAATAGCAATAAAATTCAATTGCTGATGACGTCGGAAAAGAGTCGGTTCTTTTTTAGTCGAAGCGAGGGTATGTACAAAAAGTTCAAGCATCAGCACGTGCCACCGTCGTTCTAAATTGGCCACAGAGGGGTCGCCCCCATCTATTATCGTAGGTCAGGCTCAAGGAATACAGCTTCTTAGAATTATCAAGACGTCTGACCTGATATCCTGATTGGGCTATATAAAGCTCACGTTCACAACTATTTCTGAATACTCCAGTCAGGTCCAGAGTTCCCAATTAGAAAAGCTAATTGGTAGCATCGAGAAACTGCAGATCACTTTCACAAGGCTAGCTTTTAAGTGCTTTCAGATGTAGGCTATTGTAGGTCCATGCGGCATACGGCTTAGAGAGCTTGCTTTCAGATATTATCTATATAGGAGGACTTTTGCAGATTCAGGATTAGGTTTCAAAATACTCAAAGGTAAGCTTTGTCTCATTTCTTACAAATTCTGGCGATTTAAACCTTCATCTCTTGAAAGACCGTGTTTAAACATATAACTATATTTCCAAATCATTGTACCGTAGTCGATTCTCTAATGACATTCATAGAAATTCGTTTTTCTGTAGGACTTTAGTCTGTTTGAATAAATTGCCCTCGGATACTCTTCTCGTAGATAGGGTCTCGGGTGAAAATGTAGTTGGGAGGGGGGGGGGGCTATCACCGGCATATCAAGAAATGAACTCAATGAGACGCTTTGTGCCGTGTTATATCACGGACATGCCAGTTTTTGTTCGTAGGGGATGGAGCACCGCGGTGGGCAAACCTTCTTTCTTTTTCTCTTTTTTTTGCATGAGGTAATCATCCCAGCCAGCCAGGTGCTCCTACCCTATCTAAGCTTATTTGAGAAACTGAATTTCCTTAGCTGAAACCGCATAAAAGAGCTAAGGTGGTTGGTTCCCATCATACTTTACGCATCCGATACAGTGCAGATATAACAAGGACTGACACGTTAGAGTGAGTTCATTTCTTGATATACTGACCTTCGGATGGGTGGCTCCCCCCAACTACATTTTCACCGGGTCTCGCTAATCCGGAGAGCACCACCGAAATCAAATTTTATGAAGTTGCTTGGGATTGCTGATTGTGAGTCTTTTAGTTTTGACGTCGCTCTCGGGTTTTCAACAAGTTTTTCTAGTAGTCTTTTCTCGTAGTTTTCCAGTAGCAGTGCTGCGTTGCGTTAACTTTCCTTGCTATTTTTGCTTTGATCTTTTGGTGAAAATGTAGTTGGGGGGGGGGGGCACCTATCACGATGTCGGTATGTCAAGAAATGAACTCAATGAATTGTGTTATGCCGTGTTATATCACGGTCGTGCCGTGTTATATCAAGAGCTTTCGTAGGGAAGGAGTACCGCGGTGGGCAAGTTTTCTTTCTTTTTTTGGTTTTTTTTTCTGCAGGAGGTAATCATCCCAGCCACCCAGGTGCTCCTACCCTACCTAGGCTTATTTGGTAAACTAAATCTCCTTAGTGGAAACCGCATAAAAGAGCTAAGCTGGTCGATTCCCATCATCCCCTACGCATCCGATACAGTGCTGATATAACAAGGACTAACACGTTAGGCTGAGTTCATTTCTTGATATACTGACCTTCGGATGGGTGCCCCCCCCCCCAACTACATTTTCACCGGTCTTTTTTTTTTTTTTTTTAATACCTACGGTCAAATACGCCCACCGTTAGTCTTTTAGAAAGAAGCTCTTATTCATTTTACTTTATCTGCTGATCTTACTCATGAGACCTTTTTCCGATGAAACCGATTTTCATGGTTCTCAACCAAATCGTTTATTAAGATTTACGAGCGGCTCTTACTATTTTTACATCTTTCTCCATTTCTTATGGCGCTAAGCATGGGAGATTGTTGAAGGGAGATTAATTTGACCTTAGTCAGACATACCGACAAACCGACACACCAAGTTTCTGCTTTATAATAAGAGAGATAGTAAATCATGTTTTGCTTACTTATAGTACATATCTTTCAAACACTGAAAAAAAACTCCTATTGAAGTTCAAGATCCATGACGTTGCTATGTCCGCAAACAAGACCCTACTAGCTTGGACACTCAATGTTCGAATTTTCTATAACAGAAATGAAGGCACAAATTTAAAGAAAGCAAAGAATTTATTATATATCTAAATTATTCATAAGCTGAACTTTCGTTTAACCATCATTCCAACCTGATTATATACTACAGCAAAGTAATGCGGAGCAAACAATTGTGATTGATTAGTCGGTCGCAAACCGTCGGCTGGTCAGGTCTTAGTAGCAGTACTTTATGGAGTTAGCTACCTTATCCAGAAAATTTGTCCGGTTTTCCTAGCATCGATATTGTCGTATGCTAGAATCGTGCACTCACCTTCACGATCACAAGCAGCATAGCTCTACCACTTATTATCGTGAATGTTTCAGTACTTAATTGCATGGCAGAGCTTTTCGATTTTTTCCACCAAAGGTTATGATTAAGTACGAGGACATTGAAACATACTTTATATTCTGTCTTCATGGATTTACAGTGGCAGGGTGGCGAAAAATTACGTGCGCCATAAGAACGCTCAAACTTTACAATTCATATACCAACATAAAAATATTTTCATTAAACAATAAACAACGGCATCGCATGGTCACAACAAGTTTTCAAAGTGCTCGCTTTCTGCTTTGATACAAGTTTGGTTCGTCTTTTCATCGAGTCGACGGTGCGCCGAGGGTAATTGGTGTCCAGACAGCCTCAAATTTTGAACACTTACTTTCGCGAAGCCACCTTACTTTTCACGTTTCTGTTCCTTGGTTCCTCTTCCATATATTCACAAAAGATTCAAATCTAGGCTGTTGGGGGGCCACAGATCCTTTGTCAGAAAGGAGCAGTTTCGGTCTCGAGGGAGTGAATTTCGCCGCATTGGCCGGAGCTCAGTCGTGCTGGGCGATGAAGCTGGAATAATTCTGCTTCTGGGGTAGCACAGCTCCTTCAAGGGATTTCCGGTGGGCATCAATTTTCACATTTTTGTCTATGAAAATCAACGGAGTCTTGTCTGATGCACTGATACCAAACTTTTGCGGAATAATTTCCTTGTGGCAGTTTTTCTCTTCTGGGTGTTCTCAAGAGCTGGACCAAGACGTTGGAGGTGATTCTGAAAGTTTCTACCCATTTCCGCGGTGCACACTTTTTCGTCAGACCAAAGAGTGCCCTCATTTTGGCGCACCTTGAAACACTCCCACAGTTTTTTGCATTTTTCGTTTCGAATTTGCTTCACTTATTCCGTAAGAATATGACCATTCAATAGGCGATAACTTCGGAGCCCGAGCTCATTTCTGCTATCATTTGTACGGATTTTCTGAAGATCCTGAGCTGTTCCACCATTTTGTTCATGTTACGAATATCCTCACGGTCATTACTCTTCTTTACAATCCTACGCGTCCTCCTTGTGTTGAAAATCCCTTCCTTCCTCTTCCCGGCATTGTTAGAGCGTGTCCTTTCTCCTTCCATTGCTTAACTACCTCTGAATTGTTCTCATAGGAATTCTAAGCTCATGCGAAATTGCAGTATTGTTCATCTCCCAGCTGGCTAGTCGTGCAATCACCTCGCGACCTGTACCCTGCGCAAACCTATTTGCTTGAGCCCAGATACAATTTGAGAGAGAAATTAAGCTCACATTCCAAGAAAGAGGGCTGCCAGGGGTAGATAATGCCAAAATTAAAACGTCCACAAAATCCAACAATGTGAAAAGCTAGCACTTGTGAGAAAATTTTGATACGAAAAATCAAAGCGATGATTCTTCCAAAGCGATATTAAACATGACTTCGCAAGAACATTGTTGTAATACAGAACATCTCTCATAATGTAATAGAAAAATTTGAGAATTGAATTCGGCATGAAAATGAGAAAAACAGGAAAGAAATCGAAGCGTTCTGTCTGCAGTCATACATGCGCAGTGACTCCTTTTACTTCTGTCGTAAACGATGATGTTGTGGACATCTGTCGCATATGCAAGTACAACGAGAAGGTGGAGTCACCGGCATATTTGGTAACAAGGCAGTTGACAACTAGAATTTCTCTCGCTGAGAGGATCAGACGAAAAAGCAGCATCTGCGTGTCGCGACTATCAACAGAAAAAGGGCCAGTCCAATACTGTTGTTCGTATTCTCCTCCCAACGGAAAATGGAGGATTTGGTAACTGGCAAGGGTTGTAGTTCGTTGATCACTTCAAGTACTCCGCGAAAGGTGAAGGCTTGATTTTTGTCTCAACGTAGTAAAATTACACTCAAAAAATCCATGTGGCATTGCAGGAAATCCATGCTCTCGAGTTATTGGTACTTCGTTTTCAAGTGAGTTAGCGCTGAGATGTTAGAGGTTGTTTGAAGACCTGTAACAGCAATAAATAAGTGTAGACCTGGCAGTGTTCGCTATGTATTACATTGCATCAGTCGGATCGCCCAGTGATAATGATGGGTTCTCCTCCCTTTTATGTTAAGGTTGAAAATACCTACCTCCTGCTCTCTTCTCTTGAAGATAAAAGTGCTCTGTAGCACCCCCATATTGATACGATTTTTACGGTTTTTAATAAGATTAGGCACTGGTCAAAGGCGTTGTCATTCGACACTCATCGACATGCTCATGTTGGAGCACAGTAGACTAAAGGGAACAAACTTGATCGGTCACGACACTAGCGCCCGATGTAGAAAACTGGTGCATCGGCCATCGCCTCAAAGGGATGTGTGATCCCATCAATTTCGAAGCTAAAAGCGCAGGAAACATGCCTAGAGATTACTCTTATAACGAAAATACGCGACTCAAGAATCGAAAGAAAACCAGATCTTAAGTCTCGAAAGGAAATTATAGGAACTCTTTAAAGCTTCATTACGGTCGTGTCACTGCACATTAACGACAACATTTGCCAATCTCAATCGCAAGGAATTGCCGGCGGCAAATGCGGCGTGACCTCTGTATTCGGCTATCGAGTAAACAAACCCCGTGCAAGACTCCTGGAAGTCGATTCTGAACATCCCTCTCCCACACCGCCTCCAGGGGTCACCTACCATCAGAGTTCCCATCTTGTCGTCTGAAACAAATGCAAATTCCGACGCTTTATCTTCAGAGGATCAGTTTTCGCGCACCGTCTGCTTCCAGCTGGCGGAGTTACACGCGCCTGCGATAGTATTCCCATTCTGCTGCTTGTATCTACTTATATATAATCCACAAGTTTGGTGTGTCTGTTTGTTTGTATGTATGTTTGTCTGTCTATCCGTCTGTCTGTCTGTCTGTCTGTCTGTCTGTCTGTCTGTCTGTCTGTCTGTCTGTCTGTCTGTCTGTCTGTCTTCCTGTCTGTCTGTCTGTCTGTCTGTCTGTCTGTCTGTCTGTCTGTCTGTCTGTCTGTCTGTCTGTCTGTCTGTCTGTCTGTCTGTCTGTCTGTCTTCCTGTCTGTCTGTCTGTCTGTCTGTCTGTCTGTCTGTCTGTCTGTCTGTCTGTCTGTCTGTCTGTCTGTCTGTCTGTCTGTCTTCCTGTCTGTCTGTCTGTCTGTCTGTCTGTCTGTCTGTCTTCCTGTCTGTCTGTCTGTCTGTCTGTCTGTCTGTCTGTCTGTCTGTCTGTCTGTCTGTCTGTCTGTCTGTCTGTCTGTCTGTCTGTCTGTCTTCCTGTCTGTCTGTCTGTCTGTCTGTCTGTCTGTCTGTCTGTCTGTCTGTCTGTCTGTCTGTCTGTCTGCCTGTCTGTCTGTCTGTCTGTCTGTCTGTCTGTCTGTCTGTCACGCAATCCAGTTTCACCTGAAAAAACACCTTTAGGGGTAGGGACAAGTTCGGGATAGGTGGAGCCCAAGACAATATTAATGAGCACATACGAGCTCTGCGGAGTTCCGCCCGCGGGGGGCGGGGCAAGCGCCGGAATGGGCGGTGCCAAGGGCTAAACATCTTGTTTTGGCCTCGAGAAAGTCCAGACACCGGGAAAAAATGAGCAAAGGTGAGGGTTGGGTCAACAAACAAGACAGAGGAGACCCACGTGGTGTCGGCGGAGCTTACACAAAATGGGCGATACTTTTCAAATGTATTCATAACTCGATTCAATCAAAGGGCAAAGGCCAGGAAAAAACAAAAAGAGTGAACAGGGCCTTATGCGTGGAGGGCATGCGGAAGCTTAGTGAAGCCCCGCCTTGATGGGCGGGCGGGCGTTGAGAGGAAGACCACTTTCCAAAAATGAATGCATTCTTGCCTGGAAACGCCCTAGAATGCGGGAAAGGAAGTGATTAGAGGTAATAGAACATATGTGGTCAAATCGCAGAAGTGGGCGGGGTTGGCACTGATGCGGGCGGAACTTGGATCAAAAATTTACAACTCTGTTCAGAAACCTTCTCGGATGCGGCAAAAAGGTATTAAGGCGTAAAAGAACAAATGTGGTCAAACCCCAGAAGTAGGTGGGGTTGGCACTAAAGTGGGCGGAGCTTATATTGAAATGTTATAACTCTATTCAGAGACGTTCTGGGATGCGGCAAAAAGGTATTAAAGTGTAAAATAACAAAGTGATATAATCCCAGAATTGGGCGGGATTGGCACAAGTGGGCGGGGCTTACATCAAAGTTATTAAGTCTTTTCAGACGCTTTTTAGAACGCGGGAAAAAGGTGTCTGGAGGTTATAAAAGTAATGTGGTTCGAAGTCTGAAGTGGGTGAGGTTTCCAAGGAGGGGAGGGGGGCTGAGATCAAAAAATTTATACATCCTTCCTTCACACTAACCCTGACTACATGGGTGTACAACTAGGAGATACCCATCAAACTCATTCAAAAACTAGGCTGAAAATCTTCCAAAAGTGAGTATCCATGGTTCCACACACAGTACTAGTCCCTTCTACCCAAGAGCAAATAAATGTAAATGTAAAGACGTGTAAACCCCTACAACTACCCAAAGGGGCTTTCTTTCCAAACTTAGTGTTCATGACCACACACAACCCAAGCTACACAGAGTTTCTTCGACTGCTTGGACTGCAGAGGTATTATATTTGGATGCATCGGAGTACTCTTCATGGCCACACACAGCTCCATTTCACATGCCAAAAAAAATGATGGCCGGTACAGAAGTGTCCTGGAAGAGGCTCAGATGATAAAGATCTATAATGAAGATGAGAAGCTCATGTGGCTCCGACTCTCATAGATAGTGCCCCTAGCGCACGCAAAAGCGTGCGTAGCCGCCTGGTCCTTTCTAAATTTAAAAGCTCTGAGTCAACCGGGATCGACAAGATGGTTCCCTTAAATGATTTTTTAAAGTCCTTCAGCGTAGAGGAATTATGCCTTGAAAAAGTGGAGCTGGTAGCAGGTCAAGGATTGGCACGATACCTCATACTTCACAAGTCTCCACGACGTAATAAGTTATCATTTTTCCCCTATACAGATGCTTTCCGGGAGTGCTAAAGGAAGAAACGAAGTGCAAGAAAGGAGTAAGGGGTACTTCTCTGTCACTATTCACCAAACACCGGGTTTGGAAAACAACCAGAGATACTTTTTTCTTTTTGATGTCACACAAGCGATAGATAAATTTGTGATCGGAACTTGCCCAGGGGCTTCCATCCTGGTCACGACGATCGGATCTCATGATTACGAATTAAGGACCTCCAAATTAGTTTGAGTCTAGATCCTACAGAAGCCATCTTCTGAGTAATTTGCATCTTAAGTGAACACACAGACTCAGAATTAGATCATGAAACCCGTCAAAGACTGGGAGGTCTTGACTTTCCCTCTGCATCCATTTGCTCGTCTCGCTCCACAATTTAGCGGTTCAAAATAGTCAATAATGTTGAGAGCGGAATCAACTACCAGTGCAAATTAGGCTACTAATCGGTTCTATCGTTCCAATAAAAGGTTCTACCGGTTGTTGTTCTAGTATGGTGAGCGACAATTTCGGTACTAGTGGTACACAGCTATTTGTGGTATTCATACAGTCGACATGTTTATCTGAGGACTGATATAGGCTTCTAAAACAATGGAGAGGCGAATCCGGTTTCAGCGAAGGTATGAACTCGCCATCATTTCTTCAGAAATCTAAAGCCTTTATGAAATTGGAGGTATGCATGAGCCATATATTAGTGCTACCAATCTGCAGTTGGACCTACGTCGTCCCGATTTGCACATAACCTCTTCAGGATGTTGCCTATCTTTACAGCAACCTTTGAGCAATCAAATCCCCTTCAAGGCATTTTTTGAAAGAAATTTAAAGAACACAAATGCGTTTACCTTTGTTGATTCCAGAGGTTCCTACTATAGATGATGATGGCCTTTCGAAACCTGCAATCAATACCAGCGTGTTTCACCTTATTACACCTTACTCTTGGACTTATTACTACTCTTGAATCACTTTCCTTAATGTAAGTGATTTTCGATATCGAACGTGTAATTCAGACCATAAGCATATTTTACTTCCAAATGAAACTCCATTTCTTTTGAGCTTCTGGGCCGAAGTAATAAACGTCCACGAGGATTTGGGGAAACATGTTGCTATCTGGCTAAGCCGGCACCTCCTTGCAAAACTGTCACTGAGGGCGGATAGGCCTGTCTTGTATACCCCTGGCGGTGGCAGTTGAGAGTGAATCATGGCAGTTGAGAGTGAATCAAGGCTTACTTTGCGTGTGGGAATGAAACGATATTCAGGCTGGTTAGTGCTCCCATTATCCCAAGCAACCGCCTAAGGGAAAGAACAGTTCCGTGTACATTAACTATCTGGTCGGTATTACCGGGAATCGAGCTTATAAAAAAACAATCTTTCAAGGCAACTTCTCTATCCGATATGTTCTTTGCAGTGCTGGCTAATACCTCATTAAAATTTCATTTGCCTGAGAGAAAAGCCTTCATAGGCTCTTTAGTGAGCAGATTCTTCAGATCCCAACTCCAAGAGATTAAGTTGGCCGGAAGCTCAGTCAATGAAGGCTCAGCAGTATAATCTAATAGGGTCATTCACTTACGCAACACCAGGGGTGCCCGATACTTCAAAAAAGCTATTGGTTGTCGGAGATCAGTGAATATTGAGGAGCTGATTTATGACAGACACCTTAATTAAAAGGTATCCAGACTGGCGTCTAGTTTCCTCATTCTAACTAAGATTCTAGATCTATTACAAAGAAGGACAATGCACTATAAAGATAGGTAAAAATCAAGTAAAACTCACCATCATAGCCCGTTTTCATCAGCTCATGAAACGCAGTAACTTGTGGTCGTGGTCGTAATACAGGTGGTGGTGGAAGTCTGATTGGTGGATAAGGTGGTGGCGATGCTCGTGGTGGTGGTGGTGGAGGTGTATTAATTAAAGAAGATGAAGCAATGGCAGCAGATGCTCTAGGAATTCTTGACCAGTATCCCAGTATGCTGTATTCTTGCACATTATGTTGAGATGCTGAAAGTCCTCCTAGTCCTCCTAGTCCTCCAAGCACTTCCAGTGCCCCCATTAACCCCGCTCTCATTGAACTACACATAGCTGGAGGTAAACCTCCTCCACCACAACCAGGGGCTGACAGTTGCCTGTAACACGAGGAAAGAGGTAGAACATTAAATTATTCGTGAAAAAAAAGAAATGAGGGATCCCTTGGTACTGTTCCCGACTAGAGCACCTATTGAGAGTAGTAAGGTGTTCCTTTCAAGGAAAGTAGTCAGTTTACACAACAAATTGACTTGTATGAAAATAGATGGCGATGAGGCGTAATGAGGAAACGAATGGCTTCTTCACTTATCCTTCCAAGCGTTTGAGGGATGGAGCTTGCAAGTACTGCCTTAAACGTGTTCAAAATGTAGTCTGCGTTCCTAAATGGCAGACTCGGGCAGAACTCTTGTTTTTTTTTTAACCACCTCTTATCATTCACGGATAGAGCGCAAAGAAGGAAGAAGCGCCTGCTTCGTGAGTCCATAATGGTGCTGAGGAATTTCACAGCTTTTTTTATGTTGTAAATACGTTTTTTCACCTAAGCCTGAGAAGGGAAGGCGCTGCGGGGGTATGTTAGCCAATTGGATGTTTAACTCTTATCCCATCTCAGCTTTTTGGGCGAGATGATCATCTCATCTACCTCGGAACTCCTCCTCTTCTGAAAGTTAGGTAAAAACAATAGTTTTGGCTAAAAACCATCTGTGAGGCACGAGTAAGACTGGCTACCCCTCCTTCTCTGCGCTCTAGTATCCAAAAGGTCAGACCAGTCGGATCCGCGCTGATGCCGGGCTCCCCTCCTTCTCGTGTTAAAATGGTCTCCCCGCCTGCACCCATTTCGAATTTGGAGGCTTCGGTAGATGAGAACAGGAGTTATTCCCTCCTGGCCAAAAACGCAAACACCCAGCACAACTCGCGCGTGCTCCGTCCGCCATGAACAAACCCTCCCTAGGTTCTTTGTGTTTGAGTCACTCAATTTATTTCCGACTTATTCAACCTTGTTCTTTTCTCAACCATTCTCAACCATTTAAGTTTACTTTAAGTCTAAATTAACATTTTTTGCGCCTCGCCTCCTTCTAGCGGAGTTGAGTCCTGCCGCCAGACATATGTAGGTGCCCTCATCCTGCTGCCTGTATTTCACTATTGAACACGAATGCTCCAAGTCCGAATTTGAATTTTTGCAGAAACCCTGCCCAATGTCGGAGGAGTCCGGTCTTGCGACTCACTATAAGTGTTCATATCCTGCCGTCCTGCCGCCTGGCTCCCAAAAAATTTCAGCAGTCTAGGTCCACGGGACCGACCCACTGTGGGCAGAGTCCGGTCCTGCTGCCCATCATAAGTGTTCCCACAAGCAGACTGCACTCCTATCAGCACTACAGGGTGCGTCATAAATATGGTAACAAAAGAACTGGACTACAAAAACCGCAGTTCATATCGATACATGGTGAATTCATGTGAATTATTCATTACGCATCGCGTCTACAAAACGAACACACGGTTATCTTATATGGCCGTCTCCTATTCCAATTATAGCTCAAAGACGCTTCGGCTACTCACCGACGGCGGCACGCAGAGTTTCTTGAGAAACTCCAGCCTGGGATTTTTTCAATAGTTTCTTATGAGCAGCAGCAGTGGTGCGTTATGAGCAGGGTTTTCTCTCCTGTATGAACTATATACAGCGACCCATCCCATTGTGTTCCGGGGAATCCGTATGAGGATTGTAAGCCGGAATAAAGTCGCGATCATTCTCTCAGCACCAGTCTTTATCATATCCCATTCGTAAGCACGTGCGCCGTAATTTTCAAATCGTATCCTCAAAAAGTATTTGACCCTCTGCGGCATCTTTTCGGCAGGATTGAGAGCACCAAAGTAGATATGTAGTCTAAGTTATATCATAAACATAAGGGAAGGTGCAGATTCGAAGAAACCATTTATACAAGAAAATTACAAGCGTCCGAAGCGATGTTACCATATTTATGGCGCACCCTGTATAAGTGTTCCTATCCTGCCGCCTGTGCCCTTAAAAAATTTGAAGGCCTTAGGTGGACGAGAACAGAAGTTATGACTTCACACACACACACACCCACACACACACACCCACACACACCCACACACACCCACACACACACACACACACACACACACACACACACACACACACACACACACACACACACACACACACACACACACACACACACACACACACACACACACACACACACACACACACACACACACACACACACACACACACACACACACACACACACACACACACACACACACACACACACACACACACACACACACACACACACACACACACACACACACACACACACACACACACACACACACACACACACACACACACACACACACACACACACACACACACACACACACACACACACACACACACACAGACACACACACACACACACACACTTATGGTTAGTGAAGAAGATCCATTCACCAATCACCTCCTAGCGCCTCACCTTACGACCGCTACCCAGCAGTTTGCGATTAAGTAAAAGATCACGGTTTCTCTTTGCTTTGATATCATTCTAAGCAAAATTTATCCGACCGCTAATAATGCTGGATTCACTTTTAATGATGTATCCATAGAGAAAAGGAGGTAAATCTTCGAAGGCATTTGATAGTCTATACTCTCGCTCAGCGAAACAGCGAAATAACCTAGAAAAAAGGAGGAAGAATTTCATTAGTTTGATGTTTTTTGGGCAAAGTCCCTTTGCCCCAAGAAGGAGAAGAGCCCTTGATGATGGCATTGAGGAACATTGATGGTAGCTAACATAGTAGCCTCAGCCGCGATGAAGTCTCCGAATACTACTTTTCTCTGAATAATCGCCTTTGTGATATTATACGATGTTCTATTTGGACACGGCGAAGATGGCTTACAGAAAAAATCGCTCCCATCGCGGAGCTAATACTGAGGGTGTAGAGCTTTCAAAGCAAAAGATTAATCCGAAGTGTTATTTACGCATAGCAAATTTCTCACAGGAAGGAAGAGCGCCCGGCGTAGCCGGGCGAACCCGTAAGAAGGAGGAAGCCCGGCGTTAGCCAGGCGGCCCGACTGGTACATATATAGTGGGATAATGGAAGGTGGTGGGACATACCTGTATACAGAATCTACATAGTTTTAATAATTTTCATTTGTTACCCTAAGAAAAACCTTTTCACCTAAGCAAAATACCCAAATGGTTTTCGAACTGCGCATCGCATTCGCAGTTTGAGGATAATTGCCATGAACGTACTTACCCCGTTACGAGGACTTTATCCTGGTTATCGGCGTCCTTTTTTCTGGCTGGTCTGAGCTTGAATTTTTTCTGTCCGTAGTGAGAAAGACCTACCTTTTTGCGTATTGTCATTGACACAACAACACATGGGCTACTTTTTGTAATATACGCTAAACCCGCATGGAACTTAGCCCACCAGACTGATCATGCTGAAATCTCAATCACAATAGCGATTATAATAGTTACAGATCAAGCCCGCTAGAATAGATTTACGGCTTTCAACATATCACCTCACAAACACTGCTACTACAGATTTTGGTTTGAACACTATGATTGGAATTGCTTATCAAGGATAGTCGGTTTAGATACCGAAAAAACCGTAACTACATACACCATGTGATAATCGGACAACCCCGACTTGCACCAAAATCAAGCCGAAGAATCGAAAACACTCAAATCCAGTTTATGTTAGGTGAACATTTTAGAAGCAGGGCTGCTCTCTGGTTCAATTTGTATATCACTCAGACCATTTCCTATGTTTATGGTAGAAAGGCAGTACGCTGCGAGTCCTATCAACCTTTCGCACTATTCAGTAAAGATCTGGCGCGAGCTGCTGATTGAACGTGATCTGCAACTGAACAAGAATCGACAGTTGAACGTGAAAATGTTCGCAAAAAGGCAAATGTTTGGTTCAGCTCATAAAGTTTGTTTGATCCGATTTTCATTGTGATGGACGGCACTACTCACATTCACAACCCTCCTCCTGAAACTACCTTCTGATGATAGTTCACCCGATTGAACCCGAGTAATATCCGTCAGGATCCGTTAGGCACATAAACCTCGTTTAAAATAGTACTACCACATTCACATGAAGTGAAGGATGAATCTACACTCACGGGTATAGATGCCTGAGCAGTTGCAATCAACGATATCGCGATATTCACCGAGCTGTTTTATGAATGGTCAGAGCTTTAGCACAACCATACATATCCTTAAAGTTCAAGAAAAATCCGGCTCAGTCTGCGAACAAAGTTCTGTGAGAGGAAGCATTGTCTAATAAAAGCGTGAACCAAATAGCCCCTCTTTGAAGCATGATAATTTAGACTTCGAAAAGAGGCTATTTTGAGTCATCTCTTTATTAGGCAATGCTTAACCCACGAATTTTGTTGTTGTTCGCAGACTGAGCCGACTATTTCTTAAACTATGTGTTTAAGGATATGTAGGAGGTGTTCGATGGAAAAGTTATATGCTATCTTTATCAGAAACTATTTTGGAGTATGATTCTATCGGTAGATACAGTCAGTTGACCATATTCCGAGGTGAGGTGTTCTGATTTGGCGATGAATTTTCAAGTAGGCGCCAGTATGATACTCCACGTAAATAAGACGAAGTTGTCATTCAAGGAAGACGGAAAACAGAGCAGGCAAAGAGAAGAGGATCGCGTGTGCAAATCCGAGCCAAATGAATTGAGAATAGCGAAAGATCAATTCGCCTTCGAGGTTGCAAAAAGAACTAGTTGATGGTGGAGTTACTCCATCCTCGGGGAGTTCAAGAGTTTGAACCGTTGAAATCAAGAATAGGAATCACTCTCATGGCTCAGGCAAAGAAAATGGTTGACCACCGAATAAATAGGAAAAGAAGAGGGTGTGCAGGAATCTGACCGTTACAAGTTTGATGAATTGCACTTTAGAAAACAGCTATAAAAAAGGACTTACGGGCAGCATGGTGAGCCTCCAGAACCGCCGGAAAGACCACCAAAACAGGCCAATGTTGGTGACATGAGTTTTAGCAGTAGCTGAACCGAGAAAACTACAAATTTGACAAAGAAATCTTCAGGAACTAATTGTGACCATTACACATAAGTAGATTAGTATAAGTGAATGCGTTATTGTATTGAGTTATCCAGAGAGTTTCCGCCAATTTTAGTAGATCTTTTTAAGTCATTTTTGAGTGAAAGTCTCTAGATGAACAAATCCATTCATTTGCATCTAACATATCACGATATTCAGCCGAGCTATTTTATAAATCATGGTCGGAGCTTTAGCACAACCATGCATAACGTTAAACACATAGTTCAAGCAAAATTCGGCTCAGTCCCTGAACAGATTACATTCTTGATTTTGTTCAATCATGGTTCAGCGTCTTCCTGTGAGTTTCGTGAAACTACTTTAACACGTTGACGACAATGCTGCGCGACAGCCATTCTGCCTCGTAGGACGTCGTCGCCCAATGGTGCGCGACAGTACATTACCCCAATCAAAATAAGTGTGCCGGTTCTGTTTTTTTTGTGCAGAATTTCAACTTAGGCTCAGAAACGTTTAAAATAGCACCGGCCATCAACCAAATGGTTTACAGGACTGATATTTCACTCTTATTAACAACTAACAATCATGAAATATTCTGTCGGCAGCAGCTTTGTCGACAAAGTGAAGATGCCTTCGGACCTCTTTAGATTAATATCTGATCATAAAACCTCCGGCGGTTGAGAGTCCATTTCTAGCTAAGTTCCGAGGTTTCAACGACCAGTAGTTCCGCTGATTATCAAATGAATGTGGGATATGTTTTTTCTGTCTCATCATATAAGATTTCAGTGTTGGAATCATCACTGTCAGGAACAACCTCAGGAGCAAGGAGCCATATCGCCGCTATCCAAACCACCGGAAGTCTCATCATCGCTGTCAAGCAGCAAGTTGTCGAAACCTTCGTTGAACTTTAGGATTTCGGTATGCGGAACACTCATGACGACAAGAATACTTGTAAGGATGACGACACTCTCAGAGATTCTATTGATATACCCCGCTTTTAAATTTATTGCCACCAAATTTAAAAGCTACCAGAGTAGTCATAAATGTTTGACAAAATTCAAATACTGCTGGTTGGTTTGTGGAATGTTTTCTTGTGTCATTTGTTTTCGAACGTTTTTGTATTGTATTCACTCATTTTCATGAGAGTTACCGAACTTCCAAGATGGGAGTTGTCTCGTCCCACGCGACAGTCATGAAAAAAATTGGCACGTCGTCGACGTGTTAACCTAAAAAGGTTATAGACTCAGAATCGGAAAAACCTTCTTAAGGGCTTTTTACAATCCCCCCGGCAGATCAAACAATTCTTCACTCAATGAGTTCCGCAAAAACCCTAATAAGTGGTAGTCTGATGGTGCTGTGTCCGAACTATGTATGGAGGGGGGGGGGCAGGGTAAAAGAACCACCTCAGCTCCAGCAGTTTTAGGCGGCACGTGGTCAGAAATGTGCGCGGTCTAGAGTTATTCAGTTGGAAGACAACGTTCTTACGTTGGTCAGTTCTGGGCGCTTCTGGTCTATGGCTGCTTTCAAATTGGCCAGCTGAGTACTGTATCTTCACGATGCTCTTCTCCTTCTTCCTCTCCCTAGCGTTGATCCAGCCACGCCGCTGTTCTTCTCAGCCGTCTCCACCTCTGTCTATCTATTGCATCTTTCTGCCGTAATTTTAGCTTCGGCGAGGTCTTTCTTGATCACGTCCCATCTCTTCTTTAGGGCTACTCGTGGTCGCTTACCCCCTGAGATTCCAACTCCATTGCTACCCTTTTCGGATAGTTTTGTGGTCTTCACATTACATGCCCGAACCATCGTATACGCTGCTCTCTCAATGGGGCTGTTTGCATAGCCGCCCTGACGTCCTCATTTCTGGTCCAACCGCAGACCTACCTAAGCATTCCTTTTCCGCGGAGTAGAGCTGTTTTCATGGTTTCTTTTCACTTTTTTCATTCACCGCCGTGGAGCATCATGGGTACCACTGTCCTGTACACCTTTCCTTTGTGGGTCGTGGGGCACCGGCAGTCGCAGAGGATACCACTGGATTCTCTCTTCTTCGTCCATGCCGCGTTTATTCAAGATTTCACAGCCTGGTCCAGCTACCATCAGCGGCTAGATCACTCCCCTGGACTGGAAGTCCTGTACTCTCACGATGGCTTCCCCGAGTCCGTCTACGATTGACTCCGTGCCCCCCTTGGAGGTGAGGAACTTGGTCCTCTTCAAGTTCAGCAGGAGCCCGTTTTCCGCCAGCACTTTCTGCTATTTTTGCAGCTTGTCCTGGAATTCTTTTTTGCTCTAGTCAATTCATGAGTTCTTCTGTGATGAGTCCATTGTAAGCACGAAGAGCTCAGAACTGACCCCTGGTCTACCGCATTTGTGACATCTAATGCTTCGCTTTTGTCTTGTGGGGTGCGTGTTGTTGTCGTCCTTGACTAGGGAGATCATGTGTTCAAGAACGTTTCATTTTCGAAGCGCACTTCAGAGGACTTGTCGCGTCAGACGGTCGGATGCCTCCTCCAGCTCGGGGAAGGCTTTGTAGCAAGGTCTACGCTTCTTCCGATACTTCTCCATAACTCGCATAGCTATCGAGATGGCATCCCTTGTAGACCCTTTAGGCGTCAAAGCGAGCTGCTTTTGTGTGAGACCAATTCTGTCAATTCTGAGTCGACCAGCCGCTCGTACAGTTTCATCGTCTGACAATCTGATACTCCGGTAGTTGGAACACTCGTCCCCCTTCCGCTTAAAGATGGGAACGATAGTACTGCTCGTCCATGCATCTGGGAATTTTCCTTTAGTGGCCGCAGTGTTCAGAAATTGGGTAAGCCACATTATCCCGTGCTCTCCGAGCGTTTTCCATGCCTCGATCAGTACCCCATCCGAGGCAGTCCCTCTCCCAACCTTCATCTTTCCCACTGCTATACGCACCTCATTCCCTGTCCCAAGATTGATGGGCTAGTCGCTGCCTCTAACTGTTGACTGTTCTTACATGCGAATTCTTTGTTCGCAAGCCTGTCGAAGTATTCCTTCCATCTGCGCCTGACCTCACCAGGCTTCCTCACGATTGCGCCCTCGCTCTTCCTGACGGACTTCACTACCCCGATGTCCTGAGTAGGCCCGTGACGTGCTCTCCTTCTCGACCCTCGAGTTTCTCATACAAAGATTTCCGTACTCTTTGCCTTCGCTACAGCAGCCTTCACGAGTCCCTTGGAAGCTCCATTGTTAGCTAGGTCTTCTGCGGCGTCGTTGTCCTCTGTCGACTTCCTTTGTTTACTAGCTTGCTGGACTTCATCGTTTCAGAACTACGCCTCTTTGTTCTCTCGTAATCCACTTCGACTTTCCCCCTGCTTTTCCCTCGCACATCGTAGGATGACCTTCACGGCGTTGTTTTAGGTCTGCTGTAGGCCCTTCGGGATCTGGTAGTCTAGCTTCCAGGATCCTTTCCTTGAGATGTTTTCTTTGTCTTGATACAGCTTCTACCTCCTGCGTTCTTTTCCTTGATTTCTTGGGAAGATCAATGTCAATATCTGCTAAAAGAGGTCCCTGTTGTGGAGCCAGATCTTCTCCAGGTAGTATTTTCTTCACAATTTTGAGGGATGTCCATTTTACGGGTACGTGGTCTAGCTCTGTTTTTTTTCCTCCACTGCTGTAGGTTATATTCTGAGTTTTCTTTTCCCGGAAGAAGCGCTGCATACTGCCAAGTCGTAAGCTGCGGCCAGAATCGACGATCCGTTATCCTTCTTCAATCCTGACTACTATTCCCTTGCCTCCTCGAATCCTTTCGAAGCCTCTTCGTTCACTCCCGACGTGGCCATCAGGATCACCCACTACTGTGAGGTAGTCCCACTTAGGAACTGATCGGATGGCCTCGTCAAGGCTCAGATAGAATCCATCCTTTTCGTAGACGGGGCAATAGGCGTGTGGTGCGCACACGGGTATTATTGGCCACTACCCCTCTTTCGTTTCTATCCTCGCAGCCACAACTCGACTGCTGATTTTGTTGACGGCGGAGACAGAATTTTTTTAGGGACCTAGGGGGCTGCTATGACCACATCATTTCATTTGGCGTCTTCTCCGTTGTAGAAGAGCTTGATACCCCTCCGATTTCCCTGGCTTTTGCTTCTTTCCAGTGGATCTCCTGATGGCATAAGATTTGAATGCTCCTGCGCTTCATAAGACCAGCAACCACTCGGGACTTCCTGATAAGCAATCTCACTTTCAGAGTCCAAATTCGAATTCACTTCTTTGACCAAAGTGGTTCATTCCTCGGTAGACTTCGCGTACTATCCACAAGACTCGGGCCGAGGCTTGGGCGCCACCTCAGGGTGGACGTCCAAGCTTCATCACTGATTCCTTCTGAAGCTCTAGGCATTATTGTTGTGACTAGATTTCTTCATCAGCCGTCCTGTCAAATTGAGCCTAATGCTGCTACCGATAACATTTTTGCAATTTTTGCAAGGCGTGGACTTGCCTCAGCAAAGATAGGACTTCGCTCTTCCTGAGCGGGCACCTTCCCGAAGCTATCGTTCGATTATGGTGCAGCAGCTCATAGAAAATGATTTCCTTTCAAATCTACCAACAACAGCATAAGCTTTGGAGCCAAAATTTTTTCTTCCAGCGTGGTTTGTGGTGGCTCATCGGGAGGGCTTCACGATCGTTTCCGCTCCACGTTACTTTACACGTCCCTTTTTTGGCCCTCCTTTATCATGTGCTTCAGAAACAGCCCTTTTTTTCGCATGGGCAACGAATCGCACATGGAGGCGCGGTATAACACATCCCGCTAATTCATTTCGTGAGTGAGCCGAACATCAAGGCGCTTTACAGGACCAAGTTTCAGCGAATGAACATGGATGGTTGATTTCGAAACACTAATTCCTCCCACAGGGTAGCGGTTTTATGGAAAAGACTTCAGTCTCGGACGGGACTCGAACCCGTACATGTCCTTTTCGGGCCCGGTGCTCCTTGCTTCCTTGCACTACCGAGACCCTTTTTGCCCTTGACTTCTTAATGGCTTATATGCCATAGCTTATCAGCGCTCACATGTACAACGTGTCGAGCCGGTCGGCCAATATCAGCACAGAACCGTTAAGCTGTAAGTAAGGGGGGCGAGTCCTGTATGAGACTGAAGTTCTGCCCATAAATCGCCAACCTTGTAAGACTTTGAAGTCAAAACTAATTCCTACTCCTATTTCACGAATACTGATGCGCCGATTCGTTTCGATCAACATTTTGATTTTGTCGTTTTTGACTGATGATAGCCTCCCATAGCGTTGCGGAGTCCAAACAGGGTGAATCCACTCTGTTTGAACTCCGCGAAATATTCACGCACTGTATATTCCCCTAGAGCGTTGTCTACTTAAACGTTACAGATCTTTCTCACAGCTTGACCGCGTTCTTGCCCCTGCGGTAGAAGAAAAACATCAGGTGCCAAAAAGGCACTAAATGGTCCTCAATTTTCAATCCTGTACGTATGGATTCTGAGAACTGTTTACAGAATTCAAACAAGGATATATGGGAGGACCTACCCTTTCAGAAAATATATACTTCTATAAGGTCAGTTCCATGATATTTTGTACAACAGTTGATAAACCAAGGATGTTCAAAAACTGTGGAAACTTTCCGGACAACCCAACGCTTCTTAAATACCCAGCTGAATTACTGGTTTTACACTCCGCTTTGGTTTGTTTTCCTTTGGTATGCTTTGTAAACTTAGTGAACAAACCCGAGTTTATTCAATAGCCAGTGAATGATGAAACCAGTATGAAGCCTACTGACTCAAAAAAAATAGTGTAATATTTTGGAATACATTTGAGTGGTAGAACCTCAGGATAACAAAGTTGTTAAATTCTAACAACGCTGAAGATATTTTTGTGAAGGACAAAAGATCGAAAAAAATCAAAAACCTTAAATTAAAGTAAATTTTAATATTACACTTACCAGCGCTATCATGTCTTCCTCAACACTAAGACAACTGTACGTGCACCGGCTTGAAGCTATACAGCGGGTGGCTATGGCATGGTGAACCTGCAAGTCGTCCACGGTTCCAGTTCCAAGCTCAGAAAAAATGGCAGGAGCCAACGGAGCAGCTTCGAAAGTGGAAAGCTTTCTTCAATGATTGCATCGAACCGTGATGGTGTCAAAGCTGTCCTCAGCTTCTGTCCATGTGACCACATCCATTAATAATCATCCGGTTGCGAATGAGAGAATTGTGTTGAATTGAACGATACGGTCATCTGCTGGACAGTATGGCTGTGGTCATTGCGCCAAGGATATCCAAGACTCGTTTTGTACTAGATTGACTGAAAAGACTCAGCAGGATCCCTGAAGGCCAGCAGGATTGTAACAAGTTATACAAGTGCTATGTATGTTCGCTTACAGCGTACAGGGTGCTGAACTGACGAAGAAGACATCGTGGATTTTCTTGAATAGAAAGGACACATTTCTGAAGATCACGAAGGAGAAGGTGATTTGACGATTTCTTGTTCTTACCAGGGAAAATTTCAAATTTTCATGGAACTTTGAATGGAGACCCAGGCATATATTGCTTGGAAAGTTATTAACAAATGGAAATTGAAACTGCTAAATGAGAAGAGCTTAAGGTCTGCAAATCAGTTTGTTATTCGATTATACAACTTAGCATCATCTCTTCAACCGCGAAGGTGGTTTAGTGGCAAGTGGCTCGTCATCACACACGCAATGTTGCTGGTTCGAACCCCGAATCGGTATCCGCCTAGACCAACCAAGCCTTCTATCCCTCCGGTGTCGGTTAATTGATACCAGATCGGTCTAGAAGATAAAAACACTGACTAGTACATCGGCTAACCACCACAACTCATTGTATAGGTCACATACGCATTCAATACGTATACGCCTCTACATTATGATGGGAAGTCGAATGCGGGGGGCGCATCCCGGATTGATCAACATCTAGTGGCTTTATCCTTTTATCAGTATCTTTCATAACCATCATTACCCTTGGAAGCCTGACATGATAACGACTAGAACAAAGCATGTTATTTTGTTATCAGTAGCTTAGAAATGATCGTGAAGCGACGAGATCAGGAAGAAGAACAGCAATGCTTTACTGGCAATGAGACAAAACATATTAGGTTGATGCATAATTATTGCTGATTTTTTCGCGGCTTATTTTTCTCTCGATATAATTAAACTTTTGAAGACGGGATTTTTGTAGAAATAATATTCTAGCTTTCCTTATCAGGGATATGACTTGAAAGTCATCGTCATATTACGCCAAATTACGCTCTATTACTTCAAGAAATGTCGGGAGGCGGCACACTTATAACGTGATTTCAACGAACTTTTCGACGATGGAACAGTCAGCCAAAACCGAACAAATAATGGGATTTCCTTCTGCGGTCGCATTATTCACCAACAGATACTCCTATGGATTGTCACTTCAATCGCCCCCTGAAAGATTGGTTAACGAACACAACTTTCGACGAAGTGGATGGCTTGGGGCCAACGTCAGAGCGTGATCACCTCCGAGAATCGAAACTTCTTCGCCCGTGAAATCCGACCGCGTAGGCAAATGTGAAGCAGTGCTTCACCTAGATGGTGGATATGTTCCGGAGCAATTATTTGAACAGAATATTTCTATCGTTTCTTCGAGTAAAATTTGCTGAGAAAAATCCGCAATAATTATGCATCAACCTAATAGATAGCACATAAAAATGCTTATTTATTTTCGGGTCATTTATTATTATAATCAGATGCCAAGGGATGAGAATGAAGTGATAAAATTAAGAATGAACTAAACAACAAGCTACTGTTAAAAAGTAATACTTTGTAAAACAGTAAAGTCAATTATCTATACTAGGTGGTCAAACGGTCTTAGTAATCCATTCCGAGCTTGAGAGCGAGCTGCAATTGCTCTCAGCGAGGAAATTAAAGGCGAAGGAGAGGATAATGGAAGTTAATGAGATATAGTTTCAAGCATCTGTCAAAGCAGTACAACTGACCACCAAATGTCTTTGGGTGATTGTCCCAATCACGTTGAAGCAGTCATGGTAATATATGGCTTCGCTATGAACCATGAAAAAAATGCAAAAAAAGCAGCAACCAGGAAGTTTCCTTGATCTTGGTGAATAACGTTGGGGTCTTCTGTTACAAAAAACATTTAGAAGTTTTTGTATATCCATAGGGCAAGGGGTAAGTGGGATAGTAATGCGAATGATGTTTCTACGTTACATTGGAATCAAATACCGATTTGATGCCTACCTAAACATACCCAGTTTTTCATATCCGTAGAGGAGATAAATCAAAACCAGATTTGTGAGGTGGGATAAGAGCACTTACATACGCAACTTCGACTGATCACTCCGCTCCGATTCGGATGGATGGTCGTGCTTAAATGGTTAATAAGCTTTCAAAACAATTTGCAGCCGATTTCGAGGAAGTATTAAGTTTGTGGAGGAATCCAAGAAGGTAGAGCAGTGCTCGCTCAACTGAGGAAAGACATTTGCGAAAGTGGTTGTGATCGAAAAGCGAAATGCCATTATAGCCGATGACATTCAACGGGCATCTACGAAACGCTTAATATCCTTGCCTCCATTCTCAATCCATCAGTCATGCCTGTCTCTTCAGAAAAACTCCAAACGAAGAAGTTGAGAAATACACAATTAGACTTCAAGCCATAAATTTTGTTCATAGCTTTAAATCTGATGGGAAGCCTACGATTTGTCATGAAATGGATCGTGAAACCAGTCCCGCATGCGCCTTCACACACGAACCCTTTTTCACGGCCAGGACAGACATTAGTCCATATGATGTATTTGCTAGTGGGATGAGAAATCTCAACCTGAAAGAATATGAAGTTCAATCGTTTTGGAGAAAGGAATTGTACTTTCCAAACAGTAATCTTGTCATAAAGCATGAAAAGCCCTGATAGAGCCCAGAGCTTTGAAACTGCATTTTGATGAAGTTTGGATTGGTAAGCTTGAAGAACTGAAAGATATGTGAGAGTTCGTTAACAAAAAAAGGAGTTCTTTACCGTTTTGGTTTATCCAATTAAACAGAGCAAACGATCATCCAAATTCATGGGTCATGGTGACCGAGAATCGATTTATTGTCGAACTTTACGGAGCTCCGATTCGGAGTAAGGAAAGACAAGAAACAGGATGTCTAAAGGCGCAGTTCACGATAACAATGGTATACCTCACTCAAGGTAAATGTTTATGTGCAGAATGGTGCAAAGGTGACGAAGAAAGCGCAAAATGGCGATTATAACAATTTTATAAAAAAAGAAAAGCTAAAAAGCCTGAAAAAGTGAAGTAGCTCAAAAGGAGGTGGTACGAGATAACGAGATTATGGCAGCAGAAGTGGCATTGAAGAGGTATTCAGGTGAGCTGTGAGTTGTGCGCTATTGCGTATAGCTGATTGCAGTGAGCCGAAAATGCTAAAAACGCCTCCCTGTCGACTATGGTTCGCGACTAACTGTTTGAATTTCCAACATGTGCGCTATATGGTGATTGGTGCGGCCTCTTGAAGGTCTACGACCCACCTCTGGATGTGGCTCGCAGTGGATACGATCTTTGAGCTCTTATTACACCCTATTTCGATCTGGTAGGGCATATGACATGATTGGAGGCCACAGATTCATCCTAGGCAGATATCTCGGTAACCGTTTCCATCGTTAATTGTGCTTTCAAGGCAGCGATAAATGATCTTGCAAGGAAAATACGACTTTACGTTTCCAAGCTAGCAAGCATCGGAGATGTGCTAATTTTGGGCTTCTGATTCAGTAGAACCAAATTTCGGTCCTCTAATTCAATGAAAATAAATAACTTTTGCAAAACTGATGCTAAAAAATTTTCACAAATGAAGTGTAGACTTCCTTACTGTTTCGTAGGGGCGAATCTTTTTAAATCTTTTTGGTTTCGATGCCTTATTCAAAATGCCCACGAGTTATGGGGAATATAGATTTTGCCAGGATTCGACCAATAAATGAAAGTGATTTGGATGACCAATTTTTTTCTGTACTTTTTTTCAAGTCTTTTTTAGTGGAGAGCGAGAGGGAATTGGAGTCAGGTAGTGGCAGGAGCTGATGCACGTGATTCAGAAAGCTGGGATTCAGATCTTCATTGCAAAGAGAAAAGAGAAAGAACAGGAAGGACCGCACATGAGTTATCACGTGTAATGGCGAGTGCCCGTCTACAAAAATATGGGCTTTCGATGATATTCGATAGATATGAATTGCAACTGTCTTTGAAAAAACAAAAAACAAGAACGAGAAGTAGAGGAGACCGGTCGACGACCAAAATTCAACCGTCGAAAACAAAAAGGAAATGGAATAATAATGCTCTAGGCGCGTTTTATCTTGAATCCCTTCTAGAATCGTAGGGGCTACTGCTATGCCAAATAAGGAGCAGCCTATCAGCAGTTCTAACCAAGGCTTAAGTGATGGATTGTTTCGTGGAAGTAGCTGCTGCTACCTTTCGAGCATGCATTTTTCGCAGTGTGCAACCAATTCTAGATGTTACCACTGTAACTCGAATCATCTAGTTCCCAGCAAATTCCGCTCTTTCCGCTCGAAATGTATTTCTCGAAACACTCGATAAAGCTGGGTCTGCTATGTTCTCCCCAAACGGCGCGTCGTACTCGCCGCACGCGATCGCACGTTTGAAGGGAAAAATTCGGATTCCCAGTGGAAGCATACGGAGAGTCGCCGCGGAACCACCGCCGCAGGCCGTAGGAATTCGGGGAGAAGTTTCGCAACTCGATAAAGCTAGTTCACGAATGGGCGTGACTTGGGAGTTAGCATGGCTACTGTGGGCTTCTCGGTATGGGGTACTTTATGAAATAATACAAATGTCGATTGCAGTACACCCGTATAAAAACCTACACAAGGAGCTTTTGGTTCGTGGTGCGGTCAAAGGCTCTCACTGGGTGGTCCCGGGCGATTTCATATCACCACAGGCGTTAGACTTGAGCGAAATGCCACAGGATCAGATAACCACGTCGAGCTACCCAAGGACAAGCAAATGGCGAAAGTGTTCATACCATGGAGGCGAAAATAATTAAACTCCTGAAAGCAGCGAAGTGTAAGGGCGTTCTTGAATTTGTTCTTTCTCGAGGCTGGGCGTTATTATGAGGACCGAGGAGGTCAGAGCGATATTGCAGTCATTACATTTACGCGTAAGCTGTTTGCAAGAATCAGCTAACACGCTAGTCAGTGCACTTACAATAAAAGTCCTCATTTTTAGTGATATCAAGCTTTACGAGGCTGCAAAACACGTGAAAACACCCTTTTTTTCTGAAATTAGTAGGCGTCTGACAACAGGGTTGTAGGGTGTTATGGCTCTCTGTTAGAGCTGTTTCTCCTGAGAACGCCTGATGTGCCTACTCTGGAGCCCTGGATTTCACCAATAAGAAACTTGCGACATTGCGCTCTGAGACAGCTGGCCAATGATGGTTTCAAGCAATATATCTTCTATCTTCAAGCATAATGACGTACACATCATTTATGTGACCTGGCGCCGTAATTATCACTGCTTTATTTCATATTCACAGTAATATCAGTTCATTAAAGATAGTCATGTTTATGTGTTCTCTAAACTAAGGCATTCCGTAAGTGTCTCGTCGTTTTGGGTTGAGCAGCTACGAATTTTGGGCGATTCATCCTCAATCATCGTCTTCAGCTCAGAATCCGATGGATTATCATCTCCACTTGAATGCCTTTCATTTTCGCTTTTTCTGTCATGTAATTTTGTTTGCTTAGTTGTATCCTTCCTTTCTCTAATTTCTTTATCTGGCATATTTTCCCGACTTTGGTCTCCCGCTAATCTCCGTCTCGACTTTCTGTTTTGAGTCTTTGACTTCTTGTGCCGCCTTCGTAAGACGAAACGGTATTCACGTCTAGTGATGCTTTGGGTGTCTTCTACTTCATCCAGGTATGGGCGTAAAACACTCATTACCTAAAATTTTCATTGGTAAAGGTCGAATCGACCTAGGCAACAAGGACCTTGTTTACAATAAGGTAAACACCTAGAGGAAACTACCCCACCTTTACGGCACTGGATTCGCTGATCCTAAGTATGTGCACTAAAAAATCCATGCAACAAAAATCCTTCAATCGACTGCCGGTCAGGTTCTGAAAAAGAACTTGACAACGCATTCTGTCATGAAAGCAAAAGATGGAATTTTCTCGCTAATCGCCATGCTACACTTACTTCTTGAGAAGTTGCCGGTCACATTGGGATTGGCATGTGATTCTTATGCAAAACCAGTAACAGCACTCACGTTGTGCAGAAATATTTCTTTTTCGTAGTCGGTGATGATCCCCTTGAGAAACTCGATCACTTCGTCTAATTCCCATTGTCTGAGGGGTTTTCGTAGAGTACCAATATCTATCTGAAATCAAAAAATCGTCGTCCCCGACATACACAACCTCAAAGAGAGAACCACAGAGCCACAGCGAGAACCGAAAAGGGTTACCATGCAGCGAGTAAGTATGTAGATGAGTATATGATGTGGAATGTTGCTGCAAGGGGTCTTTTATACCCTCTCTTATCAAAACCTTATCTGAAAGAAGGCGGTGGTCTTCCAACGGTTAAAGAGCACCACTGTTGATAATGCCCGAGAAGCACTGGTTTAATGCTTAATTGAAGCTAGGGGGTGTTCAAAAAGTCTGATCACAGCACGTGCCACCAGGACTCTTCATTCTTCGGACGCTGGAGATGAAGCGATCTGTGGTTTCCAAAGGGTGGCCTCAAGAGGAAGTGTGCCCCGTCCCCACCTTCAATTTTAAGACATGCTGTTGGCATGTTACAACTTCTATTTTAAAAAAGAAAAAAAACACACGATAAAATAGTAGAAAGGTAAAAAATGTATCCGGATGAATCACAGGGAACATAATACTATGTTAATGAACGGAACGCAGATGATGAGATACCCTACTTCCGAATGTGAAAAAGAATACTTGTATTGGAATTAGTTTACTCATTTTCAAATACTCCATGCCTGCACAAAACGTGAAGAACCTTCCTCAGCTTAAGAGTAATGAGCAATAGAGAGACCACTGCTCATCAGTTTTACTTGGGCCTCAACTTTAGGAAAACCACTCAGAATACAATTGTTGAATGAAGAAGTTTCAAAATTTCTTATCGGCTAGAATCTGAAGTTTTGAGATGGACACCTAGGGCAATTTTGTATCTCAAACTGCTCTGGGTATGGCGCAATGATGGTTGATCCACTTCCACTTAATACTTCCAAGAAAGTGATGAGGCTTTAGGGATGATATCATATGAATCACAGCGCTTTCGATGTAAAGTACTCGCGAGCTGTGATTTCGCACAATGCAGAGTTTGCTGTTCTTGTCTGCAGTCTACAGGGTGTCCCAAAATTATTGGCGCCGATTTATAGCAACATATTTGGAACTTCTCAGCTGCGAAAGACGATGGAATTTCTATGCACGTTAGGCTAACACTATGTGCTACAACATGCTGCAGTCGCCTTCAAAAATATCCCCCATGAGCGCGGGTAGAAGTCAAAGTTCGCTCTCGACATGATCTCATGTGGCACGCAGGTATCCTCCTCCATTTCTTCCCAGCCATTCTTCAGCCTTTGCATTCTAGGACTCCAAGCTGGGATTGCAAAATCGACAGGTCCTCTTCTAACCAGGGACCAGTCGTGGGGTCAAGTGAGTCAAGTTCTGGAAAATCGGATCAATGTTTCGTTAACTTCCATCAGTACACCGTTTGGATACTGGTCTTGGTCGATTTTCATGCCTGCACCGAAGAAACCACGAGCGGCTTACCCTTGCCAGTGATTTCCTCGAAAAACATCATTTTGCTGTTCTGATAGCAACCATTTTGTGAGATATTACACGCTAGGCGTTTCTTTCCAGGACGCGAACGTTTTGGTTGTTGAGGAATGGCTTTATCGTAAAAATTTCTTGACCAGAGAAAACGACGAAGGGTTGCGTGTCATCACTTTCGACTTTCTGTATTTTTGGCCCGGCAGTGTCTGTGGAGATCAAAATTGAAGCGAAATTTCTGCATACGATAGGAACGGTAGGGAAGCTTCTGTATGACATTCTTCCGTCGCGATAACTTCTGTAAGCCGTGCCCGTTGCCTTCCTTTTGATGGGTCACCCAGAATCTCGACCGATTGGCAGGCGGACCATTTTAATAGTCCTATCTGAAGGAACATTCTACCTTTCTACCTTTTCTGGTTTGACTCTGATTCAAGCTTTTTTTCCTGTATCGCTTAATAGCCTCCTATACGGTTATTACAAAAATTCCAAGGAATTTCATAATGCCTTTCCACCTCTCGCGTATCAATGATTGCAAGTAGCATTGAATGAGCCTCCTCTGTCTGAAAGATATTGGGGGTTCCACATAAGCAGCCATGCATACTGCAAGGAAACCTTCTTATGCAACTAATTAATAACAGGTTATGTGAATTTGATATATTATTTCTGCCTTGAAAATTCCTGAATTTTGGCACCAAAAATTTTGGGACACCCTGTACATTTCCTTCTCTATGGCATCAACCATCATCACTCAAACTTCAGCTCCTCATGGTTGCTCCGTCGAGCCTCGAGCCTAAATGCCCCACTTACTAGATTTTTTTCCAGAACGTGTCTGTACCATAGCAGTTTTCAGATGGCAGGAGTTGCTCACATGAACGCTTCGACGTCTTCATTTCTGATCCGGTATATTCGCGTCCAACCACAAGCTAATCTGAGCATCCTCATTCGTGATGCTCACTGAAGGGCCAGCTCTCGCTGCCGTAGTGCATCATGGGCCACCGTGCACATCCTCCCTGGAACACCGTCAGTAGCAGAGTATACCAGTGCACTTCATTCTCTTCATCTAAGCGACGTTCTAGGCTTTTCGAGCCTGTGCTACCTTACCTCGACCGGTTAGGTCATTTTCCGGTTATCTGAAAAACTGCAGTTTTTCGATCGCTTCCCTCGAACCAGCTTTAGAACTGGTCTTCATTATTTCATCCAGAAATTCTTTCGTGATGACATTCATTCCGTGGCGTCAATTGTTTTGGCCAGCTAGGAGCTACGCGTATGGCAGTCCTGGACGGTGGATCAGATGTTCAGAAGTGTTTATTACTTAAAAGGCTCTCCACATAAGGTTAAGTCCCTCGGTCTTTAGTCGACTAACGCTTGTACCGTTTCATCGTGCGATCAGATAACCTTATCCCCTTACGGTTGAATCACTCCATCGCGTCTTGTCCTACTCGAGGATATGAACGATAGCATCTCGTCTAAGCCCGTACTTCCTTGTTAGCTATCTTTGCAATCGGTAGACGGAGAACGTCCTACTAGTTTTTAAAACAATGATGAATAGAGTAACTGTTATTTCCGTCATTTTTCTCACCTTACAATTAGTCAGTTCAAGGTTTAGGTTTTACTTCATGATTATAGGGGGTCTTCTGACAATATGGATTCACTCCTCTAGTAAAGAAATAACCTTATTTTTAAACGAATTTTCCATTAAAAAACGCTTCCTGAAAGTGAAAGATCGGTCTTCTTCGATCGTTTCAATATTACTTGACTTCTTCGGAGTTGATTCACGTCTACCTAGCATATGTTGATAGATTGGATTATGTTTGTCGTCTATGCTAATTGTCTTGACACCTGGCTCTTCATGTCCATGATTAAATGAATAAATAAATAAGCACTAGGTAAATAAATAGTAGAAGTTCGCTACAAACCGGTACGATGTTTCTATTGGATTGGTCTGTTACGTTCACGTTCACACAGTACTGATTTCTCCATGGATCGCTGGGAATTTTGTAGTTCCCGAGGATGCTATCAAAGAGTAATGCCGAAACATTATTCTTCTTGCATATGTGCTTTACTTCACATTTTTCAGCTGGTGCTATGTCAAAAAAAAAGCAGCAGATTGGCGAAAAATATGTTTAAAGCTTATTCTCGGCTTACACTCTGACATTTTTCATAGTGCAAAGATAGTAATGCTACATTTGACAGCATTTCCGTTGAAGCTGTGCGTGTTTGAAAGGCTCGGCTCAAAGTGGCCGATATTTGAAGATTGTTGTTCTCCACTCTGAAGTGGGCTGTTGTGTTTTTGTACACGGGCCCACGGAAAAAAAGCTCATTCACTTTTTCTAGCTGAGAACGTGTCTGAAAAACGTGGTGTGTCTGGATGATTGTTGCTACTTCACTCGCATGTCTGTATGGAGAAAATTATGGCTACAGGAAGTTTAAAGGCACCGTTCACGATAAATTTAGGGTACCCTTTTTCGACGGGAATTGATAGAACTACTCTAGAATAAAGCGATAACAACAAAAAAAGCGCAAAAAATGATGAACAAAAAGAAAAACAAAGGGACAAAAAAAGAGCTGGAATGGGGGGTTGGACGAGTTTCACATTGAAAGAACGGCGGTTAGGGAGTGTTCGGGCGAGTGCACGACGGCGACGCAATGCCTGCGAACTACGGCAACAACTGGGCCGCCACTATGCCCTGGACGTGGAGATTGGGGGAGTGAGAGGGTCCCTTCTACAACCCATAGGGGTCGCTAAGTATTAATAATGTAAGAACCCAATAACCTTTTTTTATCGTGAACGGTGCCTTTAAGGTGACAGGACGAACGCGTTGAAAATTATAGTTCATCGATGGAAGAGAAGATGGAAGAATTTCACAGGAATCCTGTAATGTACAGCGGCACAGGCCTTCGTTCCAAGAACGAGAGAACATTTATATATATGAGAATGCTCAATATAGTCAGGTATTAGAAACGCTCCCAGCAAGTGTAGAAGCTATGTGGACGCAATAAGTTCTGACACATATTGCAAAGATCAAACGTTATAAAGCGCATATATGGAAATGTGTTTACTGGTTGAGAGTTTTCGCTTAATAATTGGACAGAGAAGGTGCTCTGCCAGAAGCAGTAAAAGTAGTGGGGTAAAATCGGGTATGGATGGAATCAAATACTCTGCCAATAACAGGGTTGACATTACTTGACCAGTTAGCGGCTACTTCATTCTATCTCGGGGGTTCATTTAAAGGCTTTGAGCAACGTGAAGAGTGACAGAATCCCGTCCCATCAGAGAATCCCAACAAAAACCTTTTCTAGCGCCTGCTAAGCTTCGAAGACAATAGAGCAAGTGAGACCATCCTATCATACACGCACTACTAGCAGGCCGTGACGTCTAGTAGGCCACTCCTGTTCTCACGATGATAGCTGTTATAGCGAGATATTAAACGAGAGATCACCAATTATGTCAACTCAATTATTCTTGCTATTCGTGCTGCATTCAGTTAAAAATATCCGAATTTTGTCAGGAAAGGTGTCAGAATAATCAGTTTTTATTCTCGTCTCGACTTTAGTACATATTATTCACACACTGGGAACGTAGCTTTCTATTGAGGTGGAAGATTCATGATGTTGTTATGTCTACAGGTATACCCAAGGTGACCCAATCTTCAACTTTCCTGGAAGTGAAGGCGAAAAATCCAAGAAAGTAAAGAATGCATTATAGATTGCTTATATTATTCATGAGCGGAGCTTAATGAGCCGTTGAGCCTATTGTCAACCTAGTTGTACTTTGGCAAAAGCTCTGGTGAAGCGACGATTTGTGACGTAGACAGTCTTAGAAATAGTAACAGTATTGCAATTAGGTGCCTTATCCAGAAAGCCTTTAAACTTTTCCTAGCATAGATATTGTTCTCGAAGGCTAGAATCTGTATTTACCGTCAAAATCATTAGCAGCATGGCTTTACTACTTATTACCACAAATATTTCATTATTAATTTTCATGGTAAGCTCTTTAATACCTCGTGTTATGAATTTATATAAATTCAAGGATAGGACGGATAAAAAGTAACGTAATATAGTCAATGACTATACTGTAGCTTGAAGGCACAGTTCACGATAAAAAGATTGTGAGGGTTTCTGAGATCCCTTCACAGGATGAACTTGAGTCCACCGCATATACCATATCTGGCACTCTTAGATCGGGAAACGACCAAGTTGTGGAGTTATAAAGACTCAAAGATTGGCCCGTGTGCATCCTCGGACGAGTTTCACCGGCATTGTAGAGGCTGCACCGTTCACAAACCCATGTAGGAAGTCCAAACAACTTGTCATGACCAACAGCGACACCTAAAGGCAGTTCTGTACATTTTTGGCTTGATGTAGTCGGCTCTTCGTGCAATTGCAATAACTGAAATCTCGTCCGAATACCCCTTCCATGTCATTTTCGTCATAGAAGTCTCGTCCAACCTCTAATTTCCCCATTTTTAAGGAGCCACAACTTTCTCGGAATCTGCGAATTTTCTTGCATTCTTCACTACCGATGAAATATTCCCATCTATACTTCCGCTTTTCGAATTAAAACCAATACCATAAAATTATCGTGAGCTGTGCCTTTAACTTGCGGCTAAAGTTATAGTTATCAATACCGTAACGATTCACAATATGTACGAGGCAAGTAGCATAGAACTATGCTATTAGGCAGTGATACATCATGCAAAGGTCACTCTCGCTATAAAATTTTGCATAGCACAGTGTTTATATCGTGTTTACTGTTTATTTTTATACTCACACTTCACATAGTTGTTGATTTGAATTTTCTATGGCGATTCTGTTTATTGTCGTTATTATGACTTCAAAAAGAATTATTACACTTTCAATAGTAAAGGCAATGCTGTTTTAAGTATGATTTTTGAACGCGCTATCAGTTTACGTACATTCTATAAGGAACGGCAAAACACTCTGAGAAATAGTGATAATATAAAGGAAATGAATAAAAATAAAACAAAACTAGAATGAAAACAAACTCGAAACAAAAAATTGAAGATAGAGGACTGGAAATAAAAATCGAAGGTTTTATAAATGACCCGTCTGTACATGGTACAGACTTCTTAATCAATATGTTTCTGAAAATTATTAGGTGTGTGCATTAATTTCCGCCGCCAAATTCCAAGGGCCGTTGCGCGAAACATGTTAGAGGTTTACCGGTGGAACTTGTCATGATCTGTGAAGTAGGGTATTGGCTACCTACTTAAAGGCAAACAGATCAGTTTTGCCTCCGAATCCCGTTGCTTTCAGACTGATTGACCATGGATCGTGATGAACCATTTTCCTAGGGTGCCCTTCCCCTGCTGACGATTTCAAGAAAACTGGCACTGAAGCCCACCAGATGCTTCTATGAAGGACAAGCTTCATCTGAACGAACCTGCTGAATTAGTTTCTCTTCACTCGAGAGCTTGCAAGGAAAGCGAAATGTTCATTCCCAAAAAGTAATGCTGTGTGTGCATTTGGTGGTGGGATCAAAAGGGTGTTTTGAACTATGAGCTGCTGATCCCGAACGAAACTGTTACTGCTGACCGTTACGAACACCAACCTGACAGTTTGTAGGATGCTCGCATCTACAAGCTGCCGTTAATCGCAAGAAAATATCATGAGGTGCTGTTCCACCACGAACATGCCAGACCCCATGTTGCGGAGAATGTCCTTTAAAAAAATTGCAGTTGTTGGATGGGAACAGCTTATTCAGCCCGCATACTCTCCGGATCTTGCTCTTTCTGATTACCAATTATTCCGGTCCATGCAAGTCAGTTCGGCAGATATACGCTCCCAGAATGCCGAAGAAGTGCGAAAATGGGTGGATAACAAGTTTGCCTCAAAAGATGAAGACTTTTTTAGACCCGGAGACAACAAGATACCAGAAAGATGGCAAGAAGTTGTAGCTAACGATGGGCAATACATTGCTTAATGTACATTTAGATTTATTTTTGTAATAAGTATGTTTTTGCACGCGAAAAACGGCGGAAATCAATGCACACACCTAACAGTAATGGAGCAATATCATAAAAATGATTAGAGGGGCGTTTTTTTTTAGTTTTTATTATCATAAATAGCAGATTTTTATTATGCATATCCGTAAGCCTGAAGAAATGAAGGGTCCTGACACGACTAGGCAAGGCTGCGGCGCGGTTTTGATGATGACCTGGTTTTGCCGAGGAGGCATTAATAGCACAACCTGACCCACTAGCTACTGCGATGCACAGAGCGAAATTCCGTTTAAAGGAACAGTTTACGATAAAATTGTTTCTAAGATTCCCCCACAGGATGAATTTGAGATGAGTATACCATATCTGGCACTATTAGGTCGGGAAAATGCTCAGTTAGGGAGTTATAAAGGCTCAAAGATTGGCCCGTGTGAATGCTCGGACGAGTTCCACCGGCATTATAGAGACCGCAGCGATCACAGGGGAGCCTGACTAGGATGTTCAAACAACATGTCATGACCCATAGCGAAAGTGAAAGACAGTTATGTACAGTTCTGACTTGAGGTAGTCAGCTCTTTGTGTAATTGTAATAACTGAAATCTCGTCCGAACACCCCTTCCATGTCATTGCCGTCATGGCAATCTCGTCCGACCTTTATTTTCCCTACTTTTGAGGAGCTATATTCTTCTCGAAATCGGCGAATTCTCTCGCTTTTTTCACTGCCAATGAACTATTCCCAATCTATACTTCCGCCTTTTGAATAAAAACGGGTATCCTCAAAGTTATCATGAACTGTGCCTTTAAGAGTGATCTACGACATGGCCACTTGTGTTGTTGATCAGCTATTACTATTTAGCACTTCATTTATAGTTTACATATACACAGAGAAAACGAAACAACATGTCCCACAAAGAACGGAAAAAATCAACGAATCAATAAGATGATAGACACAGAGACACAAATCGATTGCTTTCATTTGTACATGAATCACGATGATTTCCACTACGTGACAATATCTATATGATAGCGCATCATAATGCATTCTATTTTCGGACAATAATTGATGATAGTTCACAATTACGTGACCGCTTATGTTTTTTCACGAGAATCTAACTAGCCTTCATTGCACTGTGCTGTTAAACAAAATTATCGATTCGTAGGAATGGGAAATGACGTCATTTTTTGTCCAAATAAAAAAACATCATGGGTAGGAATATCATTGACAGAATAGCATGGTAACAGCACAGTGCAGAAGAATTTTCCTGGCATTATTTACCCTGAACGAACCCATTTACTTAGGTGTAGACATAATTTTCCTTGGATTTCGTCTTCAAAGGCTTACCGGCTGAGATTCCGAGCCCAGAGGATTTGATGGTCGCTTCCTGCCGATCAGTTCTTTCTCAGGGCTCATTTGGGGCAGAATTCAAAAGGAACAACCCACATTCTGAAGGAAGTACCGTCAAGGGTAGATAATGCCAGACCTCCGAACGCTCACAAAACATACGTACAAGCTAAGAATCTATTAATCCAAATAAAAACGGTACCAATATAAGTGTTTAAGCAATTTTGGAGAAACAATATCAAAAACAAATAGGTTGCTGCATGCACAGGGAGGTGGGGAAAGAGGATTGACCACAATGTGAACAAGACCTTTAAACGCACTGACACTGACTTACTACCGTAATCGGCTTGTCGTCGCGGGACCTTGCCGCTTCCGAAATATTCATCATTTCAAAGCGAGGAAATGTGCATTTAAAGGTCTTTGATACGATACATATAATAATGTGAAAAACTAGCATTTCGAAGAAAAATGGTAATAATAAAAATCAAAGCGATGAGTTCATTTTAACGCGATAATAAACCTGACTCCGCATAAACATTTATGAAAGAATTTCTTGGAATTCATTAGAAAAAAACGTTGAGAATTCAAATTCAGCACAAAAATGACAAAAGAATAAAAACAGGGAAAGAAATTGAAGCGTTCTGTTTGCAGTCATACATGCGCAATGACTCTTTGGACTTCAGTCACAAACGATGATGAGGTCGTGGACATCTGTCACAAACGCGAGGATAAGGGAGAGGTGTGGAGTCACTAGCATTTCTAGCCGACGATACCCGTATGAAAGAAACGACGAACAACACATACGAACACACGCACAAATACACCATACACACGCACTACACACCACACACAAATGTTGTACACACAAGATTGAAGATACCTCTTCACGATGAGTTCAGCTGTTTCTGTTGGACGAGTTATCGTACACCGACGGACGAGTTACCGTACACCGAGCTCATCGAACCGAAAAAAATCAGTCAAGGGTCACATATGAGTTGGTGCAGTATGAGAGCACTAATTACAGTAAACTTTAGTTTGGATTAATCAGACACAACACTTGGGAGGGGCGGGCAGCTTATTCAAAGACTGTGGGAAAAAATAGGTTGTCTGGTTTGCGCGAGTAACGTCTGAATGAGGTCATCCGGCGAGGTACTGGACGGAAGAAGGGTGTTCTTGCCGGGAACAGCCGCTAAAGCAGCAGCTAACTGGGCAGACTGTTGTGCCCGCAAAAGGGCCAAAACATCGTTGGCACATGAAGTGGCAGGAGGAGGGACAACGGGTGTCGTTGCAAGTCCAAGAAGACTAGCCAAAGCATTTTGTTGTAATAAGCCAGCATTCTGAAGTAGTACACTTGAAGGTAGAAGAGTAGCGAGGAGTTGATCGGCAGTAAATCCGGCACCAAACGCCGTAGTAGTGGTAGCTGGTGCCACAGGCGGTGTAACACCTGACAACGATGGGAAGAAGTTTGGTGCAGTGACGGCTATCGGGCTAGGACGTGGTAACGGTGCCGGTATGGGAAGTGTTGGTGCGGCACTGAATGTTGGAAGACTTAGCGGCGCCGTCGTGGTGGGCACGGAAGTGGAAGTGTCCGGAGCTAGAATGTTGGATGGCTCGGGAGGAACGATGGCAGGGGCGTCCTGAAAATGAACAGAGAACTAGTTTTAAGAAATTCATGGCAATTAGGAAACAGGACGAACACAAAGGGACTCCCTCACCTCGCCAACAAACACTTTCATTGCAGGAATGGTCGGCAGAAGAATGTAACGACCTTTCTTCTCTTTCGAATTGGGCGGTGAAACTTTTGGGATTTCTCTCGGTTCATCCTGAACACTCAAAGTTGGCTTCAAATAAATTTCAATTAAACTGCAAAACATTGCAGTTAATGGACAAATTTGATTTGAAGAAACAATTTTATCCGATATTTCACCCGAAAGTAAAATTCAACGCAAAATTCGAAATCAAACTCTTTGCCGAATGTAATAAAATGAATTGATGTTCGCTCATAACTCGCTCGGGATGGCTCAAGAAAAGTTTATTCGAAAACATCGACAAAGTGCAAGTTTTTCGAAACCGCTGGGAATTTTAGTTGTTTGCCAAATTTGAGCGATTCTTTGGTCGGATGAGGTCAATTACATATTCCTTGATATCAGCCCATTGGCAAAGCTAAGTTAAGCCCAATTAAATAGAATAAAGACGATTGAAAGTCGCGTCAAGGTAGAAAGGATGAATTTCGTTGATAAATGTGACTTTCAGATAGCTGCAGCTGGACGAGGAACCTGTTCCACATCTTTCGAAGGAATGACAACTCGATAACCCTATGTGCCAAGACCGAAGGAACTTTAGGTGAATTCGGAGAAAGCAGACCAAATAAACATTTGAAAAAGCCAAGCCGAGTGAGGCTCCACAATGACTAAAGATTGGTTACAGCCAAGAACGCCTTCTGTGGCAGTACCGCCCCCAATCGGACGAGTAGATGTATGGACGCGGCTTACGAATAAATTTATTTAGTCCCCTTAAAATCGAATCGAAAATTTTGTGTATCACTCTCCGAGTTTGCGAAGACCTTTTATTCGTTTTTCTACCCTATTGAACCTCTTGAGCTCTACACCACCACTCCCATACCCTCCCCCGTACCTGATATGATTATCTAAAAGGACACTGAAAACTTCTTTCCAAAGTTTCTTCTCTCCCCATGACATACATCGAAGCTTGGGCAAAAACTAGCTCCAACAACTATCAGAAACTTCTCATGTTCCCGAAAAGTCCTTCGGCCTGTGGGAAAATACCTGTGCACTTTGTGGGAGACTATTTCGATGCACTTCAGACAACCATTTTCCGCTTGTTCTGATGAGGCTCGCATCGACTTTGAAAACCTTTTTACACATATCGTGAAAAGGAGGATCAGCGCGGCCAGAGCAAATGCGTCCCAAGGTCAATCATAAGTGTTTGACGTAGATACCGGGTATTAGAGACCACTTATCCAAATGGCTAGTGCACTTGTAGCCTAAGAGCGTTTTTACAGCTTCCTTCAAGTGCAACCGGAAATTGACTGGTCAGAAGTGTCCTCGTTGGTCTCAAACTCAGTCACATCAATGAGATTCGCTAGTTTAAACCAGCTGACGGTTCCACAATCCGCTTCGTAGGCAGAGAGAGAGTAGGGCCAAGTGGTGCCCTATCATACCCACGGAGATCGAATCCCTCCGGTACGGTACTCGCTCCGGGCAACCGAGCCTGCCATCCAACTGGGGGCGGTTAGTCGGTACCAGGCTCGCCTCGTAGGATAAAAGTACTGACTTGTACTGGCCACTGCACATCATTAGACCGCATAGCATTCAAGTCCCCACTATGATTTTGAACAGAAGTCGAATGGGGGATCAACGCTGAGGGACTTTAGCCCCACATCCCTTAATATTACGGGTTGTCCCCGGCGACTTCGTCGACGACCGCGGCGATAATCGCGCAGTAGCACAGAAGCAGCAGCAGCAGTAGCGGCAAAGTGCAAGAGTCTGCCCTATCGCCGCGCGCCTGCAAAAAAATCGTCGCGTGCGGCGTCGCTGTGAGAGATCAGCGGGTTCACGAAAACATGTTGACGACGAGGAACGCGACGTCGAACGCGAACGATCGGACGGCGCGAGAAAAGTGCGCCGCACGCAAATAATCGCTAAAAAAGTGCACACTCACGCGACGAGCACACACGCACATATACGCGCAGAAAAGGCGTCTGGCCGTCTTGTGCACTCCGCCGTCGACGAACGTTTTCACCTGCCTGGTGTTCATCTGTGTGTAGGTGAACAAAAACGACAGTATATGCTAGGCGGGCGGCCCCTGTCTGGTGGGATCATCGAGCGGAACCGAAACGAACCGCCGACCGACGAACGACGACAGACCGTAGGGTGTTGTTGAACCTTCGAATCGGATCGTCTTCAATATCGGATCAAGATAAGCGCGTTCTGCAAAATTTCACCAACGATAACGGTCAATGTCGTTGAAAAGTGTCCGTATCGACGATTCGGAACTATTGAAAAAACTCCAGACACTGTCCTCAATTTACAGACTAAATTTGGCCTCGATAATCTTTGCTGATTGAGACAACAAACATCACACACATACACACCGCCGTACAGTACTTGCCCTAGATAGCACAGCATTTGATTTAACGACGACACAAACATCTAAAAAACACGGGTTATCAGAGAGAAAGCCGTTTGGCAGACTGGTTCCAATTCTAGCAAACACGCCATTCTTTACATAGTTCTGAGTCAGATCCGTTACAGACACCAAGGTGTTCAATGGACTATTTCTTCTAATACGATTCTACTGATTAGTACAGTGATTATTGATGCCTCCGTTTGCCCTTTTTGGTGTCGGAAGGACTCTTAATAGGCCGAATTTTCCTAGAAATCATAAAAGAATCAGACCTGCCAAGGTGAAATGATGACTACCAACAGATGGACTTTGCTCAAGAACTTCCAAATAGAAAAATTTCCCAAGTTCTTGACTGATCTCTGAACTGGCTAAGCTGTACGCCGAAGTGGTAACGTGCATGGCGCATCCTAGAGAAAGTGGTCCGGATCAAGTAGACCTTGTACCTCTACTTTGCTAAGATGAACCTGTTAGATGAGCCGTTTCGGAAGTTAACACAGATGTCCCTCCGGGGGGAATACTGCTTTGCGTCACATGGAAGTAGACAGAGGGGTTATTTGACTTCATCCCCTACCTTTGCCGGAATGCGCCACGCATCTGACTTCCAGTAAGAATCGAAGATAGCTTAGAATGCCTTTTTGGCCTACACGGATATACTTGCAAGAGCTAGCCGAGGTTTGGGCCAGCGATTTTATGGGAGATCGACAGAACAACTTTAAAAGGTGCAGGGCATGGATGGATCCTTTGAAGAGTCTGACTTCCGGGCTATGGAAGCTGAGGCTGTAAGGCATTCTGAGCCCAAAAATTGCTGACGGAGCTCTCTATTCTCCTTCACCGTCGCCCAAAAATTACAGAGACAATAAGGAATTCTAAAACTATTGACCAGTTTAGTTGTTAATTCAATACTTACCCTTGCAACAAATGTATGGGCACGTTTACGTGCTGGTGGTGAACTGCTTAATTGTTGCTCTTCAACCTCGGCTTTTGTCGTTCCATCGCCACCATTCGCTTTCCCTTCAGCTTCGAGACGTTTCTTTTCGGCAGCACATTTCGCTTTCCATATGTCGTATGACATTACCGTCATTGCACCCAATGACATGCTACGTCCTTCGAGTCCAGTACGAGACGAAGTGCTCTAAAATGTGTACCAATTAGTTCCAGCAGTAATGTAGCATTACAAAAAACTATACGAAAACACCATGGAATGTAATTTCTCTAGATAACACTTAATAAGCTCTGAAACAATTGTACAAAAGTTCAAAAAAGCAACATATATGAACTTTAGTTCATTCATGTTGAAGTACGTGACTACATGCATTGCATTGAATTTAAGGACTACGGTAATCCTTAGTCATTGTTTACTCAAATCATTGCAATACGGTAAAAAAGTATGGGCTTTGAACCTTGGTGCTCTCTGTGGATCTGGACCAAGTATGAGACCGGGGATCAGGGACGATTTGTGACGCATGGGATGTGAATCATCTGATCGGATTGCTGATGGGTGAATTAGTCAGAGTTACTCCAGGGGTAAGCACTATCGAAGGGGCCCTACCCCAGTCATTACTACTTCTAGAGGAAATTCAGGCAGTACGGGAGTCTACGGTGCCCAATTCAGCGCTTTTACGGTCCCGGATGGATACGGTACCATTCAGATGATTTTCATGAGAAGTTTGGATGAGTTAAGGGACAGTCCATATTGAATTCGATTCTGGATGTACTACCGTCGTACAATTGCTGTTGTACCACCTCCACCCAAGCACATTCGGTGACCAGTCGATGATATAGTGCAGTGATTTCGGCCTCCATAGAAAAGTGCAAGTTTATCCGTCCTAGCTGGGTGAAAAAGCTCGCCGAATCGCCAATTTGATCATCGGACCATGCATGTGATACTTGCACCCCCCGCAGCCGATCCAACCTTGTCCTGATTCTGGCTGTTGAACATTAAAATATGTTTTCAAGATCCACTGGCTCCCAAAATGACAAATTCGGTTCACAGACTCCTAAGTCAGCCTGAAGCCGTTCAAACGGACCAGTATTTTTTTTTACATCAAGAAAATCATTTCTTTGGTTGAAGTAAGATTTTCGGAGGGCTCTGGAATGAGGAATGTGTAGCGATGGTTGGCTTGAGAGGCTGGAATACCCCTGCTCGATGTGAAGCATGTAGCCCGATTTTTTGAAGAACTCTCAGAAAGGATTTTTAGCCCTAATTGTCTGGTGCATGCAATAGAGACCTATCAGTGGAAGGTCCAGTCAGGTGTTTTCAAGGTCAGGTATTAAGAAGCCGAAAATTGCTTCATATCAGCAGGCAGCCCTTTTTTGAAGCTCTGGGAGGGAGAGGGGGTTGTACAGTGGCGCTTTTTCGACACTGTGCCACCCCCTCTCCCTCCCAGAGCTTCAAAAAATGCCATTGCGGGAGCAGAGGTTTGTGTTTAATTAACTGTTCAAAACTAATTTACTTAAAAATTGATTCCATTGTTTTTCCCCCCACTCCCACCCCCTTTCGCCCATACAAGAGCAAGTACAGCCCTCCCTATAGTAGATTTTACAGAACAAGCTTGAACCTAGTGGGTGTGGCGTACGCTACCATAAAGTAAACAAACGCGAGTCTCATTCCCTCTCATCGCGTAGTATCCAGGGACAGGATACGGTATTTACCCGAATGAGTGCACTTGGAGGAGACGTCCCATGTGATCCTGCGTGATACAGAGAATTGCTCTGCTCGCTATCGGAGTGTCGAACGGCGAACGAGAGAGAGAGAGAGAGAGAACGAAAAAAACGCGCAGACGAGCACCAACGATCGCAGCGTTCGTTTCCGACTTCACATTGCTATGCCGATTCTCCAGAATGCACTATAAACAACATGTTTGTGTGATTCGGGCCGAACGGCCAGATTGCAAGAGCAAGTCGTTGCCGTTCGACAAACGTTCACGTAGCAGCCAGCAATCGGCCCAGCTATTTCTGGGAGGACATGGTCATGCTCCACCCCTCTTCCCACTGCCGACGTGACCTTTTCCGTTTCCCCTTCAATCGTTGAACTATCGTACTTGGGGAGTGTTTATAACATTTTGCAAGTTGAAGGACAAGTTCTGCTGAAATGATATGAGGAGATCGACGCCCACAGAAAAAAGGGCTCCGGGGCCCTGGATTGAAGAGCTTAACCTCTAAGGACAGATTCTTCATAGGACTTTATGAATAGCTTGCATCTGTAGAACTGAGAAAACTGGCTAAAATTCTTGTTAAGGAAGGTCCAAAGGGAACGCAACCAATTAAGCATCAAATGTATTCTACAAAATCTGCCCTTTTCTTAAAATCAAGTGCTGTTCCCGAGCTTTAATCAAGTGTGTCCTCATATCTTAAAAAAACAAGCACTTAGGGAGAGTTCAGAAACCGAATCTCCACGGAATGAGAAGGCTGCTGGTCGGTAGCACTCTGTGAAAGGAAGCTACTACTCGGAAGCCTTGCAAGTTAGCCCAAAAAGGACACAACCAGAAGGGGAGGAAGTCCTGCCTCCGACCAACACCTGTTATGCACCAAGCATATTTAACTGGATTAACTTCCGCAAGTGGAATTCTGGAGGATATTCTGCACTTTTTCTTCGAACTTCCTCAAAAGCACCGTTTTCGGTGGGGAATAACGCACTCAACTCCCAGGTAGGGACAGTCCCCGAAAAAGCATGCCTATCCGTCAAAGAGCAGGAGGGTCTTCATAGGAGCTATGGCATCTGAGAGCCAAAACAGCCATCAGACAAGATGAAAGGATTTCGTTGAGCTTATTTCGGGACTCTGTTAGGAGTAGGAAAGGAATGAGGGTATAACACCGACTGTTCCGTTGAACCGCCCACCATACGGTCTTGGAAAGACTGATTTCGTTCTCATCGCTGAGTAGGAATGGCTCATTCTTTGGTTACCCACCCTTGGTAGAAGATGGTTGCCTATAGACCATTAATCAAAGTACTTCTTCGTAGCTGATTTGTCAATACTTTGCAAGACCTCAAGTGCAACTTTTTTGTCATCCGCCACCACCATCACTATTGTAGAGGGCCTATCTATCAAACTGTTTGTTACCATAAAGTCATAACTGGCTAAATTGCCCTGCACAGGGGCGTATACAACAGACACCGAAAGTGCAGATCTGAAATGGAATCGTTGAAAACAGGTCTGTGTACCTTTGGGGATAGAGTTCAGAGATCTCGATTCCTTCTGGAACACCGCGACCGATGGACGTTGAAAACCTCTCTGAGGGAGCATTAACTCAAGGTTTTTTCTCAAATCTATGTGACTGCATGCGGAAGTAATGCAGTAATCATAAAGGACGGCTAGTTTCTGCGTAGTTTTTGGAATCAATTCGCTTCCTATTCACTCAAATGCCCTTTGTGGAGCTGGGGGCTTCAGATTCAGATACTACTGCAATTGAAACCCAGTTGTTCGGAGCATGGCGCATCTCGTACAACCTGGTCGGCCTCAGGCAAGGTAACTTCGGGCGATTAGGCAAGGTAGTCACAATTATTCTGTTTGTCTATGAAGTTGTAGGCAAACAGTGAGTTCAGTCCCTTCAAGAGCCGTCTGAGCATCTGTGAAGTCTCTACCTCCCCTCCAATACGTCTGATCCCAGAAAAATTCAAATGAAAGATCGATTCCTTCCTGTTATCCAAGTTCATATCGACTCTGTCGGTATTTTATCGATTTTGATTAGACAACATGCACTTTGGACATGAATCCGATTGCCCCCACACACATGGTGAATATCTAAAGCATTACCGTAACCAACCGTGGGGGGAACATAGGCGTGCAATGTGTGTGATTACTGATTCCTTTCTATAGGGCATGTGTCTGACAAATATCATTTCGAATTCAGAAATGATGTCGTGTTTGGACGACTCGACGTATAGACGTGGGCGACGAAACGCTTCAAGTGCAAGTACATCTGGGAAGGAGAGATAGCCGAGTGTGCATGTAACATGGGGAGAGGGAACGACGAGACCTGTGCGATCGAGCGCGGAGGTTGGCGGCGTCGTATGGTTGACGAATAGAGATCGTTGCGACCACCTATCTCGACCACGGACGTCGGACGTTTGTCGTCGGAGGAAAAAGAAAATCGCCGTCATGGTAGCCGTCGGTCGACTGCCACAGACGAACGACAGCGGTAAATTGTGGGGGTGAGGAATAGTGCAAAGGCCACCTGAACCATTCACCATTGCCCCCAAAATCAGGGCCGCCACGTCGAGACGACCGCCCTTTGTGCTCTTCATTGTAATGGCGATGTTTTTTTCCAGTGACGGCTCGTTGACGAGGAGGAAATGCGCTCACGCACACACACACACACACACGCTACCGACGCCATAGCCTAGTCGGTCCTACTGATCCCCTAGCCCCCATAGCCGGCCCAGCCAGCCAGCGTTCGAGTGTGGTTATCTATGACGATGAGCAAACGGAATCATAAACGGACATATCGCCTTGATTATTCATGTCATGCCCATTAATCATTCCTATAAATTCTGTGTATTTATCGGAAAAGAATGAGAAATCATTGCCGCCTCCAGACTAAAGTTCTAGAAGAGTTCATTCCCGAAAAAAAATGACGTCAAGTAACAAGGATTGAAAAACTCTTGTTTGAATAGTTAATGCACTATGAGCTTGGAACCGTTTTTTCGGGACTATCCTTAAGTGCATCTCACGCTTCACGAGCCGGAAAGCACTCTTGTAGTGTCAATTTAACTTTTCTCTTAACTACGACAAACATCTCTGGAGAAGTGCAACGATCAGGACGACAACCAAGCGGTCCGAGTTGACGGAACCTATTTAGGTTGGATGTTCTAGATCGGATTCCGCAACGTAGGTAGAAGCATGGCGCACACTGATAAGGGTGGGCCTGATCCTCTGCTGACCGTCTGCAAGTCATTTGCATAGTGGCCATTTACATTCAAACAGCCTGACGATTTTGCCGAAAAGAAAAGTGCATGGCGCATTCCAAATAATCTGGTCAAAGGGAATACCATAAACGTTTTTTTCAGCTACGCATGCGAGACTGCTCATTCAAAAATACCTACGCTATCACAACAGGTTTCACTCAACTAAATAAGGAAACGTCCTCCTCGACTGAAAAACGTGCTGAAAACCTGCAGCGGCACAAATAACTTTTTAGAAACCTTCCCATCAAACAGCTGAAAACTTCGATTGTCGTAGTTTTTTCGGAGAAAATCAATCAGGACTTGAAAAATGAAAGATATGTAGTAGGCAATGATGAGCCTACCGAAATGCGCCATGCACGCGACTTTCATCGTGGGTGGGCTTGGACAGTAGGAACACCGGCGACTAAGTTTAGTACAACCCCAGAAAAGTCAATACCGAACACAAAGGAGGATTATGAAAGACTTGGCTGCCCGGACAGGTATGTACTCCGTTCGTACAACCTCTCTTCCCGACATAGACGATTGCATCAATACCCGAAAGGGTGTCTCACATTCGATTAGACCTCTCCCTCTTGGCTACGCACGACTACTAAAAGGTATGGGATATCCGTGTCATGGCTTAGTATAGAAAAGTAAATCGGCACTTGAAAATCCGCTTCACCTCGTCCCGAACGTTTTCTTGGATGTCTACTTCCCACTTAATGCATGATGTACAGATGATACGCCTCGTAGGTGAAATCAGGACCAAGCCTTTTTGGGACCAAGACCAGTTAAGGATGAGAAAACGCTACCTTGAACACTGGTTGCTCCGCTTCCCCAACTCGCTAACTCGCTTTACAGGCAAAGGGGGATAAGTTCGAGCTTGACTGTGGGGTCTACTGATTACCGCTTGGGTTTCCCCCACCCCCTTCAGTATGAGCCCCTCAATCCCAAAGGACCACGTACGACTTTCGCAGACAGTTCCGCGGGGCACATGTTCGGGACTGACTCCAGGTGCTCCTAGACGATCAATTCCCGGGATCCCTGTTATTATGCAGCTACGATGAGCCTAGACTCATGGGAATTCTGATTATCTCAACCCTCCATTTTGAGCTTATCATGTAATTAATCAAAAACACAGTCAATTAATTTCCACGTTACTTGTTGTTGCTTTCGTTTGCATCAAAGTGATTTTTATTCTTTTTTTTAAAATACAATGAATGCTGTAAAGAGCGTGCGATTACGATTGTTAGGGCAGGTAATTGTTCACGGTCATCTGTCTGAAAACCGGACAAAAACAGGTGGGTGCCACAAAAAAGTCCGTAATTACGGATCGTTGGCGATTTGTGATGTCTGCATCAATTAGTCTAGAAAATTCTACCTCCCTCACCTGCTCCTATTACCACGGTTAACTGCAAATTGATATAAAGAACCTCGAAGGGACAGAGACAATGGGGTATAGCAGCAAAAGGCGCCGATACCGCAGCAATGGTCAGTGGATCGGTCTCCACCTAGACCAATAGGGCTGTGGGGTTTTTTGTAGGAACCAAATTGATTTCTGGCTTGATCAAGGTAAAAGGGCTGATTTCAACGCTGGATGGTCAAGCTCGTCTCTGCTTTGGCCTTCCAAATATTTCCAAGATTCTGTTTGAGATCCGCATATATGGCGCACCAGGGACCTATGGCGGCTACGGTATTCCTCGCCCTTTTATTCGGGAATAAGTTCACCCAGAATGAGTCATTAAAGAAGAAGAAACCGGGAGAAATCTATATGCCACAAGGCCACACTTCTCACTGAGCGTCTGATCGCGAAATCATTTTTTTTGCCTCGTGTTATCGTCATATCGACCGGGGCGGGCGGCAGGTGAAGAAGAAAAGAAAAGTCAAGGACAATAGGAAAAAAGAGTTCTAAACTTTGTATCTTACCTGTTTTCTATTCACAGGTTCGCCGTCCATACTACAATTTGAGGTGCCAGGTGAGTCCGTACACGACGAGAATGAGGACCGTCGAGATCCTTCTGAAAAAAATAGAGCAGAAATACGTAGGAGTGGCCGTAGGGAATCACGTCATTTTGAATCATAACATTGCCGACGATGGGACGGAGATGGCGACGACGACGACGACGACGCCGACGACGATGATCGGCTGATGACGACGATGAGCCATCAGCCATCGATCGACCATGTCTCGTCATCGAAGCCCCATCTTTCTATAGATATACATGTGATTCAGATTCGAAAAGCTGTACAGATCAAAGTACCACGATGATGGAGTGAAAAGGAATGAAAAAGACGAAAATAGGCAGGATGTGACCAATGGCGCATAGAAATGGATGATATGGCCATAGTGACGAGGTGGCGGACAAAAATAGACTCATTGAGCCCCTTAATGAAGTCGCCCTATCTCAAGGGCAAATGAACTGAGTGAACTTGCACTTCACAATCGATGGAGCAAAGAAAAATCAACCTCAAAGAACAAATGATCGGAACGATTGATCGGACGGATCCAGAACAGGACAAGGATCATCAGAAACAGGGACATGATGATGGTGGGCTAGAATAAATGTCGTCGTCGGCCATGATATGCCGTCTGGCTCCGCGTCCATCCAGTTCCGCGTCGTCCCCATCAGCGAGCGCCAGTTGAACGCAGAAACAGATGGGCGGTGCTAACGCTGTACGCGTTGCACTCGTCGTCGTCGGCTTGTACTATAAACAAGTCGCGATGAACCCAAAAACCATCGTGCAGTGGGCGGGGTCCCACGATGACGTTGGTCGTCGCGTTCCTCGACGCCAGTCAGGCAGCCAGCAGGCAGGCCGTCCAGCCAGCCAGCCAGCCAGCTAGCCAGCTACCGTTCTCCTCGACCAGTTAAGCATGTGATTGAGGATGAAAGGAAGGGAATCCAGGTGATATCGGATCCCTTGTATGGCAAGAAGGTGAACAGGGAGTTTAAATTGGAGATATTTCTGTCGAACTCGATAGGGCACTCTGGTTTGGAAAAAGAAGTTCTGCAACAGAGTACAAAGTTGAATGGTTCAGAAGACGTTCTAAGGGCTGCGAACGACCAATCTTTGAGGGCAATGCGCATTAGGGAGGACCGTGGGCGAAGGGAGACCTCCTAGGCCAAAAGGCAGCACAGATAATCCTAAGAAGATGGGAATTCTTCGAAGGGGGTGAGTATGTGTATATGTGCACGCATAATCATCAGCGTCGTCGTCGTCGTCGTCGCTGAATTGACGACGATTCCGATGATGACGGTGATGATGATGATGCCGGCTAGGCATGCACTTCTCGTTCTCAGAATGTCGCGTATTTTCCGTCGTCTGCATTTTCATCGATGTTTGTCATGCGATTTGTTGCGAATGAGCGTATGTTACGTGTGTGAGTGTGTGTGCTGTTGGGCTGCTGCTGCTGTTAACGGCGCTGGTGTAATGGCATTCTGATGGATACTACGACAGCAGCGAAAAGATTTTCGAACTTTCAGCAAATTCCTGAAATCCTACGATTATGCACTTCGACAATGAGAAAGCAGCGTTCCTCGGACGCCACCACATGATGTTGCTGTGGTCAAACAATGTGGAGGTGGTGAAGGATAAGATGGATAAAACTCCAACGTTGATTAAACCCTTCAACCAATGAACCATGCAAAGGGCTCCATCAGAGTGGAAAATTAGTCTCACATATCATCCTTATCCTAATTATACACATCCCCGAGCTGGATCCCCGCGAGTAAAAACCCATTACTATCGATAGTGACAAAGAAGGACGTCTCTATGCAGACTGGAACGAGTCCTTCCTTTAAACAGGCGGAATGGTAACTGATAAGATAGTTAGAGAACCATAACCGATAGAACCCATCTGAGAACCCACAACTCTCCTTAGCTGACCTGGGAGAAAACCCTGGACCCTCGAACCCAACCCTCTCCCTATAAATGATGTAACATCCGGTTAAAAAAGGCTTTTGGAGGTGAACTCAAGCCTGTGATGAGGAAGCAACGTCTCGGGGAAGATCGTATTCTGTCAATTGGGAAGAACGTGTTCACACTGAGGAAAGGACAAAGTAGCCGGGTAGCCGGTAAGGTAAACATTCGGTTGTTTTTGACCGTTAGATAATTCAGGTTTTGCTTCAGGACTGCAAAATTGAATTGTCATCAAACTTTGCCCTACCCCTAGTCAACAAAGGGGGCCAGAAGTGAGTGGGACGTCGTAAAGAATCAAAGGAAAAGTCAATCTTAAGGACTCGCTTTAAAAAGTAGATCAGGCAATGGCGATCAACTCTTTGTTGATACGCCACGTATTCGTCTTTCATTCGTTTATGTGAAAACGATTCCATGCTCGAATGGAGCCGAGCCATACCTCAATTTTTTGCTGGAGCCACACGATTTACAAGCCAGGGCCCTCATATCTCTTCAGCCAAAACACTGCAAATTCATTTACCCCATAAATTTGAAGGGGCGTGGCACTTTTAAATGACGTTCGACTCGTTGTCAACACAAGCCCTGGGCGTCTCGTCCATCTGTGACCCTTTGCCCTTGTGAACCTTCAGAAAATGGAAGTTTAGTGGGATTCTGCTAAAAAGTCACTGGGACCAAAGTATTTCTAGGCCAAACAAGTTCTATGGTAAACAAAAGCTTCGGCCACAAGTTACTTATTAGTTAAACTGATTATAAAAACTGGGGAAACAACTGTTGTGTAGACAAGGAATCACGTAGGACATAGATTAGAACATAGAAAGGTTCAAAACAAAGTGTGATGAACTCGGGCGAGATCAAGTACCTTTTTTCTTGCCCTCTGTGGATTCTCTGTCCCGAGCAAGAAATTGTTTACTTGCGGGAACGATTGTTCAGTACATCCATGAGCCGTCAGAGGAATCAGCACTATGTAGAGGCAGACCACCTGTCTGCCCAGAATAGGCGCCCACCCGATATTGCTCGTTTTTTGGACGAGATTTTTTTGCCGGATATTTCAACGAACATTTCACTTCTTCCATTCATTTTTTGCTTGTTTTTCAAAAGAAACGACAGCACTTTCATTAGATCCCAAATGAAAAATGTCTTTCTCCATGTAACAGTCCAATGTCGTTCATTATCTGGCCGCTATTTAACGAGCACGCCAAGAATGGGACTCATTGGGAAACGTCTGAGTATAGAATTCTATTGACCATTGAATCGACAACAACCGACACAGAACCAGTTATCTGCATAGGGATACCAATATGGTTCAGTGGTTGGAAGCGCCCTCAACAATAGCCTGAGCGACTCCTGGGATCAGATACCATCTAGGTCAGTTTGAATACGACAGAATTCCATGGTCCCGAAGAAGAACTCCCCATGACCGAAGAAGTGGGTGGTGATGTCCCTAATCTTTCGACCAAGTACCTTCCTGGTTAGGACATGCCACCTTTTCAAGGCCGGTACATTTGCAAAGGGGGTGCCGGGGAATGCAGAGTTTACTACAGGCAGGCCAGCTCAGTATGAGCCGTGCACATTCAAAACCTCTTGCAATTCTTAGTGTGAGGTAAGGGCAATTAGCATCCTTATGGTGCCAGAAAATCCTCAACTTAATGTTTTCTGTTCGAATAAGCTAACAGACCATGTAGCAGACATTCAATTAAACTAATGGGGTGATAAGTAAAGAAAAAGTAATTACACATATGTATGAAGTAATAAAACGAATGTACCTAATCAGACTTGATAAAAACATCCTCATTAGATGCTAATATGCAGACAATGATTGCATAAAAACGTCATTATAAATTGTTTTTCTGATTTAAAGACTAATTAGATCATATGGATCAGTACCAGTTCAGGACAGAAATTTGTCGGACCAAGAAAAATTAACCAAAAGGAGCTACCATTGAGGAAAATCACCCCGGTATCCGAGTTTTTAGCAATTTATAGGTTGAAAAAAGCCGCAGGGAAAGCCGCGAAATTCCTGAGATTCATGAAAAACTACGGTAATCAGATGGAGATGGAGGATCAACGGGCTGTGTGTGCGTATGTGTGTGTGTGTGGAGGGCTATTTGTGAACATTCGACTGGTTTCAGAGCGTTCCGGACGGCTTTCAAATGATAACAGCTGTGTGTGTATGTGTGTACGTGTGTGCTGGCATATGATAACGACGAAAACAACAACAACGACGGTGAAAGAACAGATGAAGCTGTCTGCTCGAAGTGATTGAGCTTTCCAGTGAATAGAAAATAACTACTCGACTGAAAACGAATATTTTAGACGAGGCCGACGTCATGTTGCTCCCTGAATCATGAGCTTAACCAGTAGGAATGTCCTGAGAGTAAAACCTGTAGCTCAATGGGGTTAAAGGTGTGTGAATTTAACCAAGCGGACATTTCCAATGTGACAGATAGCGGCAATACGGTATGGCCCAGTTGCTCCGAATCCCCGCAGCTACCGTACTCATTCGTTGTCGCAGTCGCGTCGGCGTTAGGCGCGCAGCGCCACTTAGTATTGACGAGGGCTGAAAAACCGGGTTGCACTCTATATGTGTGTATGTGTGTGTATACGCGCATATGTGTGTATATGCGTATGTGTGTATGTGTGTGGATGCCAGTATATCTCTTGGAATGTTCGCCACAAGGGCGTGTGCGTGTGTAGCGAGGATACCGCTCTATTTCGATCAGTAACCTTGTGTACGTGGTAAGGAGACTAGCTAGCGAAGTGGCTAGCTGCCTGAAGACTGACTAACTGACTAGCTAGCTGTCTAGCTGTTACTGCTATTGCTGCATGCACTCCACACAAACCACATGAAAATCAATCCATCGCTGTCCGGGCCGCGTTCGTTCGTCTCGTTCGACGTCTCTCCGCCGTTCCTACGACTATTTCCTGCCCTTGGTTTGAACTCTAGTCATCAAATAGAGCGCGACGGCTCGGCGGCGAACACTTTTTGCAGACCTCCAGTCGACGTACGCGGAACCCTTCACGAGAAAAGAGCGAGAACGAGAGAACGGGAGAGCGCTCACGCTCACTGTCTCGCGTCTGCGCGGAAGTGCTCCTTCGGAGGATCTGAAGGGACTTCACCGCCAAGGGCAAAGAAGCATATCTGGGATACCGTAGCTCTGTAACCTCTTGAAACCTCTTTACACTTTTCACAGCACCTGTACAGGCAGTTCAATTTGTTACGTTCGCATCGGATATCAATTAGTGCCGCTTGTGTGGGGATCCGCAGTCGACTACTGTAATCCCCTGCCGAAAAACTGACACTATGGAGCTACAGGCCGTTCTGTTCGAATGTCGAAACGATGCGAAAAAAGGAAAATTCTAGTTCCAACATCGTTTTATGGTGAATTAGTCAAAGTGCAAGAGTTTTGACCTCTTTGGTTCATACATTATCCACAAATCGTAATACCGTTGATATTATCGCAACCAATAACGGTGACAAAACTGGTGACACACTCAGTTGCTGTGCGTTGAACTATAGGAGGAGTCTGAACCTCTTCGGCAAATAGTACGTCGTCTGCCTTTGCAGCACAAATTACACTACAGACATCAGGTCATTGCAACGGTGAGACAGGGAATCGAACTTGTAGGAGACCATCCCCTGAAAACCAGCCTCCGAAGCCATGATCGTGACGGAATCAGGAATGATCCGCTCAATGCTGAGCTTTCTGTATCTCGAAACGCAGCAAGAGGATGGAATGACTATTTGGTCGTCTCCCGACGGACCTAATTAGAAGTAAAGACCCCAAACAGGTAAAAGGCTAGACGGTCCTGGGCGAGAACTCCTACGGAACTCGATCTTCGGACTATGTCTGCAATACTGGAGTCATTTGCCTCTGCCGGAAATCCCAGAAAATTGTCGGTCCACTCAGGGAATACCAATCTTGAGGAGACTTTACTACATTGTAACGGAGGTACTTAGCTACATAGTGATGCAACAGGGCACGACCTACCTAAAACTCCAATCCGACCGTTCCAACTCCATGGGGGTGGGGGAGAGGGAGAGAGCTCATTGAGGGTCAGAAGACAGTCGTTCACCACGAGACCGACGCCATATGACCACGAATCTCTCTAACAGCGACAGTAGTCCTTCAGGTTCCCAAGGGAAGCCGTACCGGGTCTCCCACATTGAAATGGACTTAGCCACTAAGCGATCACGAACCTGTGAAACCGAAACCCCCTCGGGCAAAGGACTAAAAATGGTCCGAGTGGATGAGAAAACCGAAGTAACGTCGAATGAGTCTACGAGTATACCGCCCACATTCGGGAGGAACAACAGAACGGGGTACGACATTCCGTTAGCTACGAACACGTCATCGAACCTTATCGATCAGAGCCGATGATTCGTAGGAAAGTGATTCACCCCCGACAGCGTTACTACGGCGACTACGTCGTTCTTAAGATGGCCATCCATGAGGTTGTACTGTGAGGAAACCTGGAATGTAACGCCGTTCGAGCCTAGAAGAATGAGAAAAATGCGACCAGCCTAGTGGATAGAGGACTTGTTAGGGATGGACTTCGTGAATGGTTCAGTTCCATCAGTCATTTCCACCTGAGCGCCTGGATAAATGGCCTACGCCACATGTCCTTTCAGAAAAGGATGAGCATGCTGGAAGGCACACCTTACAAACTGTTCCTTGACAAGGTGGGAACCTAGTCCAGTCAGTTATTTATAAAATGGTTAATAATAAATTTAGAAAAATCCTGGTCGTAAAAAATTGTAGGCATGAAAAAAAACGTAGATTAAAATGCAGGCGCATTGAATAAGGCAAAATGATTTTTAATGCGTAATTTTTACAATTTTTTAAAAAATAATTTTTGATACCGTACCTCTGATTTCTGCTGTTTTGCATCATGGTAATCAGTAACCTCTGTGTTTTCATTACGGAAAAGTGCACAAAATTAGGAGCTAAACCTGTCCTGTTACACCCGCTAGGTGTTTGGCGCCCCCCATTGATGTAGGTGGCACTTTTGGGAAATACGAGAGTTCTGCACCCTTAAGCACTCGACGGCTACGGTGAAGTACTTCAGCAAGCTCATGCAATGAGAAAAGTACACCGCTGAGGCAACATCAATGCGAACGAGTCGATCGACGAGGTTGTACTTTTTGCTATCGTCGTTGCTCAGTCTTCCGAGAGAAACACCAAGAGAGAGAAGGAGGGAAAGAGAGATAGAGAGGGGAACGCTTAGAGTGTGAGCGCTGGACCAGTCCCACACACACACCGTTGGGATCGTTGGGATCGCAGCACCCACGGCGCCGTCGTCGTGGTCGTCGTCGTCGTTGCCATCCACACGTGACTTGAATAAATGTATATGTGCATACAAGTACATGTCCATTTTCATGCGAGCGTACAAAGCAAGCAATCATCGCCCAACGTCACCCAGGGAGCCGAGAAGACCTACTGACATGTACAAACATCAGGGAGCTAAATGAAGGGGTGAGTGTCGCATGCGGTTTTCTATAATCTCCCTACACCTTTTCCCCAAAAGCTTTTGCTAATGGGGATTGGGCCGCTTACCGGGAAAAGGTGTTCGAGTCACAGAGAAGAGACCGCTGTTGTTGTATGAATGCTAGAGGCACAAACTTCCCATTCCGGTTTCTTGTTGAGCTAAGGACCTTCCACTAGAAAGGATAACGAAGTAAAGTTTCTGACAGATTCATCAACTCTATCCACTCGGATAGTGGAATCTCCCGTCAGAGCTTATTTCTGGAAGCTCCCATGGTAACGCTCAGGGTGCTTCAAAGGCCTCAGTCAGGTTTTCATGGAGGTCCCGACACTGAGAAAATTCTGGTCCATACTTCAGAACAGAAGTCAAAACTGGATACCAGAATTCCAGCAAGTGGCTGAACCGTAGCATGCCCGTGCACTGGGCTGACGACCGCTCGTTGGATCAGGCGGAGGTGGATATCACGCGACTGGCTTCACCTCAATGTTATGTTGAAGGGTAATGCATGAGCCAGGGAAGACTATCCCTGAGGGAAGTCTCTTTGTGATTAACAGAACCTCCTGAACTACCCCATTTCTGACAGCAGGACACCCGCTTTCCCCACTCGATCTGTCTCTAAGAGGCGCGTGAAATCTGTGGAACATGGAAAGGTACTCTCTTGGAGTTGTACCTCATTAGAAGCCATGTATCTTGGCTCAGAACGCCTCGTTAGCAGGAATATATCGCCCACAGAGAAAGGGCAAGGAGAGTTCCACAAATGAATGAAAGGACAAGGACATTCCATGGAAAGTAGATCCTTATTAATAGGTAAGCCCTTATTAGTACTACTTCAGATTCTCTTACCCTCTTTTTGATATCTTTGGTAAGGGAGCTAGTTCGAAACAACAAAATTGATGTTCTCGACTGGCTGAACAACTCAAAGTGCAGCTATGCCTAAGTACAAATTCCTCTGATGTTTCAAAAACCTCTCGAACGCCTTGGCAGAATCGTTAAGTTCAAACGGCCGAAGTCGATTTTGCTGTCCCAAGCGCTGTGTTAGTAATTTGTGTCGTTCAACGCGAAAGTGCACACGATCTCTCACCCGCTGATTGATTGAGCAGTGGCGAGTCCACGATGAAATTCCGTGTTTGGATCGAGCGAAAGAGTACGAAGAGGAGGGGAACGGCCTTTTTTCAGCCGTTCAACATCGAAACCTCGGATATGAACATAGCGACTCTTAGCATAGGTCACTATTCACTTCGCAAGGGAAGTAGCCTCGCATTCCACTACTCTTCACAGCCGTTGTAGCGTTTGGAAGCGTTCTTGGGCTCTACACTGATATAGCAGACCAACCATGTGCTCTTAGGCACCTTAGCTTCGGAAGCTTCCAGAGATGGACGGCTTTGGCTAGCCTGGGCGAGACTCGAATAAGGACCTGACAGCTGGGCCATGCGTAAGGTACTAGCCTACTTGGAACCTGCTACCAGCATATCCCTATGTGGGACACGTACCCTTAACCGTACCTGCTGCTGAAAACCAGTAAAGCTCTTCGAAGGAATTCTGCCCTAAAAAATATTACCTATTTCTTTTTTTGAGCAGGCTAATCCACTACAGTAGTTCTCTGAGCGTCGCCTATGACGGCGACGTCGGCGGCGAAGCCCTCACTAATAGAGTCAGAGCGCTCGGTATAGGCAAAAAGTGCATTTTTTTCAAAAAGAGGGGAAGGCCTGCAAGAGCCATCGACAAGTCGATGGCGGTTTTCCCTCTAACACCCACCAATACTCTCTACGTTTCGTTTGCCCAAACAGGGTATGTAGAGGATGAATAAGCTAGAGAAAAACTCATCGACTTCGATTCCCATGGATGTGGGGGCTCCTTGGTTCCAGCTTTTTCCCCGTTTTTAGTCAGAACGATAAGAACAGCTTGCAGATTCCAGTCAAACAAAATGTTGCTAGCAACATTCCCGAAAGAATCCACTTGAAGACTATACTGGTCCAACTCAGTTGAAGAGAGGACGTCTATTTTATGTAAGGAGACGGCATCCGGTGCAACATGATCCGCACTAAAAGCGGTTTTCCTGGATACCTCATTGAAAAAGGCTGTCCAAGTAGTTTGATACACACAGGATCTTGACAGGGACGTCAACAGGGCTGCCATGGCCTTCTCGAAGCCCCACAGGAAGCTCGGGGCGGGCACCGAAGCTGATACTTCCCTTTTTCTATTTGTCTTCTGGCTGGATGCACTTCCAAAGGCACTCACAAGCACGTCGAGTAGTACCCACAAGACAACTGGAGTACATCGGTGAGCTTGAAAATTCCAAGAAACCAAGGGCCCTGATCGAGGCGATATCTTGTACCGCTATCCAGGCTGGGGTTTCAACTCCACCAGCAGGGTCGCAGTCGAATGGAGGAGCTTCAGATGCCGGCATGCCGTCCAGTGTTAGCGGGATAAGTCCATTAGGTACTGGTTGGGAAACGAAACCATGGAAGGAATAGGGCTAATCTCCTAGGGGAGGTAAGTCCTAGGTGCTTTCCTGAGAAATCTTACTTCCCCTCCTCCCTGAACCAGTGCTTTTCTTTGAAGTGCAGTAAGTATTCGAGCTGCTGCTGTTTCCAAGTATGAATCGGCGAGTGACGAGTTCTTTGTAACCAGTAATCTTTCTTCCAATAAAGGGAAAATAGAAACCAATCCTGCTTAAAAGTACTTTCTTTGAATTAGCGAAAATCCTCTTTTTTGTCCATTTTCCATGCTTTCTGGACTCGGCCATATATAGCTCTTCGCACAATAGCGGACGTTCAATGATGACGAAAAAGACAAGGTCTCCAGCAACCAAAGGCAACGTGAAAAATATCAGTTCCCCCGTAAAGGAAGAGGTGAAAGCCAATTTCTCATGAAAGGCAGTACCAAGGCCGATCACTCGGGTTCTAGGTTCACTCGCTGGAAAGGAATCTCCAACGAATAGGCTCTAATAGGCTTCATGTCACAAAAATGAGGTGATTTCTCAGGAAAGGTAACGAACAAGCAGGAGGTAGAAACGAAAAAAAACGAAAGGGAGACCCAAAAATAACGCGATTTTGCCTTTATGGCCACTCAAGGGTGAGCTAATTCCTTCTCTTTGTCTTTTCTTTGTGACTTCAGTTTTTTTTTGCCCCTGAGCTTGCTAAAAGTACTCCTCATGACTTCTTTGGGGGAAAGTTTGGAACCGAATAAGAAGATTTAGACATGTACTTTCTTATCTTGACATTTGCCATGCTAATAAAATACACAAAGAAACATTCCACCGTTTTTGATCGAGCACAGAACTCTTCTGAAGGGGCGGCATGGTCTATGAGGTCACATAGGCACCGCAACGGCTGATATTTTTGAAAGAAAAGTGGCGGAGGGGCCCGATCAGCCCTCATTGATTCTTAGGGAGGGATTCATCTCCTCTATCGAAGTATTATGTTAATCTACGAGGAATAGCCAGGCGAGAATACAGGCTGTGACGCCAACAAGGGTTCAACATTTGTAAGGGAGCAAAAAATCCAATTTTCTGAAGTAACACTGTTTTCGATTGATTGACACAATGAGGGGATTAACTTTTCCCTGGACACTTGGCTTCATATGTTACTAGATGAAAACATGTGAAGAACCTGACATCATCTTTCTATATTTCACCCACAGGCTCAATGATCGAAGCCATGGAATGAGAGGGAACGAGCGGGAACTGAGATTGATAAGCTTTGTTCTGAATAGGTATGGTACCTAAACAGGAGGAGGCAGCGATTGCCAAGTAGGGATCCTAACACACGCCCAGAACACGTATCATCCTCGGGTCGGATTCGGAATAGCCATTCGCCCAAAACAATCACGCTCCCATACCTCAAACACCGTCTAGTCGGTTGCAGACTCTTCTGAGTGAATGGGAATGATAACTTGGAGGTCGGCGAGCCCTGCGTGAGTACATCCCATAGCGGTACCAAAAACGGCCTGTTCCAAACCACAAGGGTACCAACAGGTACCGAGAGATGTAAGGTGGTATAGTCCGAACGACTTGGTCGCCCCGTCCTACGGCCAAGTGGCACATTCACAGCCAAGGGTCTTAGCTCCACAAGATGGACGGACCTACTCCAATTTCTCAACATAAAATATTGGGTGACAGCTTCTTCTATCGCCTCTTTTTCGTTTACACGATTATAATGGGAGACAATTACAGAATACCGATGACATGCAATGTTTCTATGCATTCTCAATGAGGCAAAGTTAGTTGGGTGGTCCTGCAACAAATAGAATTTGGTAAGGGCACGAGCATATGGCTGTACATTCACTAGCAGCCGCACATACCCAACCAGCGCCACCGAGCTACCATTCTTCCTCAGGCTTACCATCTAATGAGGGCCACCGACTGGAAACAGATACCTCGCAGTATACAAAGTGTGGTCCAAACACGTCCTGGTATGAATATGCCAAAATCAACTTGCGATTGTGGGCCTCTCTATCTGATCCATACCATTTTAATGGCAGTAGGGAAGTGACATGCCCGCGGATGAAGCTTCAAACCACTCAACATCGAACCGCCTTCCATCTTATCGAGACTCAGCCGTTCAGTCCCAGGTACCGTCAGGTATCATAAAAAACTTAGCCTTCAGTGCGACTAGTTCACTGAATTCTAGGATAAATCCATGCCAGAAAATACCAGGGAATTTCCACGTGGAATACTAGCGTGTGGCGCAACCCATGACGAGCCAACGCCTGCAGTAACACACATGGCTACTGTCAGTGTGTTGCTTTTTCACATCAGTTCGGTTCAGAAGCCCTGACAAAGAGGTTATGAGAAAAATTTAAAAATCTATTGCATGCCCTCCTTATCTTCATGAAACCTGGATTAGCAGAGCAACCGCTGAGCCGTAGAAGTTTGTTACAGTCTGTTTCCCTTTGGGAGGTACTTATTTGATATCAGCCTATACAGCAGCTGTGCATCTATGGCAAAAAAAGCACTGAGGAATCGCTCTCGTTTCATGGAATAAACCATTCAGTTGGTTCCTGTACTCGTTTTTATTAAATTACATTTCCTATATCCAAAGACGACAATTATTCCGAATTATAAGCCCCCTTTAGAACGCTCCCACGGTAACAACCCTTTACGGAACGGGAATATAGAATACACCAAGAGATGGCCTATACCATAGAAGCAACATCCTGAACTAATCACCATGCAGCTCGTGGTATTACATAGCAGGAATGGCAGCACCCGCTGAAGTCTAGGGAACAAGTGTGGGTGATACTAAATGGCAGGCTATCACTATTACGCTCAGACGATCAGGTTCCAGCCCTATGGCCGACCAAGCCTTACCTTGGCCGACCAAGCCAACCATCCTTCCAGAGCGGACGAGGGACACCAGATTCGTTTGAGATGAAGGCACTGATTTAGACAGCTCATGGACTTGCGAGTCATTACAGAGGCCAAATACCCATTCAAGCCCCCTAGTGATTCTGAACGGATGAAGAATGCTCAAGAGCATTCCCGAGTGGGTCTAACCAACGCCAGGAGCTCAAGCCCGGCCTGACATAGCTGTGCTCTAGAAGCTTTCCTCGTCAGGGTCTGATTTTTTCACAGCTGCTGTTCGCTATGTGATCGTATTCAAAGTTTACCAACCCACCGACAGCAGCCCCGTTCGTGCAAATAGATTCTTTTTGAATGACGAAAACATTGCCCGACTATATGCAAAAAACAGCTATTCCCTGATGATCGGGAACTGGTATGTTCTAGGCACTTTGGAAATGTTCAGATAACAAAAAATGGTCACAGATGCCTTAGTTGTTGATGTCTAGGCCCATTTTCGTACTTTAGGACAACATGGAACGTTGCTCTCATGGAATGTCCTTTACCCTGGGGACATTCTAAGCAGTGATTCCGAGAAGCTGCCAAGTTGAGCTGTGAAGCAGTCGAAAGCTTTTTCGATTTCAGGCTTGGAATGAGCATATTGAAGAACCGCATGTTTTTTCGACTTCTAGAACGAGATTTCATCGAAATGTCAATCCCTTAGTGAGCGGGTACAAATGACCAGCCGTTTTTGAATTTTTGAAAAAGAGTTTTGACGGCTGAACTCTGAGCATAAGAAACCCTCAGAGGGGGCTCAGGAGGCATAAAAGAAGGGACCAAATCAAACGAATATAGCCTCCTTGTCCAGAGAAGATCACTTAATTGCAGCAACAAATCCTCTCTTTTTCTTTCCTCTGCGCATGCCTTCAGTAATGGGAAGATGTGTTTCGCACTACTCTAAGGGATTTACGATCTGAGGCCCGTCCATAGTACATACATGGGACCCCTTCTTAGGAGGAATGACGATATCTTGAGATTCCATCAACTGGCAGTGTCTACTACTGCAATTCCTTTTCATCGTACCTGTTCAGCTCTGAATAACGACTAGGGAAAGCTCGGTAGATAGGGGAAGTGGACCGCCAATTCAAAAGTGATGTAGTGAATAGCTGGTAACGATCAAAATAAGGGTAAGCGTATCTTTTATAATACCACAGAAGGAGAGGTTATGGATAGGCTTAAGAGGATGTAGGGAACAACGTATAGACGGTAAAATTGTGCCGTTCCTCAGTCAGTAAAAAGTTCGACAGAATGTACTCACAACCAACAGTCGACTTTGACTTCTCAGGTATATTTAAGCCACAAGAAAGTATAAATTCAAAAGTGCAATCGCAAGCGATGATATTGTAATGCCAATTCATAAAGGAGCTATTCTTGCCCCATCAAAGGGAAGGAATGCCGTGTCCCTGGTCCCTTGAACGAGCGCGATCCACTGGACTACTCTGGCTCGTGATAGGGGCGAATGGAGACGTTACTGGCGCTCACTCGAAGAAATCGATGATTAACGGGACGACAGGTGATAAAGATGATATGTATCTGCCTCCAAAATATGATATTCGGAAAACGGAAATCGGAAATGAAAAACGGAAGTGCCTACTTAAGTTGACTTTCAAATGGGGAATGTCGCTTGATCGATGAGAAACTTACTATGGGAGAAACATTGAAGCCCCGATTTTTGTCCCGTTATCCTCTATCATGACAAGCTCATCCTATTAACGACATGACGACTCTGTTTAGTGGAAGATTGTTTGATCACTTTGATAACTACTTACTTAATTACTTACTTGTAAATTCTGATTTGCTGGAATGTATATAATGCAAGCTACAGATGTGGACAAACAGCCGTAGATCTATGGCTGCTTTCATAGTCCGCAGGCAGGCGCGCTGGCGCGCTGGCGCGCAGGCTGGCGCGCGCGCAGGCAGGCGCGCAGGCAGTGCTAGGGGGGAGGAGGGAGGCAGACAGTGTAAGGCAAACAGTCCACGCCCCTTCGAAGGTTGTTTGTTTTCAACCCCTCGAAGGGGCGCGGACTGTTTGCCTTACACTGTCTGCCTCCCTCCTCCCCCCTAGCACTGCCTGCGCGCCTGCCTGCGCGCGCGCCAGCGCGCCAGCGCGCCTGCCTGCGGACTATGAAAGCAGCCTATCCGAGACATGGTTCTCAGTCCACGTACGAGGCTTTATAAAAAGAGAATGGAAAGTAGGTGTGAATAGAAAGAAAGTTGGAAAAACAGAGAGAATAGGCGGAGGGACCTCGTAGAAGAGGCAAGTAGTCGACGCAGCACCGGCTGTGAACTGACCTTTTATATCGAGAATATGATCATAGAGTAGCTTACCTTCTTCGGTGAGCTCACCGCTCTCAGCACGACGTTGAGCGTTTAGAGCGGCGGCTAACTCAAGTTTCTCCTTGTTGCGTTTGTTGAACGATTTCAGGCGTTTATAGTTGAGTTTTTCGCACTGAAATCAATCACTTTTAAGCTTATTATGAACTTTTGCCCTACGAAAGTGTTACCATCGACTAGTGCTACAAATTCCCAAGGAAACCTGAGATAATACAAAATTGTGTGATTTCCTTCACTTTTTTTCGTAATTTTCAACGAAATGAATGTTTAGAATTATTTTCGAAAACCCGAAAACCTGGATCCATTTTGCAACTCAACGAGAGAATCCGTACAGAAGTTGTGGTCGAAGCAATCTTTAGAGATTCGTGAAGCAGCCCCTGTATTTAAATGGTGAAAACTTTACCGCCCATACGTTTTTTCGGGCTTACATGGTCAAGTGCCGAATGGCACACTATCAGCACAAGGTAAAGGATAAAATAGCATGAAGTCTTGGGATGTTAATCAGTCCCGTCTAAGGAATTCGCCCATGCACTCGACTTCCATTCAAAATAGTACGACGTACTGAATGCGCATGTGGCCTATACAACGACTTGCGGTGGCCAGTCGATCGGCCAATCACTGCTTGTATCCTTCCAGAAGAACCTGGTATCAATTAACCTACTCTGGAAGGGTGGAAGGCTTGGTTGACCAAGACGGGTATCGATCCGGGATTGGAACCAGCAATCATGCGTGTGTGAAGTGCGCCACCTGCCACTACACCACCCCAACGAATTGTATCCATTGACCGATGCTCCAAACTCCCATCAACGCAGGGTACGAAAATCAAATCCTGAATCGATACTCACCCAGACAACCAAGTCTTCTTGCCCCCGGTATGTTCTAGGTACGGTCCATTATGATCTTGACTCTGCCTTACTGGAATATTCAAGTTACTAATCCATGCTTCCTATAAGTTATGGTCACGAAGCAATAAAAGGATAAAAGTGAAGTTGGTAATTTCATGGGAACTTAGTCTTATCCAGGTCAATTGAGCCCTCCACTTCTCCTCCTCCCCCTGCTGGAAGGTCAACTAATTCTGCCTGTGACGATATTCAAACGCTCTGCGATTATAGCTACAAACTGGATACATGGCGCATTCGCACAAAAATCAATAAAAGTGAATCTCCCCATTTTTCCTTCATCGTGTATAGTTCACGACACGGAATGTTTCGTTTCACCATTGCTTCCATGTAACTGTTGTCCTGTGCTGGTGGCATAGTGGAAACAGGCGCCGTTCTCCAATTCCATCGCTAACGATGGAATCCTTCCCAGGCCAAGCAAGCCCTTATTATTCTGAAACGGCCTTTACCACACTCTTCTATAGGAATAACCACTATGGTATGGATATTGTCCAACTCCCAGTACGTAAGTCAATTGTGCTTTCAATTATCTAAGGGAATACCAATGAGTGTCGAGTATGCGGCTCATCCTCTAGAGAGCACAACGCAGGGTTTCTTCATTTAGAAGCGTTATGCGTACCTTAGCCCGATCGCACATACTTTTCCCAGACTAGTAGCCGAAAATCAATTAGTAATAAACGTGTGTAAGTGAACCCACACCCACAAGGGCTCGTCTTGCTACACAAAATATGTCTCACCACATGGGCTTTGCTTATGGTTTTCTCGGAAACATGGTTGGCATAGTCATCGTAGCAAAAGTGCATCAGTGAAAGCATATAGTGTGGAGAGCGCGGTGGTCGCCGTCGTCAACGTCTTCGACGACGTCGTCGCCGCCACCTCCGCCGCCGCCGAACATTTGAAGAACACACGAGGCTCAAAGAAAACGAAACGAATAGACAGACAGAAAGCGAGAGAGCACGTTCGATGATGGAGGAGCAGCGGAGCCAAAAAAAAGACCAGAGAAGCGGAACGAACACCACCGCGTTTGCACTTGGATGCGATGTCGTCGCTAGACGATGACGAAGTACTGGCGGTAGCGAGAGAACAGGCAACGACCGATCGAAAATCGCTGCACTTTGGAATCGGGGCCGACGCCGCCGCCTGTTCCCGACGACGGCAGAAAAAGCGACGATCTCGACGACCGGAATGCAACAGACATTTTTAAAGCCCGTCAGTCAAGGGACACTAAAGTTCAACAAGACTATGGACGCAAGAAAAGAATCCTTTGAATAATCCTCTTTTGAGAGTGAAAGTTTCAAAGAAGGACGTTTTTAGCACGAAGTTTGGTGATGATGGCTTAGTACGGGCAAGGAACGGCTTGCTGTTGTTGTCATGGAGCTTTCAGCGGAAGCATTGTTTATCGAGACCAAGAGGGACAGGACTGGAATAACTCAAGGGACTGAGCTGAGCGCAATGGTCCTACCTCACCAGAGACCATTTTCATCATCCCAAACTTCAATTTGAGTGTAGAGATATGTACATACCTATACTCTATCAGTCTGTATCCTGTACTAACCACATGCCGCCAGGTAGAGAAGTAACTCATGGATATTTACCAATCATGAGTAATCTTGAAGTAGAAATACCCTCGACGACGGTAGTTGGTCAATGGCTAAGTGTTTTCTAACAGGTATGCTTCTTTATGGAACCCACAAGCATGGATGGCGAAGTGGCGAGAGGCGCCGCAACAAGATCGAGCTCTCCATGAGATCTGAAGCCCACCCAGAGTAAATCCTGTCGCAAGACTATTTCTTTCCTTTGTAGAGCTCAATTAGTGACGAAAGGGTAAAGAAACTTCAAAAATAAGATATGGGTAAAAGAGATGAGCGCTTCGGGCTCCGGTAATTTGTTCGTCTTTCATGGCAGAAAGGTTATTCTCTACCGATCCTTCACAATTGGCAGCGTTAATTATGCATAGCATTAACCAGTGGAAACCACTGAGTCCAGCATCTCCCTAAAGAGTCAGTGATGACTTCATTTTCAGAAAAAACCTATTTTCACAAAATTCTCGAATGTTGCTGAGCAAAGCGTCATTGGGGGAGCATTACGCAATTTGAAGCGAAACATGTCACTTTTGCTTTGAAAAGACCCTATTTTAAATAGCTCAGTGAAGGGAAAAATAGTTCAAATGCTATTAAACGTCTCAGGTGGAGCTGGTGTAGTGGCAAGTGACGTACTTAACACACGCATGGTCACAGGTTCGAATCCCGGATCAATATCCGCCAGAATTTATCGAGAGTTTCACTCTAATAAAGATTCCACAGCTACGAAATAACACCTCTTTCATGGAAATTGGTTATTTGTGCCTGCTCAAATCATATCTAATCAGCTGATGATATAATCAAAGGTATAGTTCGATCTATGATGAAAATGGCTCCTGAGACTTCCACCCTAGACAACTTGTGATCCCCGGGGATAGCACTGAGACATTTTCTGATCTAAAAACTACTTCGACAGGGCATTGTAAGGGCTCCAAAAACGGCTCGGCCGGCGTACGCACCCAAAAGTGGCCGTGCTATGTCCGCCTTGTTAAGGGTATACCATTGGTAGTGGAGTGCTAGGATGCCGATGAATAGTGTAGTTATGTGAGAGACACCCAGACGGTTACAGACACATAGTCTCGCACATACATTTTCTTACTACTTTTTTGAAGAACTATGAAGGCGATTTTCACGCCTTCTTCGTCATTTTTGCACTACTCTGCATAATAGCTTCCTTTATTCCACTTGGACTAGATACCTCACCATCAAATTACGGTAAACTGGTGATAAATAATCATTTCGGCGGTTGTTGGGTTCTCTCTGATACAGTGAATGGGCATAAGTTGGTGTGGGTGATCTGGTAACATCAATAACTACCACTTGAGACACAGTTCCCGTTAATAATGGTTTCTCAGATTTCTCTCTTAGATGATCCTGTAACCACCAAGGATATTCTGCGGGGCACCGCCGAGTCGAAAAGGCCGAGATAGGGCGTAATGGGGACTCAACGTACACTTTCGGGAAGGACGAATTTTCACGTCGTTGAAGAAGCTGCAGAGGTTGTAGCGTTCGCACCGGAACCCACACCTTGCACGCTGGCAGCTTTCTGCAGCAGCTGCATGAAATGCCGCGCACGTTTGAACAGCTCGTCCAGATAGCCCTTCCATACAGTTTTTGTTGTCACATTCTCGTCCAACCCCCCAATTTTACATCTTTTTTGAAGCCTCATATTTCTTTAAATACGCCGATTTCTGCGTTTTCCTCGCCTTTTTTGCACTATTCGGGACTATCACATCCATTAATTGGCTAAATGATCGTCACCGACACTATTCAGGGATTCGCCCCGCATTCGACCTCCATTAAGAACATAGTGGCGTTTCGATTGCGTGTGTGGCCTATACAATGAACTGCGGTGGCCAGCTGATGTACAAGTCAGTGCTTTTATCCTCCAGACGAGTTTGTTACCAATCAACCGGCCCCGAACGAATGGAAGATCCGAAGGACATGACGAGTGAATTCAGGATTTGATACCCGGACTATACATTTGTATAAGGCGCCACTTGCCACTACCCCGCCTCGCCCACATACTTTTAAAGCACTGCTGGCAAGGAGTCAGGATTCGTATAGCATATCAAGTACTATATAGTGATAAGATCAAATCCTGAAGAAAATTGTCAGAAATCAAATTTATCAAAAATTGGTTGATTTTCCACAAAAATCAAGACAGAGTGCTGGCTTGAAAGGACCTGAAGCAGTCCAGTGAGTAATTGGTGCAGAGCCTATTTCAGAAGACCTTATTTTACGTATTCGAGTGGAAATTAGTGTGGAATGGAATTATAAAGGACGAGGGATGTGCTCATATAGACGAACAGCTTCTGACTACGTCAAACCCATGCCTTTTCTAGGAGCAAAAGAAGCTTAGATGAATCGTCACTTGGGGAATGAATAAAGGGATGGAGAGTTCAAGAAGATTCCGTAACTGCGTGCAAATTTCTAATTTGGATCGGATTGTAGAGAATTCCGAGCACACAAACACCACGCAGTCCCGTGACTTCTGAGATAGAAAGTGATCCGGCAGTGATATCCTTAAGGCAGAGGTGTTGTCTTCAATGAGAAGTCTTACCTTTTGGTTAGAGGTTTTACACTCTTACCTATCTATCTTGCGATTCCCTCCCTAGGTCTGCAGTCGCTCGGCTAGTCTATCAAGAGTGAAAAGTGATTCTGAACCGTGTAGGATTCGAGCTTGTGGGACTCTAAAAGCCATCCCTGGGCACCGTGCCGATTCTGAAGAGGTATGTAAACGGAGAGGGCGATGATATCAGTTGGAAGGATATTAATCTATATACTGGTAAGGCTTTTTGGATGTCAAAGTGTGACTGGTTTATTGGCCTCAGGAGAACGACGGAACGCAAAGGTGCTGTCAACATTATAGCCAAACGACTTGGGCAAGTAGGCTGCTTGGTAAGCCGTCTGGCTCAATATAGCTAATGAAAGTTGACCAAACAGCCAGCAAAGCAGCTCAGCTTATCTTGCAGCTTTCCAAGCTTGTCGGAATCAAAAGTCAACTCGCTCAGTGAAATTGCTGGATTCTGGTCCCTGTTGAGCTTTTTCTTAGTCTCGAAATCCTGTCAGACGAGTATCTTCACTTCCAATCGCAAAACAACGTCGACCAGTTAATTCCGCTTATTTCGCGTCTTTTCGCTTTCTTTGCATGAACCAATTAACTGTGCTTGGTCAGCTCGCTCCTTCACTTGGGAAAATTTGTAAAGATGGTCTTTAGGTTCGTTTCAAGTGGCATTACTTCACCATGCAAATGTATGTATCTGTATGTGTCATATAGTCTGAAGATAGAACCTTCGTCAGCTCACACCAGTAGGCTTGCCTTTGACATCGATTTTCGCTTTGTCTGCCTTGCAGCAACGTATCTGTAGCAAAATCGGACCTATAGGTACATACCCGGAACTCCAGCATTCGGCATAACGCTTATGGACTGCCTGAACCGGCATCAGCCAAATCTAAGGCCAGAGCCAGGTTCTCTTTTTATGATGGCCTCGCACTTGACTTCCACTCAGATCCGTAGTGGCTTTTTGAATGTGTATGTAGTCAACCAATGACTTGCTGTGACTGGTCGATGTACAAGTCAGTGTACCGGACAAGTCTGGTGCCAAATAAATGACCCCGTTAGGTGAAAGACTAGGATAGGCCTAGGTGGGTATCAGGCCGAGAATCGGTCTCTAGACTGTGGGTGTGGTGGTAATGTGTCATTTCATAAACCATCACCTCTGCCTACCCTATATACTGGAACTAGCAAATGCATAACTAAACAACAGAAAATATCAAAACTAATAGGTAGTACATTATGAAGCGTGCAAAGGGTCCTACAAGTTGCTTACAAAAGCGGCATAGGTACAAACAAGTGTATATATAGACTGTGGCTTCATATGGGGGAGCAACATTGTTTGGCGAAATCATTCTCATAGTCGTACTGTAGCAAGTGGTCCCGTAAAAAATCACCGTAGAAAAAAAGCAGTCAAGTCGAAGACATTGACGATAACACGATAATGTCTTGTCAGCTTAGCAGCCCCGTTGTAGCAGACGTACGACGTATAAACTACAGAATGAGCAGTAAATCTAGTTAGATCGACTTAAAACCCTACTAGATCATTTTTAATTATAATTTCTAACTGATTGCAAAGGAAATGCTGGTCTTAAAGGTACAGTTCACGAAAACTTTGAGGCACCCGCTTTTATTCGAAAAGCGGAAGTATCGATTGGGAATGCTCCATCGGTAGTGAAGAAAGCGAGAGAATTCTCCGATTTCCAGAAAAAATATGGCTCCTCAAAAGTAGGGAAAATAAAGGTTGGACGAGTTTGTCATGACGGAAATAACATGGGAAGGGCTATTCGGACGAGATTTCAGTTATTACAATTGCCCAGAGAGCTGATTACATCAAGCCAGAACTGTATAGAACTGACTTTGACTGTCGCTATGGTCATGACAAGTTGTTTGAACTTCCTACATGGGTTCCCTTGTCATCGGTGCAGCCTCTACACTGCCGGTGAAACTCGTCCGAGGATGGACACGGGGCCAATCTTTGAGCCTTTATAACTCTCCAACTATGCCGTTTTCCGCTCAATAGTGCCAGATATGGAATTCGAATAGAGGTTTCGAATTCGTCCTATGGGGGAATCTCAGAAACCATTTTTATCGTGAACTGTGCCTTTAACAAATAAATGATGAAAAAGAAAGTTCTCGAAAAAATAATTCGAAAGTATGTTTAGAATATGGTAGCCTTTCTGAGTGCGTTATTGATGAATTGAATAGTCTTCTACTCATATACTACCTAGTATTCATCTGCGGTTTTTTTCAGATTATAAAGTTACTATCAGTAGAAGAGCCATTTGGCGCATTGTAACACGCAGGGTCCAGGAATTGAATGCCCAATCGATACTCGCCCAGGCCAATCAAGTCTTCTATCCTCCAGGGTCGGTCACTTAGTACCATGCTTGTCTGGAAGTATAAAAGTGTTAAAATGTAAATCGGCTGACCACCGCTTTCATTGTCCACGCCACTACTACCCAGGGAATCCTCTAGAATGTCTTGTAAGGACTCTAGTTCCAGCACATACCTTCACTCGATTCGTCTTGATTCAGTTTTCTATTTTTTTACTAATACAAATCTATTTATACGTTTTCTAACTTTTGAGTTTCAATACTATCATCAAGTAAACTCAACCATTTAGAGAATAATTGAGAAGGTCAAATTGCATCTGAGATGACTCCTTATTAAAGGCACAGTTCACGATAAGTATGGTTTCTGAGATTTCCCCATAAGATGAATTCGAAGTCCCTTCCTATACCATATCTGGCGCTATCAGGTCGCAAAACGGTCTAGTTAGGGCGTTATAAAGGCTCAAACATTGTCCCGTGCGGATGCGTGGACGTGTTTCAACGGCATTGCACTAGTCACAAGGGAAGCCATTCAGTTCGGTTCAATCAGCTTGAAATGACCCTATGTCCCATAATGACCCAAGTTTTAGCTTGATGTGGTCAGCTCTTTGTGCAATTGCAAAGACTGAAATCTTGTCCGAATACCCCTCCCACGTCATTTCTTTCATGATCATCCCTGGGAATTAGGGGAGAAGTTCCAGTACCCCGTGACCCCCAGAATGCTGCTGAAACCATTCAATAGGTTGAGAAGCATTGATCAAAAAATTCGTAACGACCGTAGAAACATGGCTTTCTATTTTTTCGGTATTTTACCTTTTCCGGGCCACCTGACACCAATACTTTACCCTTAAAGCTTTTCAGCGTACCTAGACTACTACATTGTATGGCTTCATGAATAATCCAAATTCGGGGGTATAGAATTTTAAGGAGCACGCTGAGCCTTACTCGTACTTGAGGACACATCTTTACGCCTCACTTACTACTATGTCATATGCCTCACAGCTTCACTTATAAATATAAGATGTGCCCACCAGAAAAAGGGCATTCCAGAAATTGGAAGAATTCCTTGGCACTCCACATAGTCGCTAGGAAAGGACCTGGGTTCTGAAGTCCAGCTATTTATGGTGCTCTCAAATGAATACCGATGGTAAAAGTAAACTAAGGGCAATCAGAGCTACATTCGGCTTCGGCAGGATCCGGGTCATAAGACATGTTCACTTTGATATTAATTAAAATATCGATGTTCAGCTCTGCATCGGTTTGCCACCCAACCGCTGTAATTACAGAATGAAGTAAAGTACGTGGCACATCAGGTAAGAGCCTTATTTCTCTAAAGGTCAATGGCCTTCCTCTTTTCAACTACAGCCGAGCGATCGGATAGAAAGAAGCTTTGTCGAGCATTCAAAGCTTATGACACCATCTGGGCACTTGGTAATAACATATGCCACTTTGCTAATTCACCTAAAGGCTCCTCTGCAGGATTTCTCACAAATCCGCGGATAAGTGAAACTTGCTGTTGACACAAGTGTTCAGTATAAGCTCTGGATTAGCGCCGTTATTCTGAAAATTCATCTCAAGCATTTCTCTGAGCGTGTAATCAGATTGAACTTATTTGATAAAGTGATAAGTTTAGGAATGTAAATCCTCTTCCGTGCGTCAACATCATAATGTCACAGACAGATTTTGACTTATTTCTCTTTCAGCGTCTTATTATCTTCTTTTCGAACAAACATTAGTCTTATGACACTTCTTTCGTAACTTTGTACACTTGAAGATTAGTTCAGCACAGAGTGCGCTGTACGTGCTGCAACGTACTAGAAAGAGGCTTAAAGGCACAGCTCACGACAAAAATAGTTTCTGAGATTTCTCCTTAGCGTGAATCTGCGACCCTCCAGGATAGCACGAGGCACACTGTTGGATCGAAAAACGACCTAGATAGGGTGTAATAAGGACGCACCTAAGCGGACGAGTTCTCACGGCGTTGTAAAAGCTGTTGAGGTTGCGTAATTGGCACCGGAAGAGTGCGTTGCGCGCAGTAAGCCTGGAGCCAGCTAAAAGCAGTGCCACACACATTTTGGACAGCTCGTCCAAATATCTCTTCCATGGAGCTTGACTTGCCACATTCTTCTCCTACCCCTAATCTACTACTTTTTTGAAGTTTTTTATTTTTCTGAACATGAATGATTTCGCATTTCCTTCGCCACTTTCGCATTTTTGTAGGCTATCGCTTCCATTTTTGTCTAAAACTAGATACCCCAGAATTATCGTGAACTGTTCCTTTGAATTACTTGGTATTAGGTGAAATAAATAGCTAAGTCTAGTTTCTTAGTAAGTAATGAAAAAGCGGATTCCATACACGGAGGATGAAGGACGTGACCTTTGGCATTGATCAATCTTTCTGCGGGACACGCCATCGCCTTCGAGCTCTATTTAAAATCATAGCGGCGTTTAAATGCGCATGAGACCCGTACATGATTTGCAATGGCCAGTCGGTGTACAAGTTGTTTAATACTTCTTTACCGTACAGGTTTGTTATGGTTGAACCGCTTTATTGGTCAACGTTTCGACTAAATCGTCGTCTTCAGGACCTGAAAATAGTTCGAAGCCTCTGATCTGCGACTTACCCGACCAAGCGCCCAAACGCGCTAGGTTAGTTGCAACAACTCCCGGAAACTAAAACATGGAAAAGTTTCCAGTTAAAAGACCAACCTTCCGCGGTTCCACCAGCGCTACGTCCCACTCTATATGAACAACAAGGGATCAATGAGACACCGTCGATGATCGTAGGATAAGTATTATACGGGTGTTCTCCAAGTTCACAAAACGGAATGAATGGCAAGAGTTCACTTGTTATGGCCAAGCACTCATTTCGGTTGTTCAGGCTTGGATTTTTCGATGCCAGGAAGATACTGGAAGCGTAACATATCCGCTCGAAAAATCCAAGCCCGAAAAACCGAAATGAGTGCTTGGCCATAACAAGTGAACTCTTGCCATTCATTCCGTTTTGTGGACTTTGAGATCACCCGTATAATTCTTATCCTACGATCATCGACGGTGTCTCATTGATCCCTTGTTGTTCATATAGAGTGGGACGTAGCGCTGGTGGAACCGCGGAAGGTTGGTCTTTTAACTGGAAACTTTTCCATGTTTTAGTTTCCGGGAGTTGTTGCAACTAACCTAGCGCGTTTGGGTGCTTGGTCGGGTAAGTCGCAGATCAGAGGCTTCGAACTATTTTCAGGTCCTGAAGACGACGATTTAGTCGAAACGTTGACCAATAAAGCGGTTCAACCATAACAAACCTGTACGGCAAAGAAGTATTAAACATTATGTAAAATGCCCAAGTTTCAAGAAGAGCGAACATGGAAGGTGTACAAGTTCTCCCTACCAACCTCGTACCATGAAGCGACCACAGAAAAATATAAACTTTACTTAATCGTAGCTTTGATGAATCGTAGATTATCACATTAACATTCTAATTATCACGCGGAGGTGCTATGTGGCGCGCTATCACATACGCATGGTCACGGGTTCGAATTCCGGACATACGCCTGAACACTCGTGTGAGAGTATAAAACCACTGACTTGTACATCGGCTTGCCACGGCAATTCATTGTATAGGGTACGTCATAAATATGCTATTCAAATAATTGTCGTGCAGAGTAGGTTAAGCCGATCCTACTAATCTACTCCAGTTCAAACCGGCGCCCCAAGGATAGGCACGAGTGTCGTTCAAATCACCACGAATTTCGCAGCACCACTTGGCGCGCACGCCTCCAATTGGGCGAATGTTCCGTCCCCCCCCCCTACCCTCCGGAAACCGCAATTCATATTGATGAATGGTGAATTCTTGTGAAGTATTCATTTACTATGCATCGCATCAACAAAATGACTGCACGGTCATCTTTCAAAACCGTCTCCTGTACTAATTAGAGCTCGAAGATGGTCGGTTAGTCTTCGACGACGGCACGCAGAGTTTCTTGAAAAACTCCAGTCCGAACTTCCTTCAACGATTAAGATTCCTAAAAGCAGCAACAGTAGCGCGTTTTGAAGTGCAGCCTCCCCAGCCAGCATGGACTATATGAACCAATCCATTCGATTGCGGTTCTAGAAATTAGGCCAACTGAAGCCAGGGATGAAATCGCGAACACTTCGTCAACACCCTTCTGAGTCTTTTTCCATTCGGGAGTGAGTGCCCGTAGTTTCAAGTCTCTTAGTCAGTATAATCTTTCACCCTTGGCAGTACCATATCAGAAATGACTCATATGAAAATGATCTGATTGATTTTTATACTTTTATCGACATAAATTAGCGGTATCGCTGACTTAGATTTCAGCGCAAACCAACATAGAAAAGGGAAAATGGTTGCGAAAAACAATCTGGCCCTTCTTATCGACTTTGGCATCCGTAGTGGGTGGACTAAGTGTTCTCTGGGATCTAAAATTTCTTTCACGTTGAACACCTTCTTGTCAGAAAAATTGTGTCGAAGCGCGTGCAAATAGGACTCATCATTCGTTCTTCCTCTCAAACTTCTCTCGTCTTCTGAGCTTCAGAAACGGCTTCGGAAACTTATCCGATTAAAATTGCATTTACTCGGGGAATATTATCGGAATAGATTATACATTCAATTCAGCAGTCAATTTATTTGGGTTTCTGCAGGTTTCGAACCGTTATCATTCCCAGGCAACTATATTCGAAAAGTGGATCGTAACTGAGACAAGACAACAGTTTGTCCTGAGGTTTGTCGTTGATCTGCCCACGCAAGTTATTCAAGAGACTGTCATGCGATTAATGTCGAATCTATCCCGAAAAATGGCTCTCCAAATGCTCGCAAAGACCGATGGCTGTTGAATGATTGCGAGGCCTCACATTTCTCAGAAGCCGAGGAATTTAGAGCACCAAAGCAGAAATGTGAGCTATGGTATATCGTAGACATTGAAGGGAGTACAGATTTAGAAAACCCCTTGGAGTAAGGGAAAGGAGCAAGAAACTAAACTCTCAATAACTTATCAGGCAGAGAAGCGATTAAATTTGCTGTTATGTTAATGACTTTGTCTGACTCAGAAAACTGTTACTTTATTTCTACTTTTTTTATGGGTAGTTGATTTCACGTTTTGTGCACAACACTAGCCCCTCGACTTCTGCGATGCTGGTTTTGGTTTCGGCAGGTTGGGGGACCGACTAAGACGGTATCCGGAGTTCTACATATGCCGTCCCGCACGAGCTTGCAGTGTTGGCGGCCGCTGCCCTTCCGAGCCGAATTCCAATCCCTCTTCACGCAGATCCCTCTGTTGTTCCCTATTAGTTAAAATTACTGCTTATCGGAGACTCGTTTGTGTTCCTTTTTTGCCTTTCTGTTATTTTCTTTGATGTCCGATAATAAATCATAATCATAAAATTGCGGACTTCAAAGCAGGTGCGGAATGAAGAGGAATATGTCTCTGCACTCAACACACTCAACATGATCCCCCTCCATTTCATCGTTTTTACAGTCCAGTTGTCAAACCTAACAACAGAATGACCAATAGGGAAATAAAAACTGGTTGAGGCCCGTCTTCAGCTAGGCAACCAGTAAGTATTGCCCACGAGCACGTAGACGCATACACCACTACATTAATGGTCGTTGTATAAGTCAAACGCTATGCATAATGATCCCTTATTGGAGCTAGACATGGGGATACCTGGTACAAGTCCAGATCAGCTTTCATTATGCCGAAAAGTCAGTAAGATGGGATTCCTCTCAACACTGGGGTCTCTGGTTCTGATCAATTCAAACTGGCGCTTTGAATGTTGCGTTTGCCTACACAACGACTTGCGGTGGCCAGCCGATGTACACATCAGTGCTCTTATCTTCGCAGACAAGTCTGATCCCAATAAGCTACCCAGGACGGACGGAACGCTTGGTTTCTCTGGGCAAGTATTGGTCCGGGATCCGACCCCAGGACTATGAGTGTGCGACAGTGCTCCACTTAGTACCGCAAGGCCCGCACGGTTTTGTAATCTTCCTCTCGAGATTTTTCCAGAGATACTCTCAGATTTTCAGGCCAAGGTCAGCCAAAGATAAGACTGATTCAACTAACTCCATGGAAACTAGTTAAGACGATTTTACTAGAACCACGCTAATCTCCCTAAGACCACTAACACGTCTGATCTTCTTTAGGATTTTCCGAGATTTGTAAGGGTTGTTTACCGATCTAGTAAAAGTTCACTATCAAAGTTATAACTGGAGAGATAAGACGAGCAAATGTCAAAATGTGAGGGCTCTGTTAAGATTCTTGCCCTCGAAGTCAGAAACTTCGCAGTTGCAGGAAAGGGTTCACGGCTGACAAAACCATTTCAATTCCTTAAGCCGAAGTGGACTTTGCTTAGAAAGGTTACTCTGGTTACTTTTTCCGAAGATTAAATGAAAATGTAGTCGGGGGGCACACGTGACAGTGTTACTTCGGAAAGAAAGTAACCTGGTGTTAATTTTCAATCCATGTTATATCACCACTGTATCGAACGAGGAAGAGGATCGGCTGTCATCTGTGCGCTCCTATGCTGTTACAGTCAGGGGCATGTGGTTTTCTAACAAAGCCTCAGAGGAGCAGTTGGATGGATGAGGTGATCACCTTTGCGAAAAGCTGAAAACTCACCCAACCCGGTACTCCTTCCCTACTATGGCTTGATTGAAAAATTGCATCTCCTTACTGTAACACTTAATAGCACGTAGGATTGTGTTTAATCCTTGATATATTGGGTTGTAACACAAGTTCGTAGAGTTTTGTGTTAGGGTCATTTTACAACGATTCGCTTTGTTTTTTCGCAAAGTGTATATATTCATTCGAAAGAGCTCTTTCTCTTCTATGAAACGGTATTATTCGTTTTGGGGATAATATAGTTGTATGGCTTTTTTCTGGCTCAGAATTGGAATATCCAGGAGGAGAAAATCAGCATTTTCGACATCTGCTTTTCATCGAGGTCAATAAGCAGCCGAAGCCGCTCGGGACATATGCAGTGTGTACGAGGAAGGTGTCTTAGGTGTGTCTCAGGGTGGCCCCAGGAGAGACACCGAAGCCGAGAGTCAAGCAAGACCTTCACTCAAAAAAGGTCATGATTTGCGTTTGGTGAGACTGGAAAGGCATGGTGCACTGGGAAATGCTCGAACGAAACGATACTGTCAACAAGGAGGTCTACATTGCCCAGCTAAACCGTGTTAGTGAGGCTATTCGGCTGAAAAGACCCGATAGACAAGGTTGGGTCATCTTGCTCCATGACAACGCCAGGCCCCATAATGCCTAAGTCGTCAAAACAGCACACCAAAAGCTTGAATGAGTGGTTCTTCAGCATCCACCGTGCTCTCCGGATCTTGCGCCTACCGACTACCACCTTTCCGTTCTCTGTCAAACCAAATGAGGAGTGTTACCTTCGATGGCGAAGAGATCCTTAAAAACTGGATCAACAACTTCTTCGACACCAGACTGGCCAATTTTTGGCGAAACAGCATCAACAAGTTGGTCGAGAGATTGGAAGAGGTCGCAAACAGTAATGGGAGGTTACATCATTGATTGATTTATTATTATAATTATTGTTTTTTGTTAAAATAAATCTTTGTGAAAAAACTCTACGAACTTATGTTACAACCCAATACTAACGCTGTGAAGGGTGCCCCTCCCCCCCTTCCCCTCAACTACATTTTCACAAAGAGTATCTCTGCAAAAACAAGGAGTATCTTTGTGGAGAGCGACATCGTGGCATTGCCATAGCCCTTGGTTTATCAACCACGTCTGCGGAATGAGCCCCGCATTCGGCATCAATTGGGAATCGTAGCGGCATAACGAAAGCGTATGCGGCCGATGCAATAACTTGCGGTGTCCAGCCGATGCCAGCCAGCACAATTGAGTGCTTTTAATCTCGCAGACAAGCTCTGTACCAATTACCCGAACCGGGAGGAATGGAAGACTTGATTGGTCTTGGCGAGTATCGATCCGGGATACGATCCGTGGATCATGTATGTAGGATGCTGCGCCACTTTCCAATACATCCATCACCTTTACCCCTCTTCTGTTGGCGCACCTAGAACTTTCATGCACTATTTTGGCGAAAACTCAGCAGTAGACGATCCTGGATCAGGCGGGTGAGCCAGAACCGCAACTCAACTTTTCTACACGTCTTAAAAACCTGGTTGAACGATCTTGCAGCCGGAGTGTGTGCTCGTCGCACCCGCCGAGTATCGTAGAGAGATTGTAAGGGTAAGATGCTATTTCCCAGATTATGATTAGGGTGTTTGCCGCAAAACCGCTGCTATAAGCGTGCCGAGACAGTGGGAAATCCAGTACGACTACAGCCACACCAAAAATCCTTTCCGATGCTCACAAACCTTCTTTTTCGTTATTCTACTCTACTCGTAAAGCAGAAGAATCTGCTTGAAAAATAGCTGTAGACTTTTCTATTCAGTAATTCATCTCTTCATAGTTTCAGTAAAAAAGTTATCTACCGTCTGTACCCAAGTGACTCACCGATTTACACACGCAAAGTATGTACGGACAGCTCGGTGCGTGGTTTTTCAGAATCACTTTTTCACCATGTCCTTCGCATTTTCGGCAGTACAGAATCCGTGTCTTCACTGGGGTGGCCATCGGAGATGCTGACGTTGCGCCAATTTCTGGAGACGAGGTGTCCAATGTTATGACAATCGGAGGAAGCATTTGATCGCTGGGTGTCATTTTAGATGACAGTTTCTGTAATAACACAAATTTTAAACGGTTACAGTAAAATAAAAAGTGTAGAAGAAGTCGAACACGGAAGAATTTTCGATCAAGCGGAGAGGACATGAGCTCGAGAAGTTATTCAATCATAATCGTGAGGAAAATTTATTGCGGGGGGGGGGGGGGGGGGGAGATGAGGCATGGCTCAACCGTCTCTGACACTCTCATAGAAGGGACCACGAGTACGATTTCTAGCTTTAATCAGCCGTGTGCTGAGGTTCGCCTACACGTTCGATTCTTTACTGAACTCTTAGAGGTGTTCAGATGATCCATACAGTTCACCTTACCGAAGTAGGCTGTACCCTCATTCGGTCTACACAGAAGCCAGACATCCAGACATTGTACAATTGAATATTTTTGCTCCCCCCCCCCCCTCCCCCACCTTCTTCCGGTCTTCTTCTTGGACAGAGCAAACTCCAATCAGCAGGACTCTATCCGCAGTTTGGAACTATAGTATGCTTGTGGTAGCACTGCCATTTTGGACCCCATCTCACCCCTTCCCCCTTCCCAAACCCTACAATACCCGTTATTTTTCTTTTGCGATAAAAGTTTTAGTCGACTCGCCAGTATTCAGTAGGGGTAAATCGAAGTGCTAGTAGACGGACCTACAGCGTCAGCCTCAGATACAGCGCTAACGCCAAAACTGACAAGTTTGACAGCCGCCATCTTGGAAGAGGGCATCCCGTAGAAGCTATGGAGACCTAACTAAAATCTCTGACAGACAAAGTCCTTCCCACTTAATCGGCCATATCTTTTAGTACTTTTCTGTTGCTATGTAGGATCTTAGAAGGATACGGTAAGTGACAGCGCATCATCACGTACAAGTATAGAAGGATTAGGTTTTTTCTCACTGATCCATTCCACTTTGTACAGCACAAATTAATTTCGCAAATGAAAATTGTACAGTTGCATCTACGAGTTTTCGCCCATGAATAGCTCTGGAGAGGACGGAGGTAGTGAAAGGCGAGTGACACAATACCACACACGTATGGTTCGAGTTTGAAACCTGCCGATAACAGTAAGCCGGCCGTTCCTCCGCTGTCGGAGTTAATTGGTACCGGACTCAAACGGGAACATAAAAGCGTTTGACTGAGAATGGCTTGAAAACTGACGGAGCCCTCCAACTCATTGTGTAGGCCACGTGCACATTCAGATATTTCGACACGATTCTGATGGTGAGTGGAAGTCGAACGCAAGAGTGCACCCAATTGACCGACCCAACGACTTTATCTTACGGCTCAGGAGAGAGTGGATGAAGTGAAAATTCATGGCACTTTCAACCTAGAAAGATTGGCACCATTGCATACAGCTGGCTGGAATACGCTGCCTGCGTGCAAGGTGTGGGTCCCGGTGCGAATGGTGCAACCTATACAGCTCTTCCAACGCTCAACAACTCGTCCCCCTTCGGTGTGCACTTCAGCTTAGCCGGTTTTGGGGGCTTTTCACGCTCTATCTTGACTGTTTTTCGTCCCACAGCTTCCTTAGGAGAAATCTCAGGAACCATTGCTAACGTGAGCTGTGCCTTTGGGAAAATGGCGGAAGGTAGCTGTGCTTAAACTTGTTCCATGTAATTTTCAAGAAATCACCATTCTTTGGGTAATAGCCATTTCCAATTCAGGCTTGTGGCTTGACTAAGCGGGTTCACAACTAATCACATTACATCCAGAGATGACAACACTCTGCTGTACACTGCACTGGAAGGTATACACGGGCAAGGGTAGGCAGCCTGCCTCAGTCCACATGGTCTAGCAGTCTGATCCCGCACTTTGTTCAAGCCAGTAGAGCCGTTTACCCTTCACTGATCGCTTATGTGGTATGGAAGTCTTTGATCAAAAGATGAAAGTAGTTCGGTAAGCTCCTAGAATTCACTGTAGAAGCTAAATAATTTTTGTCTAACCAATACCACAGCTATACCCAGAAATTGTGTAATGCATGGCCCAACACGAAAATTCAGTGAGACGAGCTACTTCTACTGCTTCCAACTGACCGATTCGTCTAACTGGCAGATCAAATACAGAATTGTTTTAATAAGGGAGAAATGTCCTCTTTTCAAGTGGAAGGACTATACTGAACGGTTTCGTTGACTAGCTAACTTGCACTACCATATCGATGATCTGTGAAGCTCATTGGATCAGGTAGATCGACCTACAGCCCCGGGGTTTCAGCGATCATTGATATGTTCAAGTACAGTCCGACAGGTAATCAAGTCCAGCTAGACTTTCGGTTCATCGTCACAGAACCCAAGCTCGAGGCGGCATCTAGAGGAGGAGGAGGTGGTGGAGTAAGTATGTGAGGAATGGGGAGAATGTGGACACAGGGGTAAAGCCTGATTCGAGCTGATGATGGTGGAATAGGAACATAGGATGTGATTTTGCAAGAAGGAGCTGATAGCATAGTCATCGTCGATGACAAAGTTCTGAAGCCTCGCTAATATTCTGACAATTACCACTAACAACGTATAGTAGATGATGAGAAGTTATGACTTGTGTAGAAGCTGCCAAAACAACGTTTAATGGTAAACAGCACATTTGAGAGATCGGATACACATCGTAATTGGATTCTTGTGTATGTATGTGTGTGCAAAGTTAATAATATTGCCGTAAAAAACAACTATTTACCATAGAATGCAACTCAAATTGCATTCCTCCCATGCCAATTCTGTCATAGTCAGCTGAATGTAAACGAAAACAACAAGCTCGAAGTAGTTTCCAGTGAAAGAAGTAATGGATGTGCAATTAAGAGGATTAGAGGCTAAACTACTGCACTACGGTCATGATTCTCCAAACAAATTAAAATAATCAAATGAATATACACAAAAATAGATATAATCTCACAAGAGTGATGAGTAGTTGGCGAAACGGTTGGTTTTGGAAAGGATTCGAACCTGCACAGCTCAGAAGGCTCTCGCTAATCGGACCAAAGAAATAAGAAAAGTGGGCAAGGAGGAGGTACAAGAGCAATCTGCTAAGCCACGATCTTTGATAATCCTCTTTGATAATCCCTTGATAATCCCTAAAAATTTTAACTTGCTCACTGGTCTAATTTTCACTTACAAAAACATTACGTGAGCGAGGTGGTGTAGTGCGAATGTGCGGGTTCTATGCACACGCCTGGTCTGTAGTTTGAATCACGAGTCGACACTTTCCCATCACCCTATCGGTACTTTTAGCTTTTCATTCCTTCGGAATCGCTTAACGGTTCTAGGGACTCGTCTGGGAGGATAAAAACGCCGAATTGTCCCTTGGCTGGCCACTGCAAGTCATTGCATAGGTCATAAACGCATTCAATACGCCACTATGATTCTGAATGCAGTCAAATGTTGGGGCGCATCTCAAAAATTCGGATGGATAGTGGTGAAAGGCTTCAAGATTTTGTTTATGCCAAATGACTAAGATTTGCATAGCGCATTTTAGAATGTGAATGGACCATTGAAAAAGTAAATTAACTTCCATTGAAATGAATTAGAAATGGGGACGATTTCGTAAAGTCATGACTCAGCGCTAGCTTACCAGTAAAGCCTAGATAATCAGTTTCACGCCGAGAGCGTGAAAAGCAAGCCCGAAAGTCGAGTGTCCTAAACATAGGACTACAAATTAATTAAGGATACGCTAGACGGGGCGTTGGGGATTCAGTAGCTGCAGTATCTTTCTGGAATCTTGTCCTATATCTGTTTGTAGTTCCAGCACAAGCAGAGACGTCGATTTTCGTCTCGAAACTTCGTTTTGTTTTCGAACGAAAGCGACGCATTTTTTTTGTTTACGCGTCGGCACGATGCACACGGACATGTACTCAGCTTCGATCACAACATGAACATACTACAACTTATTCAGCAGCAAACGAATGCCATGAAATTCGCATGCATGGGGCGGGAAGGTATAAAGTGGTATGAAAAACTCCAATTTTTGCTTATACATTACCCCTCTTACATATTTATTCATCATTTGAGCACTTCTGTTAAGTCTTCAGATTTAATTCTGTAAACAAATCTTTTATTTGAAAAAAGTTGTGGATTAGCCGGCTTCAATTGAATTTGATTGAATGGTTTTACTGCTGAGAAACGTATGACGCATGAACTCAGATGCCAGCACTTTTTGCCAGGGCGATCTGGTCAGGGGTTGGGAGAGTCAGCTGGGTGCCTACGAAGACCTTACCATTAGATAAGGGCTTATCAAGGCAGTAAATGAAGAATACCCCCAAGTCTAAGATAGCGGTATCCCTAACCTGTATACCAGCTTTACACTCAAACAGAGGAGCTTGAAAAGGTTTTATTCTTTCTCTTTCGTCAATCCTCCTCCCAGTTCCTCTCCTCTCCCATCTCTTTCTTTCCCATTCGGTTTCACTTTATAATGCTTCTTTACCTACAACGGTCTGATGCCCAAAATCACGACATATGGGTATAGAACCTCAGACAACCTATCAGACTTCCAAATCACGCTTATTCACAGCGTTTCTCTGCGACAAAATGAAAGGAAAACAGCGAGCCCTCACTTTTGATCATACAAATAACGCAGAAGAATCTACTATGGAAAAATTGACGTCTAAGCTTTTCTACCCAGTAAGAGAACAGGCTAGAACAGTTGGAAGAGACCCAGCAGAACACCCATTCCGAAGTTTCGCTGACGAAAAACTGACCGCTTTCTCCTGGGAAGCAATGCCCAGAAAAGTAGGGTCGCTGACTTCATTGCCTCAGTGTTGTACCTTTTACCTTCGCTACCTTAGCTGTTCAGAGCAATCAGCCCTTCCTAGACGGCTGTAAACATTATTTGAAAAAAAGTCTAGAAAGTCACGTTTTTCACTGCACTATTGGGAACGGAATAACGTAATTAAATATGAAAATAGTTGAGAGAGACGATAAAAAGGTCAAAAGGACGTTAAAGGTTGCTTAATAATTACTTTCCGGGCTATACTCAGGAAAAAGTGTAGTGTAAATAACTTCCTTGCTTGGATTGGGAATTATTCTCCTGACTTTATCAAAGTGCAAAATTTAATTTTACGTGATTGTTTCGCAGAAAAAAATGGTGAGGTACTTGATTCCCGCAGAGTCTCTTATCAAACCACTGGAGGTGACAGCTCACAGATCATGGAACACTTAAAAAGGGAGATAATTGGAGTGAGTGGGAGAACGGGGAGCTGGCATGACTGGTTGATCGTCCTGACAAAATCAAAGATATGATGAACCTGAACTGAGGCGCTCCCTCTTTGGTGGACCACTCCTCAAATGTGTCAACACCCATTTGGAGGAGCCATTGCTCTGTAGACGCTGTCCCCCATGCCTTCACCCGGAGAATCGTTGACTCACATATCACATCACATATCTTCACCTGAGGTCTACAGTTTGAATGTGGTTTTCTGGAATCGCCTTCATTGGGTATACCTGATCCGTGGTGCATTCATGATGACCAGGGTGATCGGGTAACGCAGTTGCCAGGGATGCCAAACGCTCTCGCGCTCCCGTGAGATCGCGTCATGGGGTCTGCTTATAGCCGCTTTTTGTCCCAGACTTGCTTGTACGGGTGAAGACACCGTATGTAGCCACCAGGTTGTCGTAGAGGACGTTTCTCAAGAACCACCTTTAAATTTCACTTTTAAATTCCACTCTGGAAGTGAATTCGACCGGCTCATCGTGGATAAGGTTTCCCCTGCTTCCGGCTGAGGAGAGGAAGTACCACAGTAAAGCTAGAATTGGGTTAACAAGTACTGAAAAGGGGCCAGTACTGAGTAGTATGGCTTTTTCACGTGGACCAGGCCCTTCCAGAAGAGCATTGCAAGGCTTGCTCGGCATGGCCATTCACTATGTCTTTATGCAGTGTTCTCTAGAAGTGGAAATACACTCAGAACTACCTAGACCTACATATTATTGTGAGTAGGTCGGCATGAATACGCGTCTGAATACGCAGTTACAAAGCCAAAACCACGACAGCCTACGAAAACATTCACTCGAAAGGTGGCTATTCCTCGAATTACCGTCATTGTTGCTTTTGTTGACGACGACGAACGTAAACAAACATGCACACACGCACACGCATAGCCCCCAGTTGTTGATGGCTGAGTGACGCTTACTGAAGGGATCTAGGCGTCAACTAGATGAGGATCATTTATTTTGAACGGAAAACAACAACGATGATGACGACGCCGACGACGGGATGAAGGCGACGACAATCGAACTTGGCTTCGACAGAGGAAGAAGCCTGAAGCTTGTGTGAGGCGTCCCTCCCTAATTAAAATTGCCGGGAGGAAAACACAGGGAAATGTTCCATCCATCTAGCTACAAACAACAAACAAGCCCAAGAAAAGGGGCGTGGCCAACTAAGATCTAAGAATTACGTGGAACACGTAGAGTTAGCAAAAAAAAAAGTCATTTTGCAGAGAGAGGCGGAGTCAGGGTGAGAGCTCGACATGGCAGTAGGCAGGCTTCCGTGAAGTCTAGTGGCCATGGTTAGTCACAACAGCATTCACGTGGGATTCGGTAAACAATTATGATTGTATTCAGTAGGGGGAACAGAGTAATAAAGTCAATTTCGAATACGTATTGTAGCTAAATTTGTCCAAAATAGTAGCAGTTTCTACGAGCAGGGATGAAGGCTGACCAGAGAAAAACGGGCCGAACTTCTCCAAAAATGAGCCGTGCACCGATGTCACCTATAGAATACTCAGAAATATTTGAATGAGCATGTAGCTCAGACAATGGAACGGGAACTGATCTAGGACTATATGTGGGAAACAGCGCCTTTCGCCACTGTTCCAACTCTACTGCCGCTCTCCAAGGCAGGAAGTCTAGCACAACAGAGGGTATTGAGCAGTGTTCAATCCCTTTGTGGGTTTGTGGAACGTTGTATAGGGTCTATGGGCCCAGTCTTGGCTTATGAAGTAGCCAGCTTACTCAGTGGAATAACAGGAAAAGGATTTAAGCGATGAAAAGTATAATAAAATGCATAGACGTAAGGACACATACTGAGCAGTAGAGAAGTGAGCTGAGTTCAAAGACAAAATCAAAACATTGGTAAACTGAACTGGACCTAATGACATATTTCGGGTAGAACCTGTAGGTTTTTGTGGGCCGTAGTAGAGTCGATATTGACATTATCGAACCAAAAACATCTAGTAAACACGACAGAGTAGGAGGAATTCCCGCCCTACACGAGAATGTCTTCAGAAGTGACGACTAACCACCTTATCCCCTTTTTGGCTTTTTCGTACACATAGTAGTAATCGATTCTATGCTATTCCCAACTGACTAATGTATATTTCAGTGAAGCACCGTGACTGATGTGGAATTCGTTGCACTCACTACATGAACAACAAGCACTATACATTCAGAAGACTCAAACTCTCGGGAAAAATTCAGGATTTGTGTTCAGCCTAGCATGGAAACATTTCAGTATTCCACACTGCTATGCGATTCTCCTGAAACCATGAAAAAAGGAAAAAAAGTACGGAACGAAAAAAGGAAGTCTGTTAAAAAGAACACGTCCACCTTCGTATTTCCATGGGAGGGGCTTACTCTATTTTTATTCGGAGGAGTAGAATTGTTGTATTACTATAACAAAAGCCGATCGAGTCAGAGTTACTCTTCCCTGAACGGTACTATTTTTACTGACTTGATCAAGAGGCACAACTCCAACTCCCTTCAACTCCCCCCCCCCTTCTCCCTCTCCCAGAAGGAGGGTATTTGAAATAGAGATAAGGACAAAGACGAAATAGAAGGAGGACTCGAGACACCCTTGTTGCTCTTAGGATAGCTAGCCAGTTTGCTTTTTTCCTGCTTTCCTCTAAAATGTCTCAATACTTCAGTAACGGGAAAAGATAAGACTGTAAAAGTTAAGGTATCATTTAGGCAACCAAAATTAAACCATAAAAGATAAAGTATAAAACCTTTGACGTCATGTAACCCATTTTGGTATGCGCCCCACATTCGACTTCCACTCAAAATCGTATATAGTGGCATTTTGAATGCGTATTTGGCCTACACAAAAACTTGAGGTGGCTGTGGTGGCCAACCGGTGTACAATTCAGTGCTTTTATCCTCTCAGACAGGTCTGGTACCAATAAAGCGACTCCGGTGGGTTGGGAGGCTTGGTAGGCTTGGGCGGATACCGATCCGAAATCTGAACCTGTGACCACGCGTGCGATAAGGCGCCATTCGCCACTAAGCCGCCTGCACTCTTGAGTTTCATCTATAGGATCAAAGTGGAAGTTGACTGCATAGCGCATTCCCGTCGAATCGTTTACTCCTCAGTTCATATAATTACTTTAAACTCTCTCAAAAGTAACATTGGGCACTCATCATTTATCAAGGACTACATTCAATTATGGAGAAAACCCAGAGCAGAGAAGGATGAGAGCTTACTAATAGTCATAATCTGCAAGTAAATCACGGAATTGCAATAATCAGTCCCGGTTCTGCAATTAAATAAGTTTAATCCATGTTTTTTGTGCTCCAACCTTTATTTTCAAACAATTTTCATTCATTATGGTATTTTTAGCTATTTGCACTATGCATACTTAGGTAGGTAATTTATAATTCAAATACATAAATTAAAGACAAATGAACAGGAATCCATTCTGCGGTCACCTGAAAATACCCTATAGATCAAGATAAAATAACTAGTAGCCTGGTGTTTTTTCAGAAGTGCCATCAATATTTCATACTTTTTCATCAATATTTAATAATTTAGAGTCTGATGTTTTGACTTTGAGATAATTTGGACACTAATGTATAAATATGATTTTTGGTGCAAGAAACAAATACCAGGCAGTGGGCAGGAATTTCCATTTCCATTTATAAAACACGTTTACGATGGTTTCTGATGTTTTGCTCGAAGGGCAATTCTATCTATTAACGAAAACAATTTGGAGACTTGACTATAGAATTGACTAATTGAATTTTGAAAACAATTCAATTTTAAGATTACACTAGCTAAATAGGGCAACAACGATTGCAGGAGGCTGCAAAGGGCCTATAGGGCTTTTGTAGTTCTTCTTCAATCGGCCATAAGGTGACAGAAAGAGCGTAATATCTAGCAATACGCCTTGCACGCTTCCTCCAACGGGAAATTTCTCAAGTATATTGATAACCTCTATAAGTCGGTTCGGCCATAGGGCTGCTCACACAGTTATATCACCAACCCTATGACGCTGGGATAAGATCTAGACCGCTAACCGCTTATCCCATATCTATCCCATTTTCTAAGTCTTGAGACCTCTGTAAGCCATTGTATAGGGAGGACACGCATTCAAACGCTACTGCGATTTTGAATGGGAGTCAATGGATATGGCGCAAATCAGATGTTGATCCGATCAACAAAAACTTATTTTTCGGCGTTAAACATTCGAAGTAAGTATATTTACATAAGATTCAGCTACATATAGCTTTAAAGGACTGAAAAATTGATGAATTTGACGAGATGGATACTTCATGAATGTAGTAATAGTCTCTGGCCACTTGCCAATACACTACTTATAAATGCACCCAAATGAAGTTTCTGTCTGAACGTGGGACTCTTTAAGGACATCGCAAGTACACCACTCATATGAATGGCATTGTTGTACCAATAGTTGAATCCTATTGTACTTTGTTTCTGGGAAAATTTACCCATGAAGGAATCTAAGCACTGAGAGAAGCGGTAGTCTTATTATTAGTGAAAATCAATTGCACGAAAAAATTCAAGGGCTAAAATTGTTCCCCACAGAGAAGAATGTAGGATCTACCATCTGCGAGTAGGGCTGATTGGTTGCTGGGCACCCATACAATATTGCCCACAAATCAGCTCAAATAAGCAGTGATTGAATAAAATCTGGGATATATTTGAATGTTGTAAACGCATGGCGTATCCCAGGGTAAGCAACTAGCCCGAAATCCAAATTCATGAACTCCAGCCACATACGATTTGAAAGGAGCCACTCACCTTGATCGAAGGAGTAAACAACCCATTGCTACTTTCATTTCCTTTTCAAGTGAGGATGAAACGGG